>CM076578.1:92833207-92883070 GCA_034641835.2 Pinus albicaulis | reverse complement strand
ATTTAATAGCTTCAAGTGAGCATGTGTTTCTTTCTAAAAGGTTATAGGTTTAAAACTGGAGGGGTAGAGTATGTATGCTTTCTTAGACTTAGTAGTCAAATCAATGTGTAAAAGCGGGTTCCTTATCTCACAAACAAAGAGGTCTCATACAACAATTTGGTGTCTAGCTTGACAGTGACCTTAAAATTAGATTATTATTATTATTATTTAAAACAGTCATTTTACATTTGTATAGTTTCTATTTAAATAAATAGTTTCATGGTTGTTACTCTTCCAAATTCAAAAATTTATAGTATCTTTGTTAGATTTTGTTTCATAATCTTATATTTCATTATTTAATTAACAATTAAAACATTTATTTTTAAAATTCAAGAAAAAAGTATTAAGTGATAATATGGACACTACCATGGAAGACACCATATATTTGCAAAAATTGAATGCTATAAAAGTTTTAGAACACAAAACTATGTTTGTGGTTATTAATATATAAAAATATTATAATAAGAACCAAGAGAACTATGTTTCTGGTTATTGATAAAAAGCATGAAAGAACCTTAGCACTTGAATGATGAATAAATTTGTATAAATGAAAACGGAGAGTAGATTAAAGAAGAGAATGATTAAACATTTTACTTTTGCTGGGTTACAACATCCATTTTTACAATCACCATAGAAAAGACTTTCAGATTTATAAAAAAGAATTAAATAATTGTTACATTAATTAAAAAAAGATTATTACCTAAAAAATTATATAAGTAATTTAAAGTATCAACAACTTTATATTTTTAAAAATTTAATAATGAAAACACTACACGAAGCTACCCATCAAATTCCCCATACTGCACCGAAAAGGAGTACAACGCACGGTCTGCAACGTCGTGCGTCCTCTTTACGCCATTGAATATATCAAGAAAAAGGAACAAAACAGTGTACTTTTCATTTCGCGATCAATGAATGGCCAGATAGTCTTACGTAAGATTTGCTCAATCTTTTGTAAAATTATTTATAGTTTGGAAAATATGTGTTGTCATTTTAGAATAATGTAGTTTTGTTTTATCTATTATGTATTGAGAATATAAATAGAACGTTTGTACAGATCCCTGCAAAAATTTCTGTACATATTATTTTTTATTGAATGGCTCAAAGAATAAAAATAGTTTGATTAGTAAATTTATAAATGTGTTGGTTAAAGGTTTGACATTATAGTTTAATAAATAATAATAATAAATTATTTATTTATTATTGAATTAATTAAAAAATGAAATCATTATTTCTATAATGTTGTAAAAAGAAATCAAAATAAATTAAATATGATGTACATTTTATGTTTTTATCTTGAAATATGATTTTTATAATTTTAATTTAATTATCAATAATAATTTAACTAAATGGTAAGACTTTAAATTCCATAGAATATTTTAGTATTATATACAAATGAAAGGTTAAAATTTATCCAAAGCTAATTATGCTATTTTTAGTTTTTTAATTGAATTGATTAATTTAGAAAAAAAACATATGAAGTGCATTCTAGAATATTAATGTACTATACAAAAATCAAAGTTTGAGATTTATTCCACAGTATGTACACATTTTCCCCTTTTAATTAAATAATTAATTAAAAGAGAATTTTCATTGTGAACCAGTGGCATATGAAGCGAGTTATAATTTTATGGGCATGTGGTATTGGCATATCCCTTTTAATTAAATAATGAATTAAAACAAAATTTTCATTGTGAACAAGTGGCATATGAAGTGACTTATAATTTTATGGGCATGTGGTATTGGCACATGGTATTGATAGAAAGCCTATTGAGAGAGATCACATATTAAAATATCTATAATAAAGTAGAAGTGGATTTTCGCACTATTTAGTTTTTATGAGTTTCCATAATAAAGAGAGTGAATTTCATGGTATCTAGTTTCTATACAACATAAAATGTATCATGAAATAAGTATTTTCATGATTATTATGAATTAATGCTTATCAACATTTATTAATAATTACACTAATTTTAATAATTTTTTAACTAACCAAAACTATATTAACAAGAGCCATGTGGTGACATGTTACTGCTTATTTGTATATGTTGTTCATGTGCATTTAGTTTTTAGTCTATGTAGTTATATGTTAATTTCTAATTTCAAAAAATTAAAATTTAATTTCTATTTATGATTTTGTAGAGTATTCTTAATTAAAGAAAAAAACATGAGCTCTTGATATATATATATATATATATTGAATTCGGGCTATTTTTATTGGTATAATTTTTTTTTCTTTTACTTTTTTTTTTTTTCAAAATTTACTTTTAACTAGTTTTTTTTTTTTGTTGTTGTTGTTGTTGTTGTGCAAAATGACATTTGTATCTTAGGCTTTTTTTATCTAAATATGTGACAACATTGGAGGACTTTGTTTGTTAAATAGAAAATGTATTTTTGGAAACAAATTAGTAAACAACGAGAGTTTTTTGACATTTGTTTCATTTTGCTTAGTTTTCATGAATTTTACTGAATATGTGAAATTTTCAACCAAGGTTTTGGTATGAGTTTCTTTATAAAAAGAATGTACATATGTTGTGAACAAGAATATACTTTCTTTATTATTAGTGTTCATGAATTTTATTGTCTATGTGAAATTTTCAACCAAGTTTTTGGTATGAGTTTCTTTGTAGAAAGAATGTACATTTGTTGCAATATTTGGAATAACAGGAAAAAAAAAAGGAGCCAAAGTTTGAGGACATGGATTGTGAAATTAGGAATGCATAATTTATGGTGAGCATGGAATAGTTTATTGTGCAAAGAAGAGAGTTGAGCTTGAAAATATGAACTGAATTTGAATGTTAATTTTGTTGTGCTAATTTCTTTTTCAGATATAAAACTTATTTACTGATCTTATGCTTGATACAAGCCCCTTGTTGTGTGTCAAAGAGGTAATTAAAACTGAATTTTATGAGTGTACTTGAAAGCATAAAGCATAAATTTAAATGGTTGAACAAAAAAAAAAAAAAAATAGAAAACCATAACAAATGATCCATTAAAATAGAGTTTTGATGAAGGACTTCACCCCTCCTGGGCTACATCTTCTTGGTCCAACTTCATAGCTTAGGCCTCTGTATTAGCTCAATTGTTCTCAAAATGTTGTTTTCATGCATCAAATGCTCTTGAAACCTATTCCAATGAGTTTAAAATGTCGAAATATATAAAAAATGACTATTTATTTACTCAATTTGGTTACCATATGCTCTAGGCATCGCCTTCCCTCTTGGTGGCCCTAGGCTTCAAAATTCTTCAAAGAAAAAAAAAAACCTTTGTATATGAGCTCCTCTGTCTCTGCAACATGTTCCAATGTGTTCATAACATGCCAATTAGCCAAGAATGACTCTTTCTATGCTCAATTTGGTCGAAAATTGACTCAGTTATGGCAAAACAAACTTTCCCCCAATTTCTCCTCCAAATATGGAAATCTAGAGTTAACTCCAACAAATTTGGTGGAATCTCCAAAGATAGAAACTCTGCTAAAAGCGCTGCTAATTAGGAATTGGATTAATTAGGACTTATTCCCTGATTAAAAGGGATAAGCGCACTTAATTTCCACATTATTGTTTTGGGTTGGAGAGTGGTCATATTTTTTGGGTCACATGGAGGAGGGTTGGCCCCCTTCTTCCGCTGTCGGATCCACAAAACACATTCAAGTAAAATTTCCGCGTGTAGCTCTTTAATGAACAGTGCTATGACCCAATGGTAATGTAGCACGGTGGAAAGGCGGAGGTCATGGGGTCGAGCCCCGGCCCCACTCTCGTACAAGGTTTTTGCATGAATTTAATACCAACACCCAAACCTTAATACATTCGAACTTTGTATACTTTAATACGTTGCCACCATACTAATATATGCCTCCGCATTATACTTTGGCTATGGTTTAGACCATAGCTTATCGCCATCCGAACCTTATATATACGAACCATCATATGGATTATGCCAACGAAATCAGACTCAGGGTTAAACATTAGAAATGCCAATGTTTAATATGAAATATTCAGATCAATAATGTTAATTAAGACTTAAAATTGATATTAAATATTAATACAACATTAACATATGATATAAAACAATACAATATATTATAAATATATATAATACTATATATATCAATAAAATCTTAAAAATAACAAAAAAAAAAATTTCCAGCACATAAATCTATAAACCCAAATTCAACTTTAAGAGGTTATTGGACAAATTTTACCTTCACAAACTAAACTGGTGAATCTAGAAATGACACTTGTCACAATCAAATTGGACAAAAACTGAAGAAGATTCCCTGAATGTTGACTAGGCTGTCATGTCATCAACCTATACCTATTCTGCAAATTTTTGTATAAAACTTTTTCTGTTCTAAATGAAAATCAACAGACCATAATTTCCTCATCCGAACTCGGTTTTCAACGAAACGATTTGTGTTGGATTCCTTGCGATGAGCTGGTCGCTGTTGTTCTAGTTTCATTTAATTCCGGGCACTTTCATTTTAAAGCTAAAATATTGAGCCTTTGATCATTCCTCCCCACTAGAAGTCTTTTGGACCCCAAAATCTCTTTGATTACTGATCATGTGGGTGAGGGTACTGTTCCCTCACCCTTCCAGTCTCTATCCATTGAAATTTTCCCAATTTCATCATTTGGAGCTTTTCACAAAAAGTCAACCTTTTCCTTGATTCTTGCGACCTTCTCTTGCTGTCATTAACACCATCATGCTGCAATATTTTTGAATTTGCATAACAACAATCTATTCTTGCAGAAACCATCTTGTTCCTACCTTGGTCAGCAATAAAATGAAACTTAAAAACTTGCTCATCTTGCACATTGTCACCGTGGCGATTTTTAGTTGTTCTCACTTTGTACTTGCGTCGACTCTTGACCAAGTACCTTCGCCATTGCCATGTACCTTTTGGAAATCATAAACCAACATTTGTGGAACCCATGCCTTCTTTGCCAAGCTGTTTTGTCACTTTCTCTTTGACCTTTGCACTCTCTTGCACCGACATCATGTTTCCAACACTGCTCAACATTGATGTTGACTGCTGCAAATATTTTACATATTTTTCACCTTCTTTCAAAGGAAACCTGTTAACATCTTGAAACAACTCTTTACAAGCATAAGCATATCTGAAAAGTGTGATTCGATACATCTCTTTTTTTTATCATCAACAATGTCAAGTGTCGACTTGCATTCACTATCCTCTTCATTTCACTTGCATGTACAAGAGACAAACCTGTCTTCTTCTTATGCGCTCTAATTATGTACTCAATACCATCCTTAAACAAGTGATACTTGTTCTCATGACGATGAAATACTACTTTCCTATCATATAGATAAGGACTTCCAAATATAATACCTGATATCTCAAGCGGTACCACATCAAGCTCAACTTCATCAAGAAAGTTGAGTTGATGGCGAATCTTAGTAAGCACTTCCTTGTAACCTGCAAGTTTGCATTCTTGCATATCCAACCCAAAGGATATGGTCTTGGATGTCTAATAGTTTCAAGGCCTAGTTTCTTAGCCAAATCTTCAGAAATCAAGTTAGCTTGTGACCCACTATCAAAAAGCGTATCAATCTTGGTATGTTTAGAGACAACTCTAACAGTGAAAATTTCTATTCTTGTATCTTCATCATGAGTATCATTTAAAAAATTTGAAGAACTAGTGTTTGCAATATTTTTACCTTTCAAACCCATGGCTGTAATCTTTGTCTCATCTCCTGAATCCGACCCTGAGTCATGTTCAGCTATATCAACAATTTTCCCCTTCTCTTTGGCTTTCAGTCTATTTGGTTTCAATTATGGATGAAGTTTCCAATAATGGTCTTCATCATTGCAAGACTTTGAATAGTTTTTGCATGTGAGTTTTTCCTTCTTTGTTTTTATAAAGCTATTTCTTTTTCCTCTTCCATAAAACTTTCCTTTTCCTTTACCCTCACTTTCACTTTGCTCCTCTATGTTTTGTTTCTCCCTTTCGTCCAAGTGTGTGGCTTGTGCACAAAATTAATCTAAATTGCTTGGGTTAAACATAAGAATAGTATTTTTCAAATAGGAATGTAAACCCCCAATGTATTCAAGAGTGTATCTTGGGAATTCAAATTTATTCCTAACAACAAAGCCCTTTTCCTAAACTCCTGGGTATATTCTTGAACTGTTTGACCCTTGAGTTGCTTAAAATTTTTCCAACTCATAATACCTTTTTGAATATAGGCTAATGGATAAAACTGTCTTTTAATGGAAGAAATAAACTCAACCCAAGAAATGGATATCTTACCATGGATTCACATTTCCTCTTGAGTCTTTGCTTCCCACCAAACTAGTGTTGCTCCTTCTAGCCTTAATGAAGCCAACTGGATCTTTATGTCATCTTCATGAAGGTTCCAAATTCTGCAATACATCTCCAATTGATGTATCCAATTTTCAAGCCTCTCTGCATTTACCTCGTCATTGTACATAACAAGTTCAAAATTAATGTCCAATTTAAGTAATGGAGTTTTTCCTTTTGTGGCTTTTGAGTGAGTGTGAGTGTGGTTTTTTTTGTGGTGGAAGTGGAAGATGATGCAAATGGGGATGACGAGGATGATGAAGATGGTGGAGATGGAGGTGGCTTTCCTCCACTTTCCTATAAACTTCTCTCTTCATCATTCTTACCATCTGAAGTTCCTTCTCCATATGGAGGCTTAGAACCTTTTGTTTCCATCGCAACAGTAAATACATCAAACATAACTTTAACCATCCTCTTTATGTATTTGAAGTCTCTCTTGACATCTTCCTCTTCTGAATGTCCTTGAGTCTCTCCAACACCTGACATGATGCCTATGGATTCAAGCTCAACTTATGATGCTTGTACCTCTTCAATCAACTCAACTTCTTGTACAAATTGCACCTCTTCAATCTCAACTTCTTGAGACGAAACTTGAGGTTATTCAAGTGCAGCTATGAGTGGAATTTTGGATGAAGATGATTCTCTTTCAGCTCTCCTTCTTCTATTCCTAATCTCAGGACTTACAACCAATAATTGCCCTTCACCTTTCTACAACTTTAACCTTGTCAGCATCACAAATTTGCAACCATTAAAATTGCACAAATATTCAAGCAACTATCAAGAAAATAACCTTTGGAAACCTTATGCTCTGATACCAACTTGATCTGAATTTGAATTTTATTTTTTTTGTGCTAATTTCGTTTTCAGATATAAAACTTATTTACTGATCTTATGCTTGATGTACAGGTTCCTTTATTGCTTATGTGTGTCAAAGAGGTAATTAAAATTGAATTTTATGAGTGTATTTGAAAGAATAAAGAATGAACTTAAATGGTTGAATAGAAACAACATAAATAAAAACAAACCATAACAACTGATCCATTAAAATAGAGACTTGATGAAGGATTCACCCCTCTTGGGCTACACCTCCTTGATCTAGCTTCATAGCCTGGGCCTTTGTATTAGCTCAAGTGTGCTTAAAAGTATGTTTACATGCATCAAATTATCTTGTAACCTATTCGAATGAGTTTAAAATGTCGAAATATATCAGAAATTACTATTTATTTACTCAATTTGGTTACCAGATGCTCTAGGCATGGTCTTCCCTCCTGGTGGCCCTAAGCTTCAAAATTATTCAAGGCAATAAAAACCTCTGTCTATGAGCTCCTCTACCTCTGCAACCTATTTCAATGTGTTCATAGCATGCCAATTAGCCAATAATGACTCTTTATGAGCTCAATTTGGTCGAAAATTGACTCAGTTATGACAAAAACAAAATTTCCCCAAATTTCTCCTCCAAATCTAGAAAACTGGAGTTAACTTCGACAAATTTGGTGGAATCACAGAAAATAGAAACTCTGCTAAACGTGCTGCTAATTAGGAATTGGATTAATTAGGGCTTAATCCATGATTAAAGGGGATAAGCACACTTAATTTCCGTATTATTATTTTGGGTTGGAGTGTGGTCATATTGTTTGGGTCACATGGAGGAGCGCTGGCCCCCTCCTTCCACTGTCGGATCCGCAAAGCACATTCAAGTAGAATTTCTGCGTGTAGCTCTTCAATGAACATGCTTATGGCCCAATGGTAATGGAGCACGGTGGAGAGGCGGACATCATGGGGTCGAGCTCGACCCCTCCTCTCGTACAACTCTTTTGCACGAATTTAATACCAACACCCAAACCTTAATACATTTAGACTTTGTATAGTTTAACGTCATCAAAATTTAATATGTTGCCACCATATTATATGCCTCCACATTATACTTTGGCTATGGCTTAGACCATAGCTTATTTCTATTCAAACCTTGTATATGTTGTATGATATATGTGCCAATGAAACCTTATATATACGAACCACCATATGGATTATGCCAACGAAATCAGACTTAAGGTTAAACATTAGAAATGCCGATGTTTAATATGAAACATGCAGATTAATAAAGTTAAGTAAGATTTAAAATTGATATTAAATATTAATACATATATTAATATAATATAACATATGTTAATTGTAATTGAAAAAATGTGTTGGGGTTTTCAGGATGGAGGTTCGAAACCCTAGCAATGGAATTTCTGAGGTGTGCACAGACCCTACTGGTCACGAAGCCCTAGCCTTCGGTCGGTGCTAGGCGTGCCATGCCTGTACAAGATGTCAGAGTACGAAGGAAACTTGTGGTTGCACGACATCCACACGGAAAACCTCGAACTGGGAGCCCTCTCAGAGCGACAGTGTTAGGGTAACGGGAGGATGGTGAAAAGGGTTTCAGATTATTCTACACTCACTGCCTCCCAGAGCTTACAACACATGATTTCAGCTTCAATCTGCATAACCCTTCAATGTCTGAGTTTTACTTCTCTTCTTTGTGCTGATAACCATGGTCAAGGAACGGGAAACGATGGACCTTGACCCGGAACCTGGCGAAATCTTAATGGTTTTGGGGTATGACATTTTGGAGAAAAACATTGAGCGGTATATTCTTCCTTCCAAGGTTGCAGGAGTAAACCCTTGAGGCTTAGGCAAGGTCTAGAGGAAGGAGAAGGCCTTTAGTCTATAGGACGACCGAATGTATAACAGTCTAAACTTAGGAGTGTGGCCATCAGAAAAAAGTCAGAGCGGGCAGCTGAACAAACCCCCTCTTTTCTCGGATCTAGTAGCAGAAGAGCCGATTTTACTGCAAGTAAGTTCTTTCACCTCCTGTGGTTCAAAATTTTTTGTGTTTTCAGGAGGCTTAGAGGATATAGTGGAAAGTTGTGGTTTTCCTTGGAATTTTGTTTTGAATTCTTGTTTGGGTGGGTCATTAAGAACCCAAGAGCCGTTTAAGGGGTCGGAGATGGAGTCGGGTGGTACCTATTTCTCCCCATCTCTTCGGAAGGTAAGTTTTTATCCTCAGTTTTTGGAATGGGAAACTAGGGTTTCTCGTCCGGGGCAGGATTAGAACTTCTATCAAGGTTTAGGGTCTACTGGGGACCATATAGAGATCCATTTTCTGAGGTCTTAGTCCAGCGGGGCCTTTCCATAGGGAAAAGGAAGGATTTGGGCGTGAACAGAGCAGAGGAATCGTCATAATTTTTAAAGGGAAAGGTGGTCTAGGGTGACATATCTTTGAGTGGTGCAGTCTTTCCAAGTTTGGAGTCTCGTCAGCCTCAGCCTTCTGAGCCGGAGGGACTCAATGCTCCTCACGAAGTGCAGGGTAATGGTGTAGGAGAAGTAAACATGGCTTTAGGAGGTCAAAGAAATAAGGTTAAGCTAATAAAGAGGAAAGAAACCCCTCAGAATCTGGTTCTTGGGGTAGATTTATAGATCGAAGAAGTCATGGAAGCTGTGGATACCATTCTTGTCGCCAAACTAAAGGGAAAGAAGTTCTCGGCAAAACTATATCAAAGATTAGACGTCAAATGCCTGGGAAGGTGTGTTGGAGAGACAGGTTGAAGTAACCTTACTAGTGCGTGGCTGGTTCATGATCAAATTCAACAAGAAGGAAGCACTGGAATGGGTTTTCAACCAGAATTGGAGTCTGGGGAAGCGACCCATCTTGTTCAAAAAATGGAACCCCTTATTCGATGCACAGAGAGAAAAGATAGACAAATCACTAGTTTGGGTTAAAATCCCTGGGTTTTCGTTCTCGTTTTAGACAGAATTTGTGTTTCGAGCAATTGGGAACTCTTTAGAGAAATTCCAGGAGGTTGACTCTTCCTTTCAAAAGACCATGGATAAAAGCTTGACCTAGATTCTTGTATCCCTAAACCCAAAAGAAGGTTTGGTTGAAGAGATCAATCTGACATACAAGGACCTCACGTTTACACAAACATTCGATTACGAGAACCTTCCATTTAGATGCCAAGTTTATGGACATATGGCCAAGGAATTTCCACTGGGTTACAGGCATAGAAGGAAGCAGAAAAAGGAGTATGTAGCAGCAAAGGTAACCCTTGAGAACAGGAACTTTACTAAGGAGGGAGCAGTGGCTATGGAAGGGGTAGAAGGTGGGACAACAAAACAGACACAAGGGGGATCGCAGGATATGCAGACAGATCCAACCTCCTTATCATCACCTCCCATGCTGAAGGAGCCTATCCGCCTCTTGACAGAAATTCAGGAGAAGGCACCTGGCCCATATTCCTGAGGGTATGGTTCTAGTCTCTTCCCTTGATTTTCTTTCTGATTTAGTTTCTTCATGTTGTGTGCTGGCTAAGCCTGGTCCTTCTAGGCCTAATAGTGATCCTATTTGTCACTCTGAATTTGTGGCTGAAGCCCTAGACAGTATCATTACTGTTATTCCCGATCTTAATTTTTTTACCCATTTCCCCTCTGGATCCCCCCCCTTCTGATGCCTCCTTTGGTTTAATGCACTATAAACTCATGCTTAGAGAGAAGAAACCTCTTCCTTGGGGAGTGGTGGGAGGACTGGGACCTCTCCCCATTGTCGTGGTTCCCCGAAAGGCCAAGGGAAGGAAGTAAAAACTCTCAAAAGGCCAGTTGAGAGCTAGGATTGACATTGTTGATGGCAAACAACGTTCCCTTTCAGGGGTGCTTAGAGTAGGGAAAACCCCCTCTCTTGGTCCCTAATGATTTTTCTCTCCTTTAACTGTCATGGGATATCTAACATATCCAAAAATCTAGTGTTAAGGGAGTTAGTTAGATCATATTCTCCTGATGTTCTCATGCTCCAAGAAACATTGGGGCCTGGTGATGACATAAAGAGAGCCCTCTACAAACTTTTCTCGGGTTGGTCCTTATTCACTCTATATGCAATAGGGCGATCTGGAGATCTGGCGTTGGGTTGTAAAGATGGGAGACTGAAATTACTGAACTCTTGGGGTATGGATCATGCTATCGGGCTAAGGTTTTACTCAATCAACCTTTGTCTGACCTTCACAATTATAAATGTTTATAGACCCTGCACAGACATAGTCGCCTTCTAGACTCTCATTTCTCCAAATCTCTGATGAGGAGCACAAATCTGGTGGTCAGGGAGGGCATCAATTTCTCCCCGGAGTTATGGGAAGCTTGGGGACCTAATGCCATGGTGGACTCACTGACTGATTTCTTTCTCCATAATCTGACTTCCTTGGGATTGGTGGATGTTGATCCCATCAAGCCTAGGCTGACTTGGAGGAACATGAGCGTGGGGGGTGATAGAATCACAAAGAGACTGGAACGTTTCCTCCTTAAAGAGGACCTATTCGGAAAAAAACGATCTTCAAGCACTGGATTGGGGAAGGGGGTGATTCAGACCATATGCCCATCCTTTTGGAGCTCACAGGAACAAACAAAAAGCTGGGTGCCCCCTTCAAATTTAATTCTTCCTGGCTGAAAGAATAGTCCTTTAATGAACTATTTCACTCCACTTGGAAGGTGGATGAGGAACGGTTTGAGGGGGATAAATTCTCATTGCTTATGAGGAAACTCAAACTAATGAATAAGGCTACGGTGGAGTGGGAAAAGAAGAAAAAATAGGAAGAGGATGAATCCCTCCTACAGATAGGAATGGAGTTAGATCAGCTGGAGTCACCCGATGATGATGGATATGAAACTCCTGAAAAAAGGGATAGAATCAAATCCCTGGAAGCCTCTCCTAGGAAAATCTTGAAGGACAGGGAAGAACAATGGTGTTTAAAGAGTAGAGCCATCTGGTTGTCAACGAGGGATGAAAATAAATTTTTTTCGAAAATTATGCAAAAGGCAGGAAAAATATCAATACCATATGGGGGATGTAGATGGAGGATGGCCAAAACACTAAATATTTCGATGAACTTGCTAAGCTGGGGGCCAGCCATTTCAATTCCCTTTTCAAAGCCCCTCCTGAAGCATCTATTGTGGAAGTGATTAGAGTGGCTCGTTTTTTTCCGCGCTACGTGGAAGAGGATGAAAATGAGAATATCATGATGCCAGTCACAAAAGGAGAGGTGGAAGGCATCCTCAAGGATATGCAGAAAGATAAAAGCCCGAGGCCAGATGGATGGATGGTGGAAAATTTCCAACATTTTTTCGAGTCAGTGGGGGAGGAACTTACAGAGGTGGTCGAATAATCCCGGCTCAATGGTTCGATTCATCAACCTTTCAATTCAACTTTTGTAGCCCTCATCCTGAAGAAGGAGGATATGAAATCATTTAATGATTTTCGTTCGATATCACTTTGTAATTGTATTTACAAAATTTTAGTAAAAGTGGTAGATTTTCGGCTCAAACCCATTCTTTCAAGGAATATATCTAAAGAGCAATTCAGGTTCCTGGATGGTAAACAAATTCATGAAGCAGTCGGTGTAGCACAGGAGACTCTTCATAGCCTTAAGAGGAGTGGGAAGAAAGGTGTTATTGTTAAAATTGACCTCTCTAAGGCATACGACCACATAAGCTGGCTCTATATCAGGATGCTCCTAACCTACTTGGAATTCATAATTTATTTCATCAATTGGGTGATGGGGTGCATCACCAATGTCAGCTTCGCGGTCTTGATCAATGGGGCAGCAACCTCATTCTTTCAGATCTAGAGAGGTTTGAGGTAGGGATGTCCCCTCTCACCCCTCCTTTTTCTATTGGCAGCCGAGGGCTTTAACCAGATGATCTCGGAAGCTAGAAGGAGAGGGGATATCAAAGGGATCGAGGTCGCTATAAATCTAAGTTTCACCCATATTCTTTTTATGGACGACATACTCCTGTTTAGATCGGGCTCCCGAACGGAAATAAGCCAACTCAAAGACATTTTATACCTTTTCATTAAAGCTACAGGGCTATGCATCAATGTTCAAAAATCCTCGATAACCTTAGAAGGCCTTTCTGAGCTTGAGGTGGATAGGATATGGAATATCTCCCCTATGAATGAAGGGATTTATTTGACAGCTTTAAATACCTGGGGTTCTTCCTCAATCCAGATACATACAAAACTATAGATTGGTACTGGCTAGTGGCTAAAATTGAAAATAGAATTAAACATTGGATTTTCAAGTGGTTGTCACGGGCAAGTCATTTAGTGTTGATCAAATCGGTCCTCCTAGTCATCCCTGTTTACTGGACTGCATTAACTTGGGTGCCTAAACAAATCCTATCAAAAATCAAGCACCTATGCAGTAGATTCCTATGGGCAGGGTCAAAGGAGGTGTCGGTACTCCCCTGGGTGGCATGGGATAAAGTGGCTAGACCAAAGGAATGGGGGAGGGGGCTAGGGCATCAAGGATCTCAATTCCTTTGCATCAGCTCTGGTGGCCAAGTTGGGTTGGCGACAACTCACAAAGGAAAATCTTTGGACCATGGTCATCAAGAGGAAGTATATTGATCCAACCCAACTAGAAGACTGGCTGAGAACTCCACATAAGAAACATCCGTAAGCGTTAGTGGTATGGAAAGTCACGATCGAATCCATCCATATCATTGAAAAATGATTGGCATGGATGGTGGGGAATGGGGAATCTATATGAATCGGCCAAGAACCTTGGGTAGGATGCAACGGGTCCTTTGCTCTCTTTAGGGGTCTAATAGAGCATCTATCTGCAAAAGGGATCAACTTCCTTAGTCAGGCAGGTCTCGAGGGCCACTCTATGATTTGGGGACAGGCCTGGAAATCAGGAGTGGATCTCCAAATTAACGAGCAATGGATGGAGGAATGGAGTAGCTTCATTTCAGAACTTCAAATATCAAATGTCAGATTGAAATATCGTCTTGACTCACTGAGCTGGGTACACACCCCCTTGGGGAAATACACTCCAAAATTTGGATATAATTGGATGATGTCTCAAAAAGCCTGGAATGAACCAGACTGGTGGTCAAAGGCTCTATGGAAACTTAAGTCACTAGCAAAATCTAGGCTTTTCTTTTGGTGCATCCTGAAAAATAAAGTCCCAACCTGGGATATCCATCAGAAAAGGAGCAAGATCAGCCCTGGATGGTGCTCGCTATGTAAGAGAAATGAGGAAACCATTCTTCACCTGTTTCTAGACTGTCCGTTTAATATTCAGATTTGGAAGGAAATGTTGCGCTTGTTAAATAGTAAACTTATCTAGGGTGGTCCTTCCTTCCAGGATGCTTGGAACTCTTGGTAGAACAATGCTATGTATGAAAGAATCAAAAATATTCTGTTGTTTGTGTCATGAAGCACATGGATCACTCAGAACAGGGTTATTTTCAGGGACAAGTCCACTCCCCCTGAGATCATAGCTGTTGAAGGGGTATCTATATTTGAGAACATCCCTCTTTCTAAACCCTCCAAGACCATTATAGAAGTCAGGATAGAAGACATTAGAGGAGACATTACCTGGGCATATTTCAATGGGGCCTCAGACCCCCAAAATCTCTGCGGAGCTGGAATCTCCATCCATCTCCCTTCTGGGAAGACTCTCTCTACCTCAGTTGGCCTAGGAATAGGATCCAATAACTATGGATAACTCTTCTCCCTCAAACATCTCCTTTGCTGGCTTATTCATCTTGGACTAAGATAGGCCTAGAATTTTGGCGACTCTATGAATGTTATCAAATGGTTCAACTTAGAATTTATATGTCAAAACTTTATGCTGCTACCTCTTTTAGAAGAAGTTTTATATTTAAAATGATATTTTGATCATTGATATGTATGTCATATATACAAGGATCGGAATATGGAAGCGGAATAACTTTCTAATGATGACGTGAAACAAGCTCTGGAAGGCTGGGCCATAACAGAAACTGATGGGGACTTGATTCGCCACTCGGATCAGCTGCCATACGCTCAGTACAACCTACCTGAACTCTTTTTGCAGATGCAAGGACACAATCATGCCTATTTTTCTCTTGTATACTCTCCAGTACTCCAATAGTTGTTTTTGTTTATGTAGATATCAGACTTATTGGTTCTTTTCTGAGATATTTCAGTACTACCTTATTTCATACTGTATAAACATATTATTGACCAGGCTATTTTCTGTTTCGATGGAGGCCTAGAACATTGATGTCTATTTCTATTTTTCTGTTTTTCTTACTTAAATTTTCCCTTAACTATATGAAATGGGAAAATTTTTGACTACACATCTAAAACATCTCTTTGCTCCTGTTTGGGCTCTTTTCCTCGAAAAAGAGGAGTCCTGGGATAATGGTAGATGTTTTGATCTATTTTTTGATGCTTTATGCATATGCACAATAGTGTTTTAGTGGGCTGGCCGGAAATTCAATATTTTTTCGCACCACCACATGGCAAATCTATATTATTTTATCCCTTGTATAGGGGAGACAAGAATATATAGTTCTTGGAATGCCAATAGGCATATACTCTGTAACTTTTTATTCTCTCAATAGAAGGTTCGATTTTTTCTCTAGGAAAAAATATAATATAAGATATGATATAAAACCATACAATATATTATAAATATATATCAATAAAATATTAAAAAAATAAATAAATAAATTTCTAACACATAAATCCATAAACCCAAATTCAAGCTTAGGAGGTCATTGGACAAATTTTACCTTCATAAACCAAATTAGAGAATCCAGCAGTGACACTTGTCACAGTCTCATTGGACAAAAACTGAAGAATATTCCCTGAATGCTAACTGGGCTTCCATGTCATCAGGCTATACCTTTTCTGCAATTGTTTTATAAAAATTTTATCTTCCTGAACGATGATCATCATACCATAACTTCTTCATCCGAACTCAGTTTTAAACAAAACGAGTTGCGTTGGATTCTTTGTGACAAGCCAATCGTTTTCGTTATGGTTTCATTCAATTCTGACAACTTTCATTTTTGAGCTAAAATACCGAACCTCTAATCAAAATAGGCATTAAAGGCTAATTGGTTCATGGTGTAAAGGAGATGGCTCTTTATATTTAGCAGTACGAGGAAAATATTCAGGGCCATGTTTATTTGAGAAAATACAAAGAGAAAATGGAAACAAGATCTATGGAGTAATTGCAAGATCAAGGATGCAGTAGTAAAGGAGGGATAGACAAGTATGTATAATATTTCAAAGTAATGTCTTATGATGCATTGTCGTTGTAGTTAATATGGATAAATAACACATTTGTTTCCTACTCAACTTCTAGAATTGCAATTCTCATGAAATCTGCTTGAGATGGAAAGAAACACATGTTCTGAAAATACTTATTTTGTTAGAACAAGAGTCTGATGACTCTGCATTCTCTATTTATTGTTATCTTCAAAACTAAACACTTGAGAGAATTGAATACAAGAACATAGTAATTGATAGAGTAGATTTGGACAAAATGTGCAATTATTTGGGCGATTTCTTCTTTCATGTTTGTGTATAATAACTATTTTGATGGAGCTTTGGGCACACCTAGTGGGAAGCGAGGTGCAACATGGAATATGTTGTCACAATGTGATTGATCTCATAGGCATAATTGTTTCCATTTATATAGTGAAAGACATATAGTACAAGAAACATTGGTGCAACAGAAACTAGTGAAATGTATTTTCTTGAGGAAACTTGTACAACAGTGATGAGAAGAACATTAACTTTACTTTTCCATAAAATATCATCAACATTTTAACACGAAATAGATGACTCTGCCATATTATAAGAATTACCAATCTGAACAAAGATCAAGGTGGAACTAAAACTGCAAGAAATTATATGCTTGTATTTAATTAACGTTCTTCATGTGACAAGAATCTTATTATGACAAGTTAGCATGTGGTCAATGAAAGTTCCATCTATATATATATATATATAGGGTGTGCTATGGTTGTACATCATTTGCAAAAAAGGTCACGGTTATGGTTGTTGTTATGATTATACATGGATATATGTGTCATATGCTTGTATGAAAAATAACATAAACTAATATATTAAAATGTAGTTATTACAGAGTGTGTGAAGTTATAACTGAAAAGGAATCTTATAACAATTTTTCCTATATTCTCAATGATATCATTAGTAATTCCATAAGTGAAATTAAACACCTAAAGATAATGTTTTACAAAACAATATCTATTAGAAAAACTGAGTTCTGAGATTGTTTGTATTAATACACAAATCTATAATACTGATAGTCTATTTGGCATACTGAGTCAATGTGTACATGAAGATGTGTTTACAAAAATATTGTCCTGATAGGGGAATAGTATACGAGAGCTAAAGAAAATGTTCTTGCACAGATTATGTCTCATTGTCTATCTTGCATAGGCTTTAGCCTATGTTGTGCATGAACCTTCATTCCCACCATAGAGAACTTGGCAATGGGGGTCACAAGCCCTTGTCAATAGCCAAATGCGCTCGCTACTCATGATCAATCTCGACAATCTGTTGAGAGAGTTCAAGAGAATCTTTGAGCAGTTACTATGTGGCATCAATTTTTAGGTCCGTTATTAGGTGATAGCACGCTTTTGTCAGATAAGAGCTACAGGATCTCCTACATCGGCATTCTAGGAATTTGCTATCCGAATGTAGGGAAGTGCACCAGGATATAAAATTCTTGAATGTAGCTATCACCCAAGCTCATAAGGGGTAACATTATGGAACATATTAGTATATATTAGACAGAGTGGTGAACTAGTACTCATCTAGATATACAAGTAGAATCAATTCCTGAGACCAGGTGAGATTCAACACGATCAACTGGATGTAGTTCATGTAACAACACACTTGGTATTTCAGAAGAATATAGGAATGATGATTTAAGGATTTTTATGTCGCAAAGCGAGAGAGACATGATGAAACCATCCTTTAATAATAAGAAGAGACGTTCATTGTGAAACAATGGGGAAAAATCCTGAATTTATATAAAGAATTGGATAAGGTTTATCCTCTTGGAGTTAGAATCTTGGGTGGGAAAACTTCTGATTGTTGCAACAATATTTCTCTTTTATGCCATTGAACATTGTCAACAGGATATCTGTAGGGTTCGAGGAACGAGGTGGGTAACGAAAGGTATGTAGGCACCATGTAATAGTTGCATAATAACATAAGAAAAATGGTGGGCTAAAGTCATTAGGTGCAATTTCGGGAGGCCAGACACTTTGTGTTCATAGTCAGCCCATGTTACTACTCACGTGGTTGGAACGTTGAGTAGTAGGGAGGGGTTTTTTTTTTTTTGAATTGTTTTTGGATATGACCTCCGACTCAATTTTTGAAAAAAGAAAAAAAATCAGACTTGATTTTCAATAACTAATTGTCAAAACAAAACATCTATAAAATTATTGTCCAGAATTCAACGATATTTTTATTTATTATTATTATTATTTTGTATTATTGTTATTTTTAAATATTTTTTCGATCACAAATTCGGGAGTTCGGGTAGTCGGCAGGTCGGATAGTCAAGTGTTTTTTGTTTCATAAATCATTTAGAATATATATATATATATATATATATATATATATATATATACACACATATACATATACATATACATATATATATTGTGACAATCACAAAGTCGGTCAGATAATCAGGAGATCGGTAATCGAGTGTTTTTTGTTTCATAATTCATTTATTGTATGGCGACCCCAACTATAATATATTATGGTGGTTTCAATAGGTCTGGTAGTTTTATTTTCGACAATGCTGAGGTCAGTTGGTCGGGTAGTTTGGGAGTTGCCAATAATGAGGTCGGGAGCTCGACTACTTTGACAGTTGGGAAATCATGAGGTTCGGAGGTCGGGCTGATTATTTATAATAAAATTCTAGTGACTCTGCATTGTAAGTCACGTGGTCGGAAAGTCGAGTAGTCGAGAAGTATAAGAGGGGATTTTTATTTATTTTTCTTATTGGGATGATCGAACAGTCGAGAAGTCGGACACTGGATTGTTTTTCTTATTTATGATTGATTGATAGTATTAGACCTCGAAAACACCACATTCACATGGTTTCATTAACTTGGGAATTTTGATCGTCGAGAATGATGAGGTTGGGAGGTCAAGAGGTCGAGAGTATTATTTATAAAAAAACCACACTTACTTTTTTTTCTTAATCGAGTGGTTGAGAGGTAGGGTAGTCATAAGGTTCTATTTTTTTTTTCTCAAAATGTTTATGGATCTGACTTTGTCTTAATTTTCAAAGCAGGAAAAAAAATGTTTATGCCTTTTGTGTTTCATTGATTTCATGATGTACAAAAGTGAAAAAATTCATCTTGTAAACTTGAAGTTCAGTGATGCAAATTATTCCATGAATTCTTGAATTATATGTTTCATATAGAAAAACCACATAACAAGTAAATAAATGATGCTAATTTTTCATCAATTGATTCTCAAAGCACAAAAAGTACATGATTGTTGATGTGACTACAACGTTTTGTATTTTATTTTTATTTATTTTTATTCTAAGGGTAATTGTACAGTCGCAAGGTCGAACAACCCGACACTTTTTTTTGTGATTTAATTTATTATATTGCAACTTCGGCTAGATTATAGTTGATTGAATTTGTTAGCGCTAGTAGTTCCAAAGTGTGGCAATGATGAGGTCGGGAGGATTGTTTATAAAAAAAAAGGCACTCAGTTTCACTTGCTACTCGCGTCGTCGGAAACTCATGTATTGAACAACATGTATTTTTAACAAAAAAATTCTAGATCTGCCTGCGAATTAAGTTTTCAAAATCCAAATAAATTGTTAAAGACTTTTATATTTATTTTCTTTGTTATGAAAAAAAGAAAAAAGTCCTATTGTAAACCTCATAACAAGAATTCAAACTATTTGGAGTATACTTAGATTATAAGTTCTATACTGAAATATTAGAGAACAAATAAATATAGAAGACTATATTTGTTGTTTCCCAAGGGTCTACGAAAATAGTTTACTGTGTGCACACTTCCAATTAGTTTCATGATTCTTGGGTTAGTTACTGAAATCACGATTATGTATATTATGAGAAATTATAAATTATTTCTAGAATTTCAGCAACTGATCATCAAATGCCAGATTTCATTTTTGTTTGTCTCTACATTTATATCTAGTAATATATTTGCATGTTTTTCTCGTTTGAATCAATAGGATTAAATTCCAAGAGTTATTTAGTTACAATTGTATTCAAAGTTAAACATTTAAGGGATATGAGGACTCCTTCCACTATCCATGATTTCATATCCCAAATTCTATGTGCAAGAGAAAACCATGAATTATTTTACCAAAATAAATGTGTTGGTGGTAAAAAATGGGATCATTGTGGAAATTTGAATCTATTTCACAACAAATATCCTATTAATATAAATGATCAATCATTGTCCAACATAAAAGTGAAATGGAAGAGATATGAATATATTCATATATCAATTGGTTGAAGTAGTACTACAAGTGCTAAAAGGATTGATTTACAAGAAGAAGAAATTTTTGTGATAGAGTTTTTGAGAAAGTTTGAGGCATAAATTTATAAATACACCAAGCATTCCCATAGAGCTCGTTGGCAAGACTTGCAATTCAAAAAATCCTGTGAATTTTTTCAACCAGGAACCATTTTGTCAATAGTTTATTTTGTAGAGAATTACACATTTGTTCCACAAAATGAAATACAATGTGAGTACTATCATTCTGACCAAGTCTCTATGTTTGTCCATATTATATATAGACACACTGAACGAAATTTTGATCATATAGAAAGCACTAGTGAAAATTAACATGTTATTAAAGAATATCACTTTTATATCAGTGACGATTGTACACATGATACACATTTTGTACAACATTGTTTTGATAAGATTTATGACTCATTGAAAGGCCATAGAATAAAATTCAATGAACATTTGTGCATTCTTAAGTTGTACATTCTTATATGTATATTTTATGTTATGTACAAGTGTTTGCACATGTACATTTTTTTTGCACATGCACACAACAAGTAATTTATACATGTACACATACATTTACATTCTCTGGTCTTAAATGATTTCATACATTCTCTTGTATGAGCTAGTTAATTTTATGTCATTATTGTAAAATGTATGTATCTAGCATATTTGATATAATGAAAAATTTAAGTTATGATCTTGTTACATCTAAAGCAAATTATAATATTCATTCTTGAATGCAAAATGTGTACTGTGTTTTGTAATTTCCAGTTTTATTATATTAAAGTTTACTATCAACTAACATCCATAGTAGCCTTTCTATGTACATAAATGAAAAATGATGTATACCATATTTTTTAATGCAATTTTAAAATTTTATGATTTACTGACACATCTATGTACACCTAGAATTTTATGATTGTTTTTAGATGTACATTCATATGTATTGTATATTAACATTATAAGAATGATTTAAAATAAAAAATGTATGAATTAAATGCAAATTTTCTTTCATTGCTACATATTCATGAACTTAAATATATATGTATTTAACCTTTAAAAACATCAAACCACACTTAAACCATGCAAATTGTACATGGTCATGTTTTATAACTTATATGTTTATGCACATGTTCATTTACAACTTTATATTAAAAGTTAACTATCACCTTTAATAAACATTTGTACACATAATTATATAACATTCACACATTGTTAATATGCATAACATGTACCACATGTATTTTGTAATTTGCAATTTCAAACTAGATTCATTTTAAATAACAACTAACAAAACAACTTGAGTTTTAAAAACAAAACATTTAAAATCTAAGATTGAATCTAAGTTAGCATTATAACAACATGTCATCATGTATGCAAAATGTAACAACTAAATGCAAATGCATTTCAATCATTGTTACATACTCATGAACTTAAATATGTAAAACCATCTATGATTGTTTTAAATGACACATGATCATGTGCACAATGTACCTAAATATCACTTTTGATAGATGTATGTCCTAATTATATAACATTCATACATGTTAAAATGCATTTAACATGTACCACATGTGTTTTGTAATTTGCAATTTCAATCTAGATTAATTTTAAATAACAAATGACAAAACAACTTGAACTTTAAAAACAAAACATTTTTAATCTAAGATCGAATCTAAATTAACATTATAACAACATGTGATCATGTATGCAAAATGTAACAACTAAATGCAAATGTACTTCAGTCATTGTTACATATTCATGAACTTAAATATGTAAAACCATCTATGATTTTTTTAAATGACACATGATCATGTGCAAAATGTACACTTTAATATCACTTTCAATGGACATGTCCTAATTATATAACATTCATACATGTTCAAATGCAATTAACATGTACCACATGTGTTTTGTAATTTGAAATTTCAATCTCAATTCATTTTAAATAACAAATGACAAACCAACTTGAGCTTTAAAAAAAAATAAAATTAAATCTAATATTGAATCTAAGTTAACATTATAAAAACATGTGATAATGTATGCAAAATGTAACAACCAAATGCAAATGTACTTCAATCATTGTTACATATTCATGAACTTAAATATGTAAAACCATCTATGATTTTTTTAAATGACGCATGATCATGTGCAAAATGTACACCTAAATATCAATTTTAATACACATGTCCTAATTATATAACATTCATACATTTTAAAATGCATTTAACATGTACCACATGTGTTTTGCAATTTGCAATTTTAATCTAGATTCATTTAAAATAAAAAATGACAAAACAATTTGAGCTTTAAAAACAAAACATTTAATCTAAGATTGAATCTAAGTTAAAATTATAACAACTTGTGATCATGTATGCAAAATGTAACAACTAAATGCAAATGTACTTCAATCATTGTTACATATTCATGAACTTAAATATGTAAAACCATTATGATTTTTTTAAATGACACATGATCATGTGCAAAATGTACACCTAAATATCACTTTTAATAGACATGTCCTAATTATCTAACATTCATACATGTTCAAATGCATTTAACATGTACCACATATGTTTTGTAATTTGAAATTTCAATCTCGATTAATTTTAAACAACAAATGACAAACCAGCTTGAGCTCTAAAAACAAAACATTTTAAATCTAAGATTGAATCTAAGTTAACATTATAAAAACATGTGATAATGTATGCAAAATGTAACAACCAAATGCAAATGTACTTCAATCATTGTTACATATTCATGAACTTAAATATATAAAACCGTATATGATTGTTTTAAATGACACATGATCATGTGCAAAATGTACACCTAAATATCACTTTTAATAAACATGTCCTAATTATATAACATTCATACATGCTCAAATTCATTTAACATGTACCACATGTTTTTTGTAATTTTCAATTTCAATCTAGATTCATTTTAAATAACAAATGACAAAACAACTTGAGCTTTAAAAACAAAACATTTAATCTAAGGTTGAATCTATGTTAAAATTATAACAACATGTCATCATGTATGAAAAATTTAATGTACAAATAAATGCAAATGTACTTCAATCATTGTTACATATTCATGAACATAAATATGTAAAAACATCTATGATTGTTTTAAATGACACATGATCATGTGTAAAATGTACATCTAAATATCACTTTTAATAGACATGTCCTAATTATATAACATTCATACATGTTCAAATGCATTTAACATGTACCACATGTGTTTTGTAATTTGAAATTTCAATCTGGATTCATTTTAAATAACAAATGACAAAACAACTTGAGCTTTAAAAACAAAACATTTAATCTAAGATTGAGTCTAAGTTAACATTATAACTATAACAACATGTGATCATGTATGCAAAATGTAACAACTAAATGCAAATTTACTTCAATCATTGTTACATATATTCATGAACTTAAATATGTAAAACCATCTATGATTGTTTTAAATGACACATGATCATGCAAAATGTACCTAAATATCACCTTTAATAGACATTTACACCTAATTATATAACATTCACACGTGTTAAAATGCATAACATTTACCACATGTGTTTTGTAATTTGCAATTTCAATTTATATTCATTTTAAATAACAATTGAGAAAACAAGAAGTTTTAAAAACAAAACATAATCTAAGATCATCTAAGTTAACATTATATAACAACATGTGATCACATGCCAAATGTAACAACTATCCAAAATGTTAAATATGTCCAACATTTATATCATTTAATAAAAGTAAATATAACAATGTATCAAGTGTTACACGTATCAAGTTATATAGAAAAGTAAATATGACACATGTTTAAGTTATAAAAATACTAGATGAAATAAAATGTTATGTGCATCTATTAAATAGAGAATTTGGCTGCAATGTATTTTCCAGTAGCCTCCTTGTGCTATCATCTGAAGAATGGGGAACCTACACAGTGTGTAATGAGAATATAGAACTTCATAAAAAAAAAAAAACAAAAATGAAAAATAAAATAAAAAATAAATTTAATACACTCATCATTCCCCTCCATTGTCCCGTGTTGGCCCTAATTGCATATACACATATACGCATGTATAAGAAATTTATATTACATGTATTAAAATTAAAATTTAATGCTTTTAAATTGAATGAGAATGTAGAACTTCAATAAAAAAAACTAAATGAAAAGAAAAATGAAAATTACATGCAATACCTCATGTATTTCCCCCTCCATTGTCCCGTGTTGGCTCTGTATCAATGCATCCTCTAGAATAAAATGTACAATATATATATATATATATATATATATTCAAATGAAAATGCATAAACTAATGCAATAATATTAAAACAACTTCTTCTTCAAAATTTTTGGATGTCCATATCTCAATCATACACTCCATCGCTAAAGTCCTTAGAGAAGGGAAATCATCTACACAAACCTAAAATTCAAAAATTTTAAAATTGTCAAATAACTCAAGATATAGATCTCATTTTTTAATGAAACTTTCACTTCAATTTATAATTTGAAACATAATTGAAAATTTGAATATTTGTGACGGTGGATTATTTGGCACATCTCCTAAAAGGGAAGAAGAGGGTGGCTCCATTGCAAAAACATCGGACGAAATATGAATCTATTAACATTTAATTATATACACGTGTGCACAATTATTTCTTTTAAAAATATGCCATCATGATACCAATATAATAATAGAATAATAAATGAACATCAACATCATGAACTCTTAAAAAAAACTAACATTTTCCAAAATATCATCTTGATTGCCGGAACCTGAACCTTGGACCGTGATATTATCAAAATTTGCATTCAAAAAGCGTTTTAACTACAAATGGTGAACATATGATACATTTTTGTTAGATTAATACATACAAATAAACATGTATATGTAAATTACAAATTAAATTAAAATATTCACCCTAACCATTAACACATACCGATCCCACGCCCTCTTCCTCATGAAGAATTAAGTCCTGCCAACCATTGCGACAATTCTTTTCATATGTTCTAAGCTCTTCACTCATGTTTTCTATCTCATCATCCGTTCTATACAAAAAATTAGCACGTGGATTATCTCGTGCTCTTTGTCGATTCAGACCAATATCAATTCCACCATGTCTAGTATGAACATTGTCTATGATGGCATCCCTTGATTTTTGACTAATTTGATAAGTGGCATCCATTTCTGACCACTAAGTTTCCACACGAGGAGGTCGGCTTACCAATGGTGGCTTAGGGCGAGGCAACTCAGCATCACACTTAGCACCCCCACGAACATAATCGACCTTTCCCAGGACCAAAACATTCAGAAAGAAAGTCATTATAATTGGGTTTCATTTCCAAAAATAATTTTGCATAAAATAATTTTTCAAAATAAACAGGAACCTCGTCATTCCATGGTTGTCTTCCATAGGCTGCAAGGTGTTTATCATACAAATGACAGGCTATATTAGGGTGCTTGAAATATTTCACCTTTAACACCTTTCTTTTCTACCCTTCTTTGAAATTAAACATATATTTTTCCATTTATTTTATAACTCTATTTTATACATTGTCCCATGTATCAGGACCCATTATTGTTTCCTTTCTTTTCCTCATCAATTCTACAAAAGTATTAGTGGTTG
This sequence comes from Pinus albicaulis, assembly GCA_034641835.2. NCBI lineage: Eukaryota > Viridiplantae > Streptophyta > Pinopsida > Pinales > Pinaceae > Pinus > Pinus albicaulis. The sequence goes on along the minus strand of CM076578.1, from coordinate 92,856,701 downwards.
GCCCAATATTTTTGTAAACATCTAGAAGTCTGATTAAAGAGTGCATAACTATTTCTAAGCTTTCTCGACTCTCTGTGGGGAGTTTCAAAGACACAAGATCTTTATTCAATTTTGAATAAAGATGTTCACACCTTGGTAATGTGCATTATTGGATGTTTGTTTCCCAAGGTAAATAATCGATAATTTTAGAAGGATAAGTCGTGGTTGGTGTACAACCTTCTTCTTGAATTACGTGATCTGGCTTATGTCTTTTTCGAGAAACATTTTCATCCTTTGTGTCAATATATCAAATTATGTATAAATAAAAAAACATGTGAAAAAATTTGTACAAATTTTCTTTTTAACCATAAAAAATTTATATAAATATTTTAACAAATTAATAATTTAATGACAATAATATTAAGATTGATGGCCACCTCAAGATGGCTGAGCAACATCAAGCCCACCCTGAGATGGTTAAGAACTAGCATGACCAACCATTGATTAGCCACCAACCATTGGTTGATAACCATCATGACCACCCATTGATTGGCCACCAGGGGAATGTGTACCACCACCCTCACATGATTGGCCACCACCTATTGATTGGCCACCAGGGGAATGTTTACCACCACCACCACCCTCACACGATGAGAGGGAAGCTTCATAAAAAAAATATGAATTTATAATCAATTCAAATATACATACATATCATTAAGTAGATTGCGTGAACCATGTCCAGGCTACATTGATTGGGTAGATACTCTTTTCCTCCGAACTCCTAAAAAATGAAAATTATTAAAAATTAATTTAACTCACAAAATTGTTAAAAAATCAATTCCATATGTATACATGTATGTATGGGGATAAGATTATATATTCAAAAGTCATTTAAAAACTTGCACATTTAATATAAATACCATGAACACGATGGACATCCCCCGATCCAGGGTCCCCCCCTCTCGTAGAGGCATGAGACTCTATTGATGTTCACCTCAAAGAATCATGTGGCAAATGATTATCTTCCATGATATATATATATGGATATCTACAGATACATAGATACACATGATGTTTAAAGCCTCAAAAAATCACGTGGAAAATGATCATCGATGATATATATGGATCTATCTACAAATAAATAGATACATGATGTTTAAAAACTTACATCCTGCCTATTTAAATTTTTTTCAAAAGAATTCAAAAAGTTGATGTAATTTACACAAATTTTGGAGCACAACTTGAACGAAAATTAAGTAAAACACAAAACTTTCAAAGAACAAATTGATGTGTAAAACTCACTTGACTATTTAAACAAAAATTAGTAGAAGCCCTGCATATTTTGAAAATTAAATACAATTTTTTACAAAACATGAAGTTCACCAAGTTGTGCTTACATAGTGGGTGCACATTTTGAAAATTAAATACAAAATTTTCTAAAACATGAAGTTCACCAAGTTATGCTTACATGGTGGGAGTGCACTCGATATATAATTGAAAAAAACACATGGTCATTAAAAATAACACATTTATAACTAGAAAACACACACATATCAAAGATATCTTACAATTTCCATCAATAAATTTTGATGGAGAGAATCTCAACACTAATTCATCTTTGATAGATGAATTTTGAATTGACATTTCCCCATAAAATAGATCACCAGACATATTATTAACATTTGCAAAATGTCTTATACTAAATGATTGAAATTGTCTAACAATATTGTTTGCAGTTCGATGTAGTTGTTTTAGCCTCTCATTCTTAACTTGGTACACACCTTTCATCTGGTTGGACACAAGTTCAGAATGGGTGAAAACTACAATTCCATTCAATCCATACTCCCTATGTGTTCCCAAGCCTTCTATCAATGCAATATTATATGCTTCATTGTTTATTGTTCTTCGAGGTATATTCATTTTCCTTTGGAGGACTTTGTTAGTCACAATATTTCCACTACAAAGAAAAGACCCTCTAGCGGATGTTTTTGAGGAACCCCACAGAAAAATACCCCATACATCTGTTTCTAGCGGAGGTTATTAGAGGAGGTTGGCAGGCGGAGGGTTTTACAGATGGTTTCCTCTCAGTGCGCTTATCATTACACGTCTCCTCGGTGCTCTGGAACCGAGAAAGCACTAGTGCAGACCAAAAAATTGGCACACCGGACACTGTGCACTCTGTACACACCCGCCCGGTGCGTCACAAATCTTCCGCACCGGTGCATTATAAAACATTGCGCCAAAATCAAAACCACCTGGTGCGGTAGAAAAAAACTACACTGGTGCATCATAACACATCGCGCCAAAACAGAAACCGACCAGTGCGTTTGTAAGAAATAGAATCGATGTGCCTATAAACAACGTGCACTGGTAAAGTGTTAAATTAAAAAAATATACGGCAAAATAACTCGGATTTTTCAGTTTTTCAGTGCTCCTGAGTTTTCAATTACCGGTGCGCGCCCTACCATAAAACGCACCGGTGCGCACGAGACATTGGAACACTGGACAACTTGCGCGACGTACACACACATCTAGGGCCTCCTATTACTGTAATGCACCAGTGATTCACCACTCTTCCACGTCTGTGCATCATAAAACATCGCGCCAAAACAGAAACACGTCGGTGCGTTTTTATCCAAGAGCACCGGTGTGCCGATAAACCGCATGCACTGGAATAGCATTACATTTTAAAAAAAATTAAGGCCACAAAACCAGTGCTTTATGACTATTTCGCACCGGTGCTTTATGGATATTCCTCCCTGGTGCATCATCAAAATTTCATGCAAAAACTGAAACATCTCGGTGCAGTGTTAAGGAACCGCCCCGGTGCATTATAAACAATGTGCCAAATTTGACACAGACCAGTGCGGTTGTAGGTAAGCGTACCGATGCACCTATAAAACCTCGCACATTGGAACAGGGTTAAATAAAAAAAAATTATGGCCAAAAAACTTCATTTTTCACTTTCCTCAGTGCTCCAGAGCTCTCAAGCACCAGTGCCATTTCCCCTTCTTTGAGCTACCCTAACATCAGTGCTCTCATTGCACCCATTGCATGCACTGTTGCTCTGCATTGGCCACCAATCTCCAGCTTGCATTTTGAAAAATGGTGGGCAAATTTTATTTTTCAAATTTTACAGCCAATATGCCTCCTTAGCGATGAAATGTACAAGTATTTTTCTAGTTTTTCCATAATTAAGCCTTTTAGTAGATTAGAAATTAAAATAAACTTAAAAATAACCAATAAAAAAGAAAAAAAAAATTGTCACGAGGTGCGCCAGAGCTATTCGTCTCGCACCGGATAGCAGTGCTGCCTGTAAAATTTACAGGCTGCACTGCCACCAGTGCTAATGGTATCCACACCGTTTTCGGGGTGATACCGAAAGGCACTCCAAATAATTTTAAAATAAAAAAATAAAATAAAAGGCAGTGCGCTCATTTATCCAAGTGCACCATTGACCACAAGAATCACAGTGCGGTACATTGATGGAATTATCTGCCCCGATGTATGTTAGCGCACCGCATTTTGGATTCCGAGAGGGTCAACGGTGCAACTAGGTAAAAGACCGCATCGTCGATTATGTAATTGTCATGAAGTCGGTGCACTGACACAACTATACGCACCGGGGCATATATTTCAATCAGCGCACCGCTATTCTAAACTTTGATGAAGTTAACGGTGCTTGAAAAATAGACAGCTGCACCGAGGTCAGTGTGTTGTATTTCATTAAGGGCAGCGGGACCGGTGCTCTACATTCTTAAGATGCACTGCGATTGGTGCGTGACTATTTTTGTGGCGCGCCGACTTGTCTTTTTTTTTTTTCAAAAAAAATATATATGTATATTCATAAATACATGTTTGTTTTAATTAAAAAAAATATTTAATATGGCAATGATTCAGAGAGAAGAGGAGGAACAACAGCAACAACAACAGGCTGAACAGTATGACATGATTCACAAATGGGAGGCTCGAGAGAGGGAGAGAGATGCATACCCTCACCCTATTACTGCAGATACCCAGGAGATCCTTAGGCAGGTAAGCCTCCTCAAGTTCTATGAGGAGGCTACTTCCCTAAAGGCCCACAGTGTGTTTTTGAGATATCTTATCTGTAGGTGGAATGCCCACCGACAGCATTTCCAAGTTGGTCCTGACCTGTGGTACACACCCACTGAGGAGCATATTTATTTTATTACAGGACTATCGAGGAGAGGGGTGGATTTTCCCTCATTCCCAGATGTGCTAGCTGGTTGTGTAGTAGGGAGTCAGTTAGTTTACTCCCAGAGATACATTGGAGCACATGTACTTTCTCCTTCAAAGTTTCAGGTACCTGGAGGTCAGTTATGTATAGGTGCTTTTTGTAGACAGGACGTGCAGTGCCTTTTCCTTATCATTTCGATCATTTCGCACAACACCAGTGACGGGAAACACATTATTTGCTCGCTTTTATATTTTGTCGATTCTTTAGTACAACAGCCACGACTTGTCAGGTGGTCTGCCATTTTTTTGCTGCAATTTTGTACGGCCTTAGATAGATGTCGTGCTCATGTACAAGGGAGGGTCAAATTCCCTTTTGCTTTAAAGATTTTCTGTTTATTTTTTGAGAGGTTTCGAGAGATGAGACCTAGTTTTGTTCGACAACCTCATAGGACGATGTTTGAGGCCCAATGCACATGTGGGGGTAGATGATGCCCAAGAGGGGAGACACTTTGTTTCCATCCAAGATATCACATGATTCACTGGAGTTACTAGCCAGCGTTGACGGGCTGCATCCCTTCATTATGGTCCCATGTCCTTATGTTGGCTTACATTGGCGAGGGTGTCCCAACATCCTCTTCACAACTAATGAGCTGCCAAATGATAGAAGTAATATTACTATTTTATTTATATTTATTCTAACATGTTCTTAATTAACTTCTTTTTATTAAATTGTGTAATGAAATTATCTAATTATTGTTGTGTACTTGTATATATTTTGCAGACATTGGCTCTTTTGATGGCGAGGAGATGCCGGGTCCACCACATGATCCAGGTGTGGATCCTAATGATGGCTATCAGGATATGGCTGATGTTGAGCATGATCATGATGAGGATGAGGCCGGTGCAGCAGAGAGACATGCTCCTGCTCATCATGGTGCACCGGTGCTGCCTTTTGCTAGGCATGGTCGACCTGAGACCAAATATAGGATGGAGTTGGCCAACCAACTTTGTGCATTGATTTTTTACGCGGGCATCAGGCCCACTCATTACAGAGACATACAGGTCGACGATAGGCTGTTACAGATGTGGAGAGGCATGCCGCATGACATGTACGGCCTAATGCGGCATGTCATAGGAGCTACGACAGTTGTTACGTGACTCAAGAGGATTGTTTGTAGCTATAGGCATATTCGAGCCACGACACGTGATGGACATGAGTCCGTGAGCATCGACTCACATGCATCTCATGATCGTTCACCTCACAGTGCGCCTCATGAGCATGACGCTCCACTGGCAGCATCTGACAGTCATCATGGAGATGAGGCTGGACCATCGGCCACGTCCAGTCAGTAGCCTACAGCTACATCCATCAGTACTAGTCATGATGATCATGAGCAGGCTAGACCATCGACCGCCGAGGCTGCACTATTCACTGAGCAGGCCTCCACTATTATTGTTCATATTGATGTTGTACTACCACCAGCAGATGCATCCATCAGTACTAGTGATCATGATCATGAGCAGGCTCGATCATCGACTGTCGAGGCTGCACCTAGCTTTACTGAGGAGGCATCCACTTGTAGTATTGCTATTGATGTTGTTATACTACCAGCAGAGCCTCATCCATGACATTTATATTACAGTTGTATATTTTTAACATTATTCAGTTATATATATATATATATATATATATATGGTCCATGTATTTTATGTTCATGTTGTAGTTGTACTTAATTTCATGTTGTTGATCATCATGATGTGGCGCATATTGTTAGGTCATGTTAGATATGTTCATTTAATGTTTAGCTTGCAGATAGATGTGTATATGTGATAGCATGAGTTATTTGACATATTGAGATGTATATTTGATGTTTGTGTTGTGATGATCTTAATATATAATGTTAATTTGATGTTTGAATGTGTTTATTAGTCGAATATGATGTTTGTACAATGGTTATCATGATTGTGATGATGTGTACTAATTAATTCAATATTAAATGACCATGATATTTATTAAATATTATGTCGTGATTGTAATTGTAATTTAAATTTTAATTGTATGAAAATTTGTAAAAATGTATTTGTATTTGTACTTATTGTAATTTAAATTGTAATTGTATGTAAAATATTTATTAATGTCAACTTTTAATTGTAATTGTAATATTTAATTGAATTGTATATTAAAATATTTGTAGAAATTGTAATTATAAAATTGTAAATGTAATTCTATGTAAAATTGTAAATGTAATTGTATGTAAAATTAAAATTGTAACTCTAATTCTAATCGTAATTCATGTATGTGAAATTAATGTAAAATTGTAATGGTAATTTTAATTGTATTAATGTGAAATGATTTTATTAAAATATTTAAATTTATAAATTTGCAATTAATTGTAAAATAACAAATCTAGAATAATACGAATTTTTGTAACATAATAAAGTTTAGAAAATAATGAAAATAAATTCATGTACCTTATAATTATCATTATTTTTTATGATCTTACATACAAAAAAAAGGAACTTTATACAGTCCGATGTGCTTATCATCCTAACATGCACCGGTGCATCGTATAAATAAGACGCACCGGTGTGTCACAACTCTTCCACACCGGTAACGAATAAACACAAATTAAAAAAAACACAACTCTATTTTCTTTAAGTGAAAAAAAAAATGACAATTTAAAAAATGGGCGGCAAAATATTTTCGAAAATCTAATTTCATAAAATAATTCTTTAAATACTAAACACTTTTCATTATTTCACTATTTTTTCTAAAATTTCCAGCAAGATATTTGCAGGAGACAGACCTAGAGCAAGACAACAGGAGGGCACTGTGGAGTAGCGAAATACATTGGAACATAAGTATTAGACAATCAGAAACCAAACCTATGGTGATTCAAACCCTGTATCATATAATTTGAAACCATCTCGTGATTAAATTTGATTATTTTTTTTTACTTTTTTTCTACAGTTTTTTATTTTTTTCTACAGTTTTATCCATTTTTACCCTAAACCCTTCATTTTTTGTTTTTGCCCTTTCTTCTCCCTGTTTATGTGATTTCAGAATTACGGTTTTTCATATTATATGGACGTCCAACCCAGGGGATGACTTGCATAGTCGGATCCCAATCCATTCGGCCATTGCATGAATTTTTGAAAAAATGGATTTTTCTTTATCGATGCGCCCTGCGTACTATACCGCACTGGTGCTTTGTACTATATAGAGCACCGCGAAAGTACTGTAGTAAAGAAATGAAAACATTTTTTGTAAATACATGTGCCATATCTGAAATAGGGCACCAGTGCTCCATTTAACTAGGAAAACACCGTATGGTGTATTACACTGTTTTTGCGGTGCGTTTATAATACCCCACGCACCGTAAGGTATATTACACTATTTTTTGCGGTGCATTTACAATAACCAACGTACCGTATGGTGTATTATACTGTTTTGCGGTGCGTTGTTAATATCCCAACGCATCGGCAGCGGTGCAGACCTCGTGAAAGGCGCACCGGTGTCTTGAGATTTATTTTCTACCTGAAAAGTTCAGAATTTATTTATACATATATTAATGAATGATATGGTACATGTTTCAGATTGATAAAGAAATGTATGACAAGAGATCAAGTAACAAAAATACTATTAACACATCAAGAAAAGCAAAAAAGATGAGTTCTTTGTAAATTATTTTAAAAAATATTATTTTTGAACTATATGTAAGTTTAACTAATATGTATTGTTTACTGTGTATCATGCAGAGCCACAAAATGATGAAGCTCGATATGATTATTTCTGATCTAGGACCAGAAGAGCGTAAAAGTTTAATGGAAAAATTGCAAAAGGATGAATCAGGTGAATGAAAAAATACTATCGATCCAAAATGAGTTTCTTTTTAAAATTATCATCAATAATATACTTAAAATTATTAAATAACAAGTGTCAAACAGTATACTAATTCACATCTCTTTAATGTTGTACAAGGACCAACAACTCAGAAAAGGAATGTTGTTCTAAGAAAAGAAAAAAAAATAGAACATGCAAATGAAAATCAATTGCTCCTTAGCACATCTGGAGTGGTGCTAGAAGTTAACGAAAGGGGAAAAACTTTTACAAAAGTTTGAGGGATCTAGTGGAACGAATGTATAGACGTTCTTTCCAACAACAACAATGTGCTTCAAATGTAATATGTAATCATTGAATTTTTCGATCATTAGATACGATAAATAAACAATTTAGCATTAAATATTAATTTTCAAGATTTTTCTTGCAGAAAAGAAAAGAAAATGGAACCCTTTCAGCACATTAAACAGGACGACAATGAAGAAAATGCTTGATCTCTAAGTTTGTGAGTAATTATTACTTCCTTATAACAACTTAACTAGATTTCATTTTTGTATTTTTTAAGTTGTTTTACAAAAATAATCATTGAATGTCTTCAAACATGTGCTAACATACAAAGAAGAATCATCAGACGAATTGATTGAAATTGGGTTAAATATGGGTTATGAGTATATGTTGGCATATCAGAATTTAATTATGGAATTTGTAATTAAGCATATATCGATCTTGTTTTACTTAGCTCCGTCTATAATTGATAGAACAAAAACATCTTTTATATTAAATATATGATTTGTTATAGGGTATAAAACTTGCAGGAAACAAAGTATGGAACTACGCCAACAGATGAAATTTTGAAAGATGGCATAGTACATTTTTTTGAAATGATGTGTATAATTTATGAGTCAATTGTTGCTATGGTACGTCATTTTTCTTTTTGATTTACATTGATGTATATTATTTAATATTGAAATTTTCATTATTCTCACCAATGTATATACACTCATTTCATTTTATTTTTATGTTTGTAGATGGAAGGTGAAGAAGAAGAAAACAGTCAACGCCATGAAAAAAACGTTCCTGAAAGTAACCCAAGTCATGGAAGTAGCTCTAGCAGTGACAACAATTCAAGCGAAGAATGATGATCACTATGTTTGGATATCAAAGCAAGGCGTTTTTATTTTTTGAAATATATATGTCTATGAAATCATACATTTTGTTTAATGTAATGGACATAGTGTCCTAATTGAAAGAAAAAGGGATACCAATAACTGTCCCATTTTGTATGATAAAGAATGTCTTATTCATATATATATATATATATATATATATATATATATATAAAATCCTAAAATATGTTTTAATTTATTCTATTGCCTTCTCCATTGTCACTATTGCATTCTCCATTGTCATTCTCAAATTCACTAATAAAAATTTAATTCATATGAATATTGTTATAAGATATATATATGTGTCGACTTTTGATGAATAATGAATTTTAAAAATCACAATAGTATGATACTTGATATAACAATTAATTCAAACATCACATTCAAATCATTAATAAAAATGTAATTAATATGAATAGCTAATTTATAGATGTGTCAACTTTTGATGAATAATGAATTTAAAACAATCACAATAATTGGACTGTCATAGGTCGATGTTTCTAAAAAATACAACATGAAAACCGGTGCGTGTCAGTAACTATACATCGGTGCGTTTATGTGTCTATATGCACCGGTGTCGTTGTATGATCTATGGGCACCGCACAAATACCAATACTAGTTATAAATATCGGTGCGTTTGTGTGATGCTGCGCATCGAGGCATTTACGTATCTATAAGCACCGGTGCATTTTTATGATCTATGGGCACCACACAAATACCGATACCAGTTATAAATATCTGTGCCTTTCTGTGATATGGTGCACCAGTGCGTTTATATGACCTATGGGTAGCGCACAAATCCCAAGACCAATTAGAATGGCCCACATTAGAAAATTAAATATTACAGAGCAATGAAACACATAAAAATATGCGGAAAATACAAGCACAAAAAACACATCAAACCAGAGAGACACAGATATACGTGGTTCACCCATTTGGGCTACGTCCACCCCGAATAGCCAGTCCTTCCTTTATATTATCCAACAAAAATGAAGAGACAAAACCTATAGCAGATCCGCTGTAATATCCTCTGTTCTCTCTCACAGTCTCCCTCTTTGTTTCTCACTCCGAGAATACACTCATAATACACAGCCGCAATACAATGCCCTCATATATACAAGGGGGTTGCCTTCTAGGGAAAAAAACCCTAATCTAAACATAACTTCTACCGTCAGATCATTTGCCTAATGAACGGCCCAGATTGACTAGAAATTACTATACTTTTACAAGGCAATTTTACATCATTTTTAGCTTCGAAGTGGACCCCACGGGAAGCAATTAAATTTCGAAATGGCGTTCCGCCGCGCCCAGCACTAGGCATCCTTGAGGTCAAAAGGCATGATACAAAGTAAACAAGATAATCAGGCTCCACACCCAACAACACCATGCGTTGTATGACCAACACTATGCTCGGTGCGGGTTTACACCTAAAGGTCCTGGTGCGTTGGACTGAGGTAGCCCCGGGGCACCGCCGGCATGTATGCACCGGTGCGTTAATGGTAGAGTAGCGCACCGATGAAAAAAAAATCCATAATAACCTCCGACTGCCCATCTTTTTTTAGTTGTGTTGAATTTCCATTAAAAGCTCTGCCAAAACCTCCATAACCATAAACGGATGTTGTAGCAAATATTTTTTTGACAATTTTGGCCAAGTTTATAACACTAAAAACCTCCTTTATAACCTCTGCTAGAGGGTCTTTTCCTTGTAGTGTGCATAACACATATTTAATCACTGCTTTCCCTGGATTGGGATAATAAGAAACATCTATGCATAATGTATGTTTTTCAACTATGTTTAGTGGCCTTTTTTATCCCCGAAAAAAAAACAAATTCAATAAAATATTAAATGAACATTTATTGCAAATGACTTAAAGTTTATGGGAGAAATGACATGTACATGGTTTCCAAAAAAAATAGGACCACAATAAAATATTAAATGAACATTTATTACAAATGCCTCAAAGTTTATGGGAGAAATTGCATGTACATGGTTTCCAAAAAAACTAGGACCATCCCTGCATTTAGCTAAAAATTTTATAATATTTTATTGCCAATGAAAATGATTAAAAACATGTATCCTAGCCGTTCTGGTTGGTTTGGTGATAGTGGACCCCTATGAGGTGATAGACACAAACTTGCTATTTTATTGATTATAGCCTGCTAGACTTTTTTGACATTACTGAAGCAATCTTAAAAAATGGAACACAAGAAGTGGGGGAACCACCAAGATTTACCAGCTGAGTCTCCTAAGTGTGATGAAGAGCTTGCCGCCTCAGAGGAAGGAAAAAGAGACAAGCATGACAAATGTTATTTTGAAAGCATCCTTGTTGTTAAAAAGACATGGGCTATTGGAAATCCTTAACGAAATCCAATCAACCTCCTTCAAAACATTGGAGCTCACTAGATCAAAGAGACAACGTGGAAGATGATGTCCCAAATCATGATAATAATGCTACTGCTACATTAAAGCTACTGATCAGGTAACATTAGATATATTGATCAGAAACATTAGATATATTGATGGAAATCATACAGATAATATGAATTTTTCACGCCAATATAGCATGTGTGCTGAAAGGAATTGGGTAAGAATTCCTTGACTTTATGTTTATGATATAGGTGAGATGATGGAATTGTATCGCATCGACAGATGATGGCTACTATAAATTATCAAGCACGAGGACAATGCTACTATGATGACACTAGAACCATGTGATTGAATACTCACATTTGTTTGGTTGAATGAAAATTCTATTAGGGAGGACAGATTGTAGGTATAAATTGATTGGATATGAAAATTCTATCAAGGAGGATAGATTGATAGGTAGAAATTGATTCCTCGTGAATTTTTATATCATCTAAATATGATAACAAGATAATCTGAAATGTAGAAATGGGTAAAACAATCATTCAAGACTTGGAAACTCAAGGAAAAATATAACTAAACAAAGAAATTGGAAAAGTACCATGTACTCTTCAAGATATTTCTTTAAGCAAATTATTTCCAGATTTGACATCTTTATCCTATGTAGAATATCTAAAAGACAAAAGTGTTGTTATATACAAGTTGTGTGACTTCAGTGTTGAAGGAAAATTTGTACTTCATCATGATGATGTAATTATTAATACTGAAAAATTTCACTATATGAAAAACATTGTTGTAAGTATTATTTTTCGTAAATATGCTAACAAAATAATCTAAATTGCAAAAATGGTACAAACAATCATTCAAGACTTGGAAACTCGAGGACATATTTTACTAAACAAATAATTTGGAAAAGTACCATGTACTCTTCAATATATTTCTTTAAGCAGATTATTTCTAGATTTTACATCTTTATCCTATGTAGAAAGATATTGCTTTAAGAAGATTATTTCTAGATTTGACATCTCTATCCTATGTAGAATATATAAAAGAGAAAAGTGTTGTTATATACCAGTTGTGTGACTTCAATGTTGAAGGAAAATTTATACTCAATCATGATGATGTAATTATTAATACAAAAGAATTTCACTATATGAAAAACATTGTTGTAAGTACTATTTTCCTAAACATTGTTGTCTCATATTCCTCATGAATTTTTATATCATGTAAATATTCTAACAAGATAATTTGAATTGCAGAAACAGTTCAAACAGTCATTCAAGACTTGGAAACTCAATGACATATATTACTAAACAAAGAAGTTGGAAAAGTACCATGTACTTATAAAGATATTGATTTAAGCAGATTATTTCTAGATTTGACATCTATATCCTATGTAGAATATCTAAAAGACAATTTAAGTGTTGTTATATACAAGTTTTGTGACTTTAGTGTTTGTAGAAATTTAATACAACTTATGTATTGCCTGGATTCTCTTGATCTAACAATTATATGCCACTGTTAAATACATAATCGCTTCTACAAAAAATATTGCGGGATTTAAAACACGATCGCCAATTGCAATATCAAGAAGAAAAATCAATGACACATAACACATATGTTTTTAACGGGAAAGCATAAAGCTAAAAACACCACTATCATATATTATGTATATATCATGGATCATGAAACAATCTCATACAAAACTCTAATCCAAGAGCTCTTAGTACAATATAAAATCATCTCACACTGTCATACAAAAATTGGCAAATACATGTGCCAATTTACTACCTCCAGACAACCTACCTCCACTGCACAATACCTGCTGATAGCAATCCCTGAATGAATGGAATCCTGCTTGCCTTGACTACGCAAACATCATGGGCACATCCAATGTGTGTGGTTGCATGAGTGCACCCACTAATGTCACAACTGATAGTCAAACTATCCCTTTCACCTACATCTCAACTGGGTCTCCAATGGATCTGACATGCATGTAGTTGACAGCAGTAAATATTCAGTTGCATGTGATACCACTGATTGTGAATTAATTAATAATTAATTCAATGATCTCTCACTAGTTTATCTTCAGTTACAACTAGCACAACTGAGTTTAACTCACTTAACTGAGTTAAACTACTTTACAACTCACATAACTACACATCCAACTCTGTTACAACTTTGAATCACTTAGTTACAACTAAGTCCACTTGCATGTCCCACCAACCAACCTTTGAACTCTAATTTCCTATAGATAACTGATTTTCCACTTCAATTAACTATTTCCAAGTGCTCATTGAGAATATATTATTGTTTATTGTCCAACTATTATGAAGGGATAATAATAGTCGACATGCATCTATAAATAGACATGTGGTCTATAAATAGAACTTTCACATACATATATAAATAGAACATAATCTATAAATATAATTTTCTCGTCATCTATAAATAGACCTCATCTATAAATAGAATTTGCTCATGCATCTAAAAATAGACTTCCACCTAAAAATATCTTGAGGCTCCATCCTAGTGTAGGTGCATAATTTTCACTAGGATCTTCTTGTTGAATCTCAACACTCCCTCTCAACAAGCCTCTCAACAAGAAAGGGATTATCCTTCACCCAGATCCTGTATCTATGGTATTCGAATTTGCTCCTAGTGAGTGTCTTCGTCAGAATATCTGCCTCCTGATCTTCCGTAGGAATGTACTGAAGCAACATGATCTTTCGCTGCACACAATCTCTGATATGATGATACCATATATCTATATGCTTAGATCTATCATGAAACATAGGATTAATCGATAGTTTAATGAAACTATGATTATCACAATGAATCACTATTGGATCTAAATGAGAACCAAACAAGCCAACCAAGATCTTTATCATCCAGATAGCCTCACATGCAGCTTGACTTGCTACCATGTATTCTGCTTCCACTGAACTAAGTGCCACAGATATTTTCTTTCTACTGTACTAAGAAACAACTGTAGATCTGATACTAAAGATCCCTTCTGATGTGCTCTTTCTGTCCATTGGGATGCCTGCCCAATCTGCATCTATGAAGCCATGCAACTTCACCTCATCCGTCTGTCTGTACCATAAGACATACTCAAATGTGCCCCTCTGGTATCTTAGGACATGCTTGTGTAGCAAGCTCTGATACCACTGTAGCAACAAAATTAAGCTCTGATACCACTGTAACAGTGGAATTTGTATGATTTGGCTTCTGTAGCAGTAAGACTTGTAGATTTGTTGGCTTAATAGAAAAATGGATTTAATTATAAAAATACACAGGAGGTATTTAAATAATAATATTTTATTGATATGATATAATAATATGATTGAATGTTACAATGAGGCCTTGCTTTAATGCCCATGCAGGTGCCCTTTCATGAATGGGCATGTCTTTTAGACATGCCCTTTCATTATCCTAATGACTATTTTACATAATCCCTATTTATCAATTAATGACTATATTTATTACATTAGTTATGAATTAGATTCATAACAGCTTGCCCGCCTTCCAAAAAAGCTTAGTAGGCTTAACCATCGCTTGACTTAGCTAGTTAATTGCATAGCAAATTTCTTGTCTTGTGTTCACTAAATAAATTAGCAAACCCACTAACTCTCGATAGATAGTAGAATCCACGACCTCTCCAGATGTAGCATCCTCTTTCCTCTAGTTTCTTGGAAGAGGAGTATCCATGGGTTTGCAACCCTCCATGTGAAACTTACCCAGTATCTCCCTTGCATACTTGCCTTGAGACAAAAAAAGTTCACCATCTCGCTGCCATATTTCCAATCCAAGGAAATAATGAAGGAGGCCCATATCCTTCATCTCGAACTCCTTTGCAAGGTCCTCCTTGCATGAGTGTATCAGTTGCTCATCACCAGTTAGTATTAAATCTTCAACATAAAGAACAATGATTAAAATCTTACCCTCCACGACAAATTGGTATAGGTTTGCATCTGCCTCACTTTTGGTGAAGCCCAATTTGGTGAAATAGCTGTCTATTTGAGTGTACCAAGCACGAGGTGCTTGCTTTAGCCCATACATCGCTCTTTTGAGTCGACACACATGTGACTCATTACTGAAGATCTCAAATACTTTAGGCTACTCTATGTACACCTCTTCCTCAATGATCCCATTGAGAAACATAGTTTTCACATCCATCTGATGAATGCATGAACCCATCTGCATTGAGAGAGAAAGGATGCTCGTTATGGAAGAATACCTTGTGACAGGTGCAAAGGTTTCTTCATAATCAATCCCCTCGATCTATGATAAGCCCTAGACCAAAAATATAGCCTTTTATTTCTCAACACTCCCATCAGCAGCTTGCTTTACCTTGTAGATCCATCTTGAACTTACCACTGATTTATCAACTAGCCTTGGAGGTAAAAAGCAGGCCTGTAGTGCCTGACAATGAGTATCACTGGAAAGTGTTTGACAATGACGAACACATAGATGATTTCTTAAAATCAGAAAATGATTTTGTCATACCAACATTAGAAACCAGCCATGAACAAAACTGTGTAGAAAATGAACAAATCCCATAAACATAAGTGACATATTCTGTTGATATAAATCAATTAGAAAATATTTTAAGGCAGAATTAATTGACAACACAGACCAGAGAGACTTGGAAGTTTTAAAATTTAGAAATGATACAATTCCAAGAGGTCTCACACAATTAGAACACCTTTTTGACTTTAATGACGTAGCCAAAGAACCAAGAATGGAGCCTATGGAAACATATGTAGAAGAACATAACATAGGCAGCCTAGCAGAACTAAAGATGATAAAACTATATAGCACTCTCCCAGCTCACATAATATTGCAATACATAGATCTGTTCAAAGAATTTAGAGATGTATTTGCTTGGGGATACAAAGATCTGAAATCTTATTACACTAGCATCATCCAACACAAGATTTCTCTTAAGGAAAATCAGAAACCTTTCAAACAGAAACTAAGAAGGATAAACCCTGTTTTATTGCCTTTAGTTAAGAAAGAAATGGAGAAAATGTATGATGCTAGGATTATAGTATCCCTTAGATATTCAGAATGGGTGTCAAACCTAGTTTCTGTTAGGAAGAAGATAGGGGAAATCAGACTCTGCATTGACTTTAGAAATTTAAATAGAGCTTCCCTAAAAGACAACTACCCCTTGCCAAATATGGACCATATACTTCAAAGGGTAGTTGGATCAAAAAGAATATCATTGTTGGATGGGTTCTCAGGTTACAATCAGGTGTTAGTGCTCCCAAGTGATCAACACAAAACTACTTTTACTACACCTTGGGGCACCTTTATGTATGTCAAAATGCCATTTGGTTTGATGAATGCAGGGGCCACTTTCCAAAGGGCCATGGACATAGCCTTCTCAGAAGATATTGGCTATTTTATAATCATTTACCTTGATAATATAATTGTTTTCTCTAAAACTGATGAAGAACATTTGATTCATTTAAGAAAAGTTTTTGAGAAATGTAGGAAGTTTGGCTTATATTTGAATCCCAAGAAGACACTCTTTTGTCTCCAAGAAGGCAAGCTTCTTGGCCACATAATTTCAGAATATGGAATCAAAGTAGACCCTAAAAGGATTCATGGCATATTAAAAATTGACCATCCAAGAAGCCTCAAATAATTACAATCTTTCGTTGGAAAGATTAATTTTTTGAGGAGGTTTATCCCCAACCTTGCTGAGCTATTAAGAAACATTACAAAAATGTTTAAGAAAGAGATAGGTGTTAAATGGAAAACACAAGCTAAACAATCATTTGAACTAGTTAAACAAGCTCCCACTCAAACACCAGTCCTAATTAGTCCAGATTTCACCAAATATTTTTATATCTTTTCTTTTTCATCTGAACATACAATAGCTACAGTATTACTTCAAAAGAATGACTTGGGGCAAGAAAAACCAATATCATTTTTTATTAGGGCCTTAACAGATGCTCCTCTCAAATATAACATCATGGAAAAACAAGCCTTAGCATTGGTGAAATCATTAAAATACTTTAGAGTCTACATTTTACACTCTCACATCATTGCTTTTGTCCCACATACTATTGTAAAGGATATTCTAAGACAAGACCCTAATGGTAAAAGGGGAAAATGGATTGCTACTATTCTTGAATATGACTTAGAAATCAGGCCCACCAAACTAATCAAAGGGCAGGGATTAGCAAAACTCATGGCTGAGTCAAACTTCCAAGCACTAGATATGAATATGGTGGATGTGTTGGAAGAAATAGAAGAATTCACTACTCCCTTCATTGAAGAAACATTTCTGAATTCACCTTGGTATGCTGATCTCATATATGTAATTTTATATTTGAATGCCCCTCCTTCTTTGTCTAAAACTAAAGCTAGATTTTTGAAACATAAGGCTTTAAATTATCACATATTAGATGGGGTACTGTATTGGAAAAATGTTGTTGGAATTTTTCTTAAATGTTTACTTGAGGATGATGCAGGAAAAATCATGCATGAGCTGCATGAAGGAGAATGTGGAGGACACCTCTACTAGAAGATCACAACAAATAAAATCCTCAAATATGGTTACTATTGGCCCTCCCTTTTCCCAGATACTTAGAAGTTATTCATGTCTTGCCATAAGTGTCAAATTTTTTATGGCAAAAGAAAAATCCTTCCCTTACTTTTACATCCTATCTGTGTTGAGGCACCCTTCCAACAATGGGGCTTAGACTTCATTGGAGAAATTCACCCATCTTCATCAGCCCCGCATAAGTGGATCCTCACTGCCACTTATTATTTTACCAAGTGGATAGAAGCCATACCGTCTAGGAATGCTACTGACTTTGTCATTATCAAGTTCCTGGAAACTAACATCCTATCCAGATTTGGCTGCCCTAGAAAAATCATCACAGATAATGCTGCTTCCTTCAAGTCTAAAAGAATGGTTGATTTTTGTTGCAAAAACCACATCACCTTAGGCCATTATACTACCTACTATCCCCAAGGAAATGGATTATCTGAATCCTAGAACAAGAGCCTCATCAATATCATCAAAAATTTGTTGGAGAAAAATCAGAAATCATGGCATAGTAAGCTGGTTCATGCCTTATGGGCTAATGGATTAACTACTAAGAAGTCAATAAACATGTCCCCTTATCAGTTGGTCTATGGCATGGATGCAGTATTCCCAACATCATTAGGAGTTCTAGTCATGAAACTCCTTAAAGAAGTGCAAACTGAGGAAAATGATATGCAGAGAAGAATCAACCAAACAATTCATTTACAACAGTCCATAGAGAAATTTTATGAAAGAACACAACTAGTCCAAGAAAATATCAAGAAACTATTTGATAAAAGGACTAAGGAAAATAATTTCCAAGTTGGAAATATAGTTCTTAAATGGGATTGAAGAGGGGAAGAAAAAGGAAAACATGGAAAATTTGAGAATCTGTGGAAAGGACCCTATATTATTCATGTTAAGAGGTCATATAATGTATTTTCTTAAATAATTGAATGAAGACTATAGTGAGGGCCATGTCACTGGCAGTTGTCATACTATTTCCTGCTGGAGTCCTAGATTTCAAAGCTTTCATTCATTATATATAACATTGTCTGTTGAATTTTGAAAGAAAAACAAAAATAAAAAAAAAACAAGAGCAAAGGAAAAGAGGGCAGATAAAGCAAGAAAGGTACAAGCCCCATACCAAAAAGAGAGACAAAAATATGAAAGTGTGCAAGCTCAAATGCCACTACCAAAAAACACACTACTAATTTAGTCATACAGCCTAATCATGGCTAATTAGTTTTCAATTTACTGCTGATAGGTTAGTGAACTAGATTAGCCAAACAATACAATCTTGGCTTATCAGTAGAAATATATGAGGATAGAAAAACAAAGGTTCAAATAAATTCAAAACCTGAACCTATGAATCATTAAAGAAGAATGGCTCTAATCAAATCAAAATTAGAGCCAAAAGTACAAAGAGGATTGGTTCCAAAATGCTCCGAAACTTGAACCAGAGAAGAAAGAAAAGACAGCTCAAACAAGATCAAAGCCAGAGCTGAAGAAATAATGAAAAAAGGTTATTTATTTTTAGATATTAATCCTTCCAAGTTTTGTTTTATGTTTCTACAAATAAAGTCTATGTGCATCTTGTACATACAACCATAGTCATTTTAGCAAATCAGACAGTCTAATCCTGATTTGGCTGAGTTTAAATTTCCTGTTTTTAGAATTTAGAGAATACAGATCTGTCAGACAGCTTAATCATAGCAGATAAATAGTTTAGGTAGTGAATTTATGAGTTCAACTGTTTAAACTGAGCTCATGGAGAGATAAGAGTATAAATATATTAGTTTCTTGTTTTCAAAAAGAATGAAATGTTGAAGAAAAGAGTTGTCAGTCCAAGTGCACTCTAAAAAAAGAAAAAATGTTAGAATCAATAGGTGTGGGTAGCTAGAAATGTTGTTTGAAAGAATTTCATTGTTCCAGATTGTTGCAAAGCTTATCAGCTCAGAAGAAGGTCAGCCAAGGAAAGAAAAATTGATGCCCAATGGATTAAGGCACTGGTTTGTTGAAAAGGGCCAGAGATTTACAGGCTGAGGTTCCGAAGTGGAGCCACTGTTAGTCACCTATAAATTCTGTATACCAATGGTGTCTAAACTTGTTTTCAAGCCTTCAAGAGATAATTTCCTGTGAAAATCTATCATCTTTTGAAGTCTTATGATGTTCTTTATCCTTGAGATTAATCTTCACTGTTGTTTTACTATAAAACACTCAAGGACCTTGCTGTTTATAAAGAAAACTTTTTTTATGGCCTAATTTCCAACCTCTTCTCCTCCATTTTTATCCTTATATTCCCCCTCATATCATTTATTTTTCCCTTTATAACACCTTCTTTCCCTCCATTTGACCTCCAGAAGTGTCAAAATCCTCCTTTCTGGTTTATCGGAACCCTTGTTTAGCTTAAAAATCCCTTTTAAAAAGCCTAAAAATAGTCCTTTAACGTTTAGGCTATTAAACCCCCGAGAGTTTAAACTTAGCCCCTTCTTAACCATACAACCAAGTCCCACAACTAGGAGCTAAAAGCTCTTTTCTTCCTTTCCCTTCCTAAGTCCTTTTTCTCCTTTATGTTTCCACTCTTGACATTATGATTTTAAACAAATCCTAACCGTTGATCTGAGAAGATAAACGACCATCGAGATTTCTCCCGTCCACCCCTTCATCCATCATCTACACCCTGATTTTTATACCAGCCATCTGATTAGCCAAATCAGCGTCCTTCGCACAAACCCGACCTCACTTACTTTCTTCATGCCTCCATCTCTTCATCCGCCCTCTGATCTTCTCCACTGTCCGATCAAAATATCCAACGGCCCAAACATAACCCGACATTCACCGTGCTATTGGACTTTGCTACTCCACGACAAAAAGACACACATCATCATGGACCCCACCAAGATTCTAACCTTGCATCTCTCCGCCTATCGCATTCTATCCGCGCCGTTGGATCTGCATCCGACAATCCAACGGCCAGCGATCAATATCACGTAACTCTTACCCCTTTTCCCCCAACGTGCAAATATTGAGCGAAATGAGAAGTATTAGGAGGGATGCGTCTCATATGATGTATGGTATCCCGTTCCCTCCGACTACTACCGCTTTTCCCCATTTTGTTGTGCGAAAACCACTGATGGTTTTCTCGAAACCGCCAACTCTCATTTCGCGCCATATTTCAAATTAAACCCTGGTTCTATGATTCTTCCATAGAAACCTATCCTCCGCTATAAATACCTTCTTCCTCATAGCTCCGACCACCTCCATAAACCCTCCAAATTAGTTTCAAAACCAATATTCGCAAGATTTAAATTAAATTTCGTTTGTTTTACGCAAGTTTAATAAGTTACAGGTCCCACAGCCAGTTGCAGTGGCATGGGATGAAGATGATGATCCTCGCGGCCCTAGATACAAGATAAAGGGATCTAGGGAGTTTCGATTTCATAGTCTGGGTTGATGAGTCATGATTATCGATTCATTAAGCAAAACCCTCCAGTCGAGAAAACTCTTTGCACACCTGCAAACAACTAAAACACCGTCAACATAAGTTAATTAAAGAGTATCAGTGTCAAAGACGGAAGATCAAAGCATAAAATGAAATATTAAAGGTCCTAATTGGATTTGAAAAGAATTAAGGCATAAATCCAATATTAAAGAAAATCAATATTCTTAAGGAAAGAGAATGAAGACAGATCCAAAAGAACCTCGAATGCCACATCAAAGGGGCTAATTGAATCCCCTAGCTACAAAATTGACACCTACAACCTTTTTATCTCAAAAGAATACACAGTTAGGGCTCAGTCAAGTAACATTAAGGGAAAAGGCCACTAACAGTTATTGCAAACAGAACAAATATTTCAAACTGTCAGTAAAAGTTATTGTAAAGATAAGAAACTGCCTAAAAGTCAATATTTTCACCCACTAAGCCCAAAAAGAAAAGAACAAAGTTAAATGAAACAGAGTTGTAATTAAAATCATTCCTACCTTATACCTTGCATGGTTTTCAAGGCTAGGAGTTGTATTTAGTATGGAATTAATGACACTCAAACCCTAGAAACTCTTCCACCTCCTCATTCTCTTATAAAATCTCCTTGAGGAGTACTTTGTGAGGGGGAGGTTTTTTGGTTGGTTGGTCACTAGTTGCAACATTGGAATATCTTTGAAATAATACATAGTCTGTCTGAAGTTGAAGAAGAAATTTAAGTCTTGAAGTTGGATGATGTTTTGACATGCTTGTTCTTGAGAAGGCTCTATCTTTGGATCCTGAGCCTGGCTATTTGTGATGTATTCTGAAATATCTGTTGTTTTTTCCTGTTTTCATTATGTTCCATCAATTCTTACTACAGTAGGGTGACAATTTTAGGCTAAGAAATGACTCTTGGAAGCACCTTAGACCTGTTTATCCTTCACTGTTTTATGTTTTCTTCTGCTGAGGAATTTTAGAGTCTTTAATCATTCTCTTGAAACCCCATGCTTGTTTATTTGTCAAATAGTTCAAACAGCTGGTTCCAGCATGATTTATGGTTTAACCTGCTTGTTTTCTACCTCTTGAAAACTATTTTTGAAGTCTTCCTTTGAAGTACCATTTTTTACAGTTTTCCAAGGAGGTCTGTTTTGATCATGCCCTTTGTTCCTACTTAAATAATTGTTTTAAAGGTCTTTATAGTTTTAATCATGGATGTTTAGGTGTTCCCTCTTCTATGACTACAATTATCAGTGAATCTTTCATGTTTTATAAATTCCTTTGAAATAAAATCTTTGAGGAAATAGGATGTGCTCCCGAATCTTAGATTTCATTTTAAAAGTTGTCTTGAAGTCATTATTTGCTTAAAGTGTGGTTTGTAGAATTCATGGTTAACCCTATCTATCAAATACCTCTTTATGTTCAAGTTATGTTTTTAAGTTCCCTTTGTTGAGAATTCAATTTCTCTTTCCAAATCATTAATGTCCACTCAATTACAAAACTAGGGCTAGATCCAGTAAATGGTTAGATTTTCCCTTGATATCCCATATCCATTGATGGTTCAATATAAACTTTTCTCGACCTATCTCATCGCCCAATGAATCTAACACTTCTTCTTTCATCTATACTAGCTAGATCTTTCATGGTCACAAGCCAATCTGAACCAAAACAAACAAACCAAAACAAACACTCACTTTAATAACTAGCCTAAAATTAATAAAGCAACAAGACATATCACTGTAAACATTTGAGAGATCCCTTCGAGAACAAGGAGGACTAGATTTTTGAATCCCAAAGATTGGTCATACTGCCTTGTCTTTTGGTTAGCCAATCATCAAAACACAGACCCCAACAGAGTCAGACTCCGTTTCACTAATAACTCACTACCTTGATTTCCAAAAGGAGGATGCTATTGAAATTTTTAATGATAAATTGT
>CM076578.1:92530284-92833107 GCA_034641835.2 Pinus albicaulis | reverse complement strand
AATTTAATCAGCAAGACCCTAACCGTCGGTTACCATTCATAAAAACTTTGGATTTACCTGATTTTTCACGCCTAATGAATGATCCAATCTATTATCTTCTGTATTGGCTGCCAATGCCAAATACTTTTCCCAGTGATATCCCTAAATTTGAAGGAAAATCAAGAGAGGACCCTTCAAACCATGTTATGTCTTACCACCTCTGGTGTGCATCCAACTCATTGATTGATGATTTGATTCGATTACGACTTTTTCAGAGAACGCTCATAGGTTTAGAAGCCAAATGGTACATTGAACTACCACATGACTCATTTAACAATTTCAATGCATTAGCAACAGCTTTCTTAACCCATTTTCAGTTGCCAGTCAGATACAACAATGGCACGGAATTATTGACTTCATTAAAACAATCTACGTCTACATACATATCAGATCACATACATGAATGGAGACGTAGAAGACGTTTGGTGAAAGTTTTTATTCCAGATCAGATCTTGGCAGAATGTTTCATCAAATAATTACTGCCAAAAATCACTGAAGATGTGGCTAAAGGAGGAGTTGTTACAGAACAACAAGTTATTTCTCAAGCTCAATACCTTGACCTTGTATATACAGAGTCAGGTACTTTGTATGAAAAAATCGTGATTCACCGCGTCCTGGTTAGATAACTGCAACTCCTTCAGGGTCTCATGCCATTGATGGTGTAATTGGTTTGGTTAGTGCTAATAAGAGTAAGAATAAATCATCAAAGATTACTTCTCCTATTATAACTTTACCAAATTCACCAAAAGGAGATTCTTCCCTTGAAACTTCTGCTGACATTCACATTGTAGATTCATCTACAATTAAATCTAAAATTGGTAATAAGAATAAAGGTAAGAATAAAATTAAACAGACTTCATCTCCTAAAGAAAAAACTGAAAAAAATGAATCAAATGACGATAAAAAAAAACTCGTTATCCTTGTCTTATTTGTGATGAGGATGACTTTACTAAGGAGTGCCCGCATAGGTCTGAGGTATCTAAATTTGTCAAAGGTTCACCCACACCTATTGTCTTAAAGGATCCTTTTCCTACTCAGGATAGAAAAATCATTGGATATTCTTCTAATACATCAGCAGACATTTTGATGATGTCTCAAGTAATGGTTGCGACAAGATCGCAAGACTATGGAAGTAAAAATCATGTTACTGGTTAAGAAGTAGAAAATTCTAATTCAACACCAGCTACATCTCCCTTAGTTTTTGATCCACTTCATATCGAAAAACCTAATCCTAATTTAGTGGTTAAACCTCCTATTAAAGGTGTACTTCATAAATCAGCTTTCAATCCACATGCGAGAGCTTCTTAGAACTACAACATTGTTGAAGACTTAGAGATTTCCCCTTCCACAATGTCAGCCTTAGAAGTGCTACAATAATGTCCAACACAAATGAAATTACTTTTATCAGCTATTGGAGCTGTAGATCTTCAGGATTCAATCCTTATGGTCTTTGATTTATAAAATCTTACACCAAGACTCCCTCATCAAATGGCTTTTTAGATTCTAGTATTAGTAAAAAACAGACGTTGTTTTCGTACTGTAATTTATGAGGGGGCATCCAGGTGTATAATGTCGTTAAATTGTTGGAAATCACTTGGTTCTCCAACACTCAACCAATCTCCGATAATCCTCAAATATTTTTATGGAAGAGGATTACATCCGTATGAAATTTTACAGGATCTACTTATAGAGGTCGAAGGTAAAATTGTTAATCTTGTTAATCGAAGTCATTGATGCCACTGTAGATTACAACCTTCTTCTGGGTCGAAGTTGGTCTTATTCTATTATTGTTTTCATGTCATCGGTATTTTTATTAATCATGTTTCCTCATAAAGGAAAGATCATGAAAATTGATCAGCTGTCATATTATTCATCCGACCCAGCTTCTACAGATAGTATCCAGCATATTGGAAAATCGACTATCCCTTATGAAGATGTTGGAGTAGGTTTAATAAAATATTTCGTTTTAATGGGAAATTTTTCTATGCCTCCACCTAAAATACCGCATACTATTGCTAATATCAATATGATTACATCGAGCACTATTCCATTTGATGATCCTTGGGTAGTGCCTTTAGAGTCAGAACTGGATTCTTTCAATGGTGTAATTCCTTTAAGTCCTTTTGAGATATCATATCAAGTAGTACAGTCATTTTCCAATTATTTTTCAAATTATTATGATCTAATGAATGAGATCAATGAAGAATCATTTTCACCATCATGATCAACTATAACATCAATTTCTAATCCCTTTCAACAAGTGTTTTATACTGATGAAAGCATTTGGGAATTCTTGTCCATAGATGAATTACCTTAGTATGATCTTCATCATAGATCATCATTTTTACTTGAGTTTGATAGATTTGAAAATGATTTTTCATCTATTTTTACAATTGATTATGTCAATGAACCCTAGATTCCAATATCGATTACAAATTCGGATTCTGAAATTAATTTGGGAAATATTTCTTCGACGGTTCCTATTGACATATCAGTTAAACCTAGAGTTGTTGAAAACATTCATATAGGTGCTTCTTGTACAATAGATGAAATTACTACATATAAAGCCCTATTTCAAGAATTCTGTGACATATTTTCCTGTTCCTATGAAGAGATGCCAGGAATTGATCCCAATATTTTCATTCGTAAAATAAAAACATACCCGGATGCTAAACCTATCAGGCAAATATTACGTCTAATACATCCACGAAAAGCTGTTGCTATTAAAGGCGAAGTTGAAAAATTACTAAGAGAAGGTTTTATTTATCCGATCCCTTTAACAAATTGGGTATCTAATATCGTTCTTGTGACCAAAAAACAAGGAACTCTAAGAGTATGTGTCGATTATAGGGATATTAACAAAGCCTGTCCAAAGGACAATTATCCAACCCCCTAAATTGACCAGATCATTGATGATTGTGCCAGAAATGAAATTTTTTCATTTATGCATGGATTTTACAGATATAATCAAATAAACATACTACCTGTCGATCAACCAAAAACATCATTCATTTGTCCTTGGGGAACTTTTGCTTATTGCAAACTACCTTTTTGGATTAAATAATGCTGGCGGAACTTTTCAAAGGGAAATGTCTTATGATTTTCATGACATTAAACACATTGTGCATCCTTATCTCGATGATCTACCTTCTCACTCATTGCACAGGGAAGATCATCCTATTGATTTACGAGCAATTTTTATCAGATGTAGGCATTATAAGATTCGTTTGAATCCACACAAATATGTTTTTTGTGTGCAATCTGGACGATTACTGGAATTCGTTGTTTCAAAGGCTGGTATTTGTGTCAACCCCTCGAAGGTTGAGGCTATTGTCAATTTACCTCCTCCTTCTACACTTCGCCAACTCCAAATTTTGCAAGGGAAAATACAATTTCTACATAGATTTATCCCGAACTATGCTAAGTTAACAAAAATTTTTACCAGGTTGTTGAAACAGAATGTTCTTTCTATTTTGGATGAGATTGTTGATTGATATTTTGATGCTCTAAAACATGCGTTAACCCATGCACCATTATTGCATCCACCCAATTACAACCAAGACTACTTTTTATACCTAGTAGCCTCTGATACCACCATTAGAATGG
Source organism: Pinus albicaulis (assembly GCA_034641835.2). Classification (NCBI taxonomy): domain Eukaryota; kingdom Viridiplantae; phylum Streptophyta; class Pinopsida; order Pinales; family Pinaceae; genus Pinus; species Pinus albicaulis. Next base: position 92,829,462 of record CM076578.1, on the reverse strand, counting down.
TTTTAGTTCAAGAGGATTAATTTCACAATGAACATGTGATTTAGTATCTAAGTCGAAATCTAAATCCGACTGAAATTAAGTACTCACATGTGGAGAAATTGGCCTTGGCAAAAGTTCAAGCTGTCCAAAGATTTCGTCATTACATATTGTTACGAAAAACAACTGTGATGTCTAATTGTAACCCGATGTATATTTTGACAAAACAATTACTCGGGGGCAAATACTGTTAATGGATTGTTATCCTACAAGAGTTTGATTTGGAATTAGAAAAGTCTAAATTAAAGAAATCACTGGTGTTCGCAAAACTTATGTGTGACTTCCCAAATACTGAGACGGAAACTGTGGTAGAGCATCTGATTACAGATGAATCTTTGTTTCTTATCAGTACCTTAGATCCATGGTATGGAGATATCATCATTTATCTTTAAACCCAAAATTTTTGGCCTGAACTCTCATGTTCAAATCGACAAAAATCCGTTACTAATCTCAGCAATACAATATTGTTGGAGACACACTTTATCGCCGTGGTGCGGATTCTGTTTTTTGATGATGTCTAACTCATGAAGAGGCTTAAAAAGTTTTGAATGACTGCCACTCTGGAGCGTGTGGTGGTCATATGTCTGGGTATGCCACAACCCAAAAGATATCGTGCGCTAGCTATTTTTGGCCGTCATTATTCAAAGATTGTATTCTCACGGTCCAAAAGTGCCACAATTGTCAGATATTTGATCGAAAGATGCGTGCACCACCAGCTCCTCTTCACCCTATAATTTTGGTCGATCCTTTTGCGAAATGGGGCATTGATTTCATTACATGTAACCCTCACTCAGCTAGGGGGCATGGGTATATTATTCTTGTTGTAGATTACTTTACCAAATGGGACGAGGCGATGCCTACATTTGCAGTAGATGGTAAAACTACAACTATGTTCATTTTTAATCATGTGATTGCTCATTTTGGTGTACCCCAAGCTATTATTACTGACCATGGGAGTCATTTTCGAAATATAATGATGACCGAACTTTCTAATCAACTTGGCCTGCGCCATGATAACTCTACTCCATATTACCCGTAAGCTAATGATCAGGTTGAAGCTGTTAACAAAGTTTTAACCACCATGATTAAACGGATTATCGGAATTCATAAATAAAATTGGCATACCATGCTTTTTTCAGCACTATGGGCATACCAAACCTTAACAAAAACTGCTATAGGGTTCACTCCTTTTCAACTGGTTTATGGTTTAGAAGCTGTGCTACCTATTGAATGTGAAATACCATCACTCAAGTTAGCCATAGAGTTACTACCAGCTACCTCTGAGGAGAAAAAATGCGTTTTCTACTTAGCACAATTATATGAGACTCGGCGCATTGCTGCATTAGCAGTCGAAGCTCATAAAAAATGTATTAAAGCTCAGTATGATCGAAGTGTGACACTTCGTGTTTTTTCAGAAGGTGACCTAGTCTTAGTATACGATCAAGCTAAAGATAAGCTAGGAGATGGGAAATTCGAACCAATGTGGCATGGTCCTTACGTTTTCAAGCAAGTGCTTGCAAAAGGGGCTTATGAAATGACTGATTATGACGGGGTCTCTTTAGATAAACCTAGGACTTTATCTGAAGATATTTTTTTATTGATTTTCGTGTGAAGATCTCATTTGTATATTATTTATTTTTCTAGTTAGTGTGCCTTAGATTAGAAAGGTGTGCCTAGTTTAAGTTTGCTTTTACTACTATCACTGCTTATCTTGATTACTCTTGATATTTCAAATGTCAACATCCCTTCAAACGTACATTGGTTTTGCTGATGGTGCCTTTCGTAGTACATGGAAAATTTCTTCCACGGCTTGGGTTATTTATTCACCCACTGATGAGTTAGTTTCTATGCATGGTGTAAGCCTTGGTCAAACAATGAATAATATTGTAGAGTATAGTGTTGTTATTGAGTTATTATCTGATGCCATTTCATTTGGAATTCAAAATTTGATCATTATGTTAGATTCTGAACTCGTTGTATTACATTTAAACAGAGTATATGCAATTAAAAATCCAGTGTTATTGAGATTATTTTTGAAGGTTCATCTCTTGGAAAGGTAATTTGATTACATCGAATATCAACACATTCCGAGAAATTTAAATGCATTGGCTGATGCATTAGCTAATAGTGTTATAAATAGACATTTTCAACGTTAAAACAGTAAACCAAAAAAATATTCGATATGTGTTGAACAAGATAGCCAGAGAAAGTAGTAATATCATAGGTAGAAGTTGTGTTTTCAAAAAATATTACATCGTCTGCGATCATAGGTTTAAAACACCTTATGATCTAAAAGATAGTGATACAAAAAGCAAAATACAACAGTCCATGATGATCATCCACTATCCATGGTGATGATCATGGTAGTAAACTATCGCTCATGCCGCCTTGTGCAGGCATCTCCTAAACTGGCATGGAACACCAGTAACATGTCTCTGGAGATAGAGAGGAATGTCATCCATCGACGTCTCTAGGATATCCATAGTCAACCTCTCTAGGTTGTGCTCCATGTCAGTAAGGATTTCTGCTGCCTGATTTTGTGGTTGTACGACATGCTCTGTTTGCTGCCTTTCAAAACGATGGAGTGTAGCTGGCCTTCGTGGACCAACATATGCATTTAAAATTTTGTCATCAGTATTGGACGATTGAAAAAAAAAATGAAAATTAGAATTAAAACAAATCAAAACAATTCATTTACCTGATTCGTCCCATTGTGCCCCTGGAGGGAAGGACATCTCGGGATCACCTCGGAAATCTATACCCGCATACGGGAAATCTTCAATTATGAAGATTTGGTTCTGTAGCCAATGAAAATATGCCAGAGTGAATCGAACCACCACACAGTCATCGCCATCATGGCGGGCCATCAGTGCAACCCAACGTACCATACGAGGTTCTAGAAGTTCACCACAATCAATAGGGATAAGCTGAGGGGCGAGGAATGGAATCCTCTCCAAAGAAAAAGAAACCAAGATGGCACCATACCCAAAGTTTTTCAACTTTGAGTCTTTTTCTCTGGTCAATTGGCCTTTCATATTGGCCAATACCCCTTCACACCAATTGAAAATGGTGCCTCTAAAACATTCGACTACCGTTTGCATCTGAGACTTGGTAGCCACATGTGGAGCTGCGCTCCCACACAACCTGGTTACAGTGAATGCAATCACTTTAAGATCAAAATGTAATATAGTCTTTATATCTATATGATTATCTTTGGGATCAGCTTCTTCATTGCAAAACTCTTTTTTATAGCTAGCAATAGGCAGGCCACCTTGCCTAGCTCCAAATAAATAGATATGTTCCCCTCTTTTGGATAAACCAGTGAGAAAGTAAATATCTTCGAGCTCAAGTTCTAGCCGATGATCACTAATGATAAAAAATTGTTCTTGGACATCCCATTTGTTCACCAACCATGTCATTAGTTCCACTTGTGCCCTCATGCCCTGAATTGCCCAAAATTTATACAATCCAAAATCTCTCAGCACACGCATTGTGGCCGGATCATTCATAGTTGCCTCATCTACACCTTCATGTTCTTGTTCTCTCCATTATAACATTGTGAAATAGTCTGCAAATGGATGCATTTGAAGATTAGAAACTTTTAGAATGGGAAATTTTAACCATTTTTGAGAGAATTTAACAATTTTCCTTTTTACACGGTGCCTCCACAGTTTTTGTGCAAAGACAATGCAGATGTCCGTACACGCTCTTCATGAAAACCGCGGTATCCTGATAATTTTCCTAAAGGAAAATTATCGGGGTCCACAGGTAACGCATGTATGACCCGCGACCCTTGAGGGCGGAATTTTGAGCATATTATCTTCTCAAATAATGATTTTAAAGCCTAAAAAGAGAATTTAATTGGATGAAAATGAAGAGAAGAGTGTTATGGATTACCTGGTTTTGACGATTCTCAATTTGAGTGGCCGGTTCTTCCATTATCACCTCTGGAACATTTTCTACCAAAAGCTCTCAAATTACAACTCTGGAGACAAAAGGTGAAAATGACTTTGTTAAACTACTTTTTCTAAGATTTTTTGAATGAATAAAATATTATTTTATTTATTTTCCACTTTTAAAAAGTTATTTTTCGATGTTTTTACTTATTGGAAACACGTATGTTTAATCTTTCAAGTTTTTGTGCAGAATACAGATTTTTTTTGGTGATACGAATTATTTTGATGATGAGTACACTTTTATCACTTTTTCAGGCTCTTGAAAATTCCGAAAAATCAAAACTCTGCAATTCTCTTTTAAGCCCTTTTCAGACTCTCTAAACATGAAAAGATTGCTAAGTACTTGACTATTCGAACTCGTTAAAGGAAATGAACAGTCGTCTTTTCAGTATAATTTTACCCCTTTTCCAGACTGAAATGGATTATTTACGAAAAAGGTATACATTGACTAATAATGGTCAATAAAGTTCTCTCCTATATTATTTTATCCTTTTTTGGGCTTGAGAGACTAAATTTACAAAAAAGTACAACCACAGAGTTTTCTTAAGTTTTTCTTCTGACTCTCTAAAATTGAAAAACACCGAGTTTCTCCTATACTGGACTCATTAAAACTTAACAGTAAATGACATGTCTATTACAAACAGGAACAAACCACTCCTTCTTAGGGTTCAATTTTAATACTAAGTTGGACTCATCCGAAGGATGAGCTTATACAAACAAGCAAATTTTATCCTCTTCAAAGCTTGTCAAAAATAAAGAGGTACTTGCTAGAAATGGTGGGGGAAAAAGAGAGAAAATGAATCTAGTTGTCATAATTCATTTTGAAAAGTAGTATACCAATCTTGAACACGACACTTTTGTCACGCTCATACCTGGGTTGAGAAAATCCTTTGTCTAAACGTTAATCAAACCACATTGAAATCCTTCAGCTGGTTTCTGGGTATTAGCTTTAGGTCAATTGTCACCAAACCATCTGTAGTGTCGCTATGTGTTCAAGAGAACAATTCAAATAAACCATTCATTGCAAACATTTGTCTCCATTCATGTTGACCATCCCTGAGTTAGTCCTTGCAAATATTTAAAACTTGATCGAATGGTTTCGTGTCGTGGGCTTTCCTACGATGAATCACTTTCTATCGACAACACGACATCATCTATAAATTTGATCTAGAATCCTATTAGTACCTTGGGATTTGAATGCCCTAATGGCAGATTTCGCACCTTCAACGATAGGTTTCATCATTGACCTTCGAGCGAATGATTCCATGAATTGTTCGACTGGAAATCATTTATTCACACTTCATGGATTGTACTAATTACTTTGAGAGCCATTGTCATTATTGGTGGTTTCTCTCACACTTTTTAACAGTTCACATCATTGACTGGTAATCAAGTGGTTTCTACCATGTTTGACTTCGACACAATCAATTGCATGGATAGAATCGTACTAGTTCGGGAAGCAGGAATCAAGACCCTGGATCTAGTTTCCACCATCCAGGCTGCGAGGAGTTTTATTATTCAAGATACAGTAGACTACTTATGACAGATGTCTGCGTCCATGTTGTTTCTACTATTGATGTAATATTAAAAATCATTTCTATATCAGAACATTTAGTTAGTTTTGATCTGAGTATGGGAATGCCTACCTCAGCGATGATATACATATATACGTTTGCATTGAATTTTTTTACAGGTTTCAACCCATATGTCCACAATCCAATCCTCGGAATCATAAAGCACTTCACTCTTCAGAACTACCTCAGACTTCGCACTTTAGGGAGCAATCTGTTACATGTTATTTTGTCACCATGACATTTAATTGTCTATATGGGTTCATCATGACCTATATTATGCTTCCTTAGAAGTCAAAAACCCCAAAGTTCCAAAACCAAGTCTTGGAATTGGAGAAAAGCTTATTAAAACCCTAAAAATCCTAACTCCACACTTTTCCTAGTCCTTATCTGTGGACCCACAACTTTTTTCTCTATAAGCTACGTCACATCCCACACGTTCTACTTATTAAACCTACAGACCCCCGTAAAAGGTAAAATAAAAGAAAAAATAAGTTCTAGAAGCCCAGCTGGTCGAATATTCTCCCAACTGGAGGCTTCTAGAAATGTAATCCGGTCAAGCTTCATCCCTTAATTCATGGACTTTTATCCCTTCATTAATGGAGTTTATCCCTTGGTATTTGGAGCTCAAATATTTTCATGAAAGGAATTTATTCCCCTCTTTATGGAACTGAAACCACCTCTATTTTCCTATAAATTGAACTCATGTTTCAGCCTCAAGGGTACTTAGAACTTAGTATTTTTTGAGGAGAATTGCTAAATAAATCATACTCTCTATACTTGGCATCATTGGTAGGAGAATGATCACATACTCATATCCATAGTTTCATGCTAATTTAGAGAGGAGAAGGCTCTTCAAACTGAGGGAAAACAGTTGTTTAGGACCTCGGAAAAACCTGTATAACATCAAGGTGACAAGGTTGTAAGGTTACTTCTTATTATACAAGTTAATAAAAATGGATTCTATTTTCTCATTAAATTTTTCATGTATCTATTTGAGTAATTTAATTTTTGGATTCCTTGATCACTGAGATAGATTAGTGTTTTCTGAATTATTATATCTTGCAGGTGCTTTTAATCCTTTTTTCTTCCCTTGATTGCAGGTCTCACATGCTAAAGTGACCTCTTTTGGAGCGACTGGATATAAATATTATAGCAAGCATTGGACTTCAGGTAGGGGCATGCCCTTGTACTTTGTTAATTAATAATTCTGAATCACAAAATATCTAGAGAAAATGTTTTGCATTTGGTTGTTTGTTTCTAGATATCCTTACGATACTAGGGAGATAGTTCTTGTTCGCAAGAAGTATTTATCCGTGTAATAGTGCCCGCAGTGCATTGGTCAGGTTTTGGGTTCTGAAGTTTGTGGAGAACCCTTTTATGAGAGATGGGGAGCCCTTGTTGGCCTAGATTGTCAGTTATTGGGATCCATACCATAAGGTTTTTATAGTGCAGGGGCACCAAATCGAGTTGACGGTCTAGGATGTATATGTTTTTACTAGTCTCCCACCACTTAGGATGGTGGGGAATACTTAGCCAGTGTTACCGTGAGGGCAGAATATCATGGAGTTTGTATAGTGCTATTGTTGACTGGGTCTCCATGTCAAGGGGACACGGATACCGATCGGTGATCTAGAGAGGTTAGAGACTCGTGTTGTGGTCGCAATGGTGTTGCGAATCCTGGGAAACTAGGCACTCCACCACATCACTGGCGGTCAGATGATGCTTGTTGAGAGTGTGTTGACTGGGACCTACTATGGGTGGGCCCAAATGATGTTTTCATCGTTGAAACGACAATTATCGTTATGCAAGTGGCAAGTGAACCATGACTGTGCATATGGCATAGTGTTGTGCTCACTCTTCTTTGAGAAGGTCCCGACACTTTGACCTCGCATACAAATCCAGGATGGGGGCCCAAGGGAGCCCAGGATGCGCCGATAGGGGTGGCTACTATGCAGAGGGGGAGGTAGGGCAGTCGGATGGGTGTTCCGACCTGAGTTCTTTTCTCATTGGGATCATATGCCAATGTACATAGATGACTATCCCTATAGTGGGATGAGTTATCGTGGGGACTCCAACTTGCCACTGCCGCCTGGTTGAGTATGGGGGGCCGATGGTAAGCGACAAGTTGCTAATCTTTTTGTGTGCATTGTAATGTTTCAAAATATTGTATATGGTACTGATTCTTTCACTTTTGGTATGCAGATACAACACCGATAAAACCAGCCAGGTGTATGGGATGCCCTACAGTGTCAAGAGCTGCAGGATCTAGTGGATCGAGAGCACTGGAAAATGAGGATGCAGCGGCCCTCCTAGAGGACATCCGTCATCGATGTGAGAGGCTTCTGATTGGTGTTTCAGAGTGCAACTGGAAAGACTTGGATGACCAGTACATATAGCCATGTATTGGTCTACCCTCAGAGTGGTGAGGGGTCATGCAATGCATGGCAATGGTCGGACAGGGGATGCGTGATCAACGAGCTGTAGGAGCAGAGCCATTGGCTCAGGATCCTCTAGATAGTGATTAGTTGTAGGGGCATGTGCTGCCCCCAGTTTTGAGTTTTTGTAACATGCTATGGGCATGTCATATGTATCAGAGTTAATGGACTCGAAAACATTTTATACGACACATATAATGGATATGCATCGTTTTGATGGTTTTATGTTATTGTCTTGTGTTAAATGCATTTTCTAAGTTCCAATATAGAATATTGTTTACAATGCTATCTACATTGTGATTTTTTTCTCTAGGCACATGACTGAATGTAATGATTTCAAATTCACGCATCAAAAGCTTCACTCATAAATATCTTCTAAAGAAGATAGGATTATGCACACGATAGACACCATTCAATTGCATGACAAGAAGCAAGGAATCTAAACGAACATGAAGGTGGAGGATGTGATGGAAAAGGGCATCGGCTAATAAACCCCGCACTGCATCATATTCGGCCTGATTATTGGTGGCACTACCAATGCATACACCGTTCGAGAGAACAAGCGAATGTAAGGGGGTAAAAATGGCCCAACCTACCGAGGCTAGATTTCGGGAATAGCGACTTGCACCATCGACATAACTGATATAAGGTGTGGACGGGGGTCCATATAAAAGGTGCCACGAGACAACAAATGAGAGGATGATGAATAATGCTGGCAACCTGAGTGCAAGGTAGAAATCGAACAAACACTGCTAGAGGGAGTGCTCTGGGTAGGATGTCTACCACCTGCACACTGACAGGTAGGTGGTGCGTGGGAGATACCTTGGGGATATCTTGTGCTTAGGTCGTGAAAGTGACCATAGACATGGATGGTGCCATTCCGCTTATGGGTGGGAAAGATGAAGTCAGGGGTGGAAAAGGCTTCCATAATCTTGTCATCACAGTAAAATATGGGGTGACTGGAGGAAGGGAAACCACATGACGCGGGGAAGCTATCTGACTCAGCATCATGAGAAGAAAGGTTCAGATGCGCACTATCACGGGGAGTGACAGAAGAACAAGCAGATAAGGGATCCACTGATGTTGAGCCTAGGGTGATCGCTGAAGGGGGATAAAGCGAAACAGAAGGGGAAGTCTTAGAGGGAGCTTCCACCATGGATCTCATGAATGATGATAGGTAGAGGATGGTGGCTGCAGGCTCCGTCATCTTGACAATAGGAGGGGGAATGTAAATGGGAGCATGTAAATCCTCAAGCTAGCCTAAAGCATACTGCACAAGGACAGGAGAGGTGGATTGGTTCTGTTCAATCTCATACTCTCGAACTACCTCCAAAGAGGCATGGTAATGCGTGAGGCGGGGACAACTGTGGGTATAATGGCCATGGAGATCACACAAAGCATAGGGTTGGTTGGTGTGAATAGTCTTAGGTTTCTCGACTGCAGTAGAGGAAGAAACAAAGGCTTCAGGGACCGTAAACTCAGGGAACGCAACATCAACCATGGGCTTGATACGAGGCAATTCGGGACAATGATGGGTGGCATGACTGACAACATCACACAAAGCACAAGGTTGGGTACACTTTGGAGTCTGGGGAGGAGTAGGGCCAGTCAGGGCAGCCTTGTCTTTTGATGCCTTCTTGCGAGCTTTTCCCCCTTTACCCAAACTTGTCACAACAGGAGGAGGTTCCTATTGAGGTGGCTGAGGCATGGTAGTAGAGGGAGGGTTCATGGGGACTGGTTGGACTGGGGTCAAAGCAAGATAAGGTTTGGGTTGACAAGGTGGGATAGTGGTTGGGGGATCAATGTACCATACTAGGATCCCCAGGGTCAAGTTATTAAGGGATAGGGAAGCCATAATAGGTACCGAAAAATACTCCAGGAGGGGGAGCTAAGAACAGTATCTGACTGGAGGGGTAATGGCCAGGTGGGATAGCTCTGAGATGGTTAAGGCTAGGAGGAACCGTGCCAGGAGGGTAGAGAGGCTTAGGGGATACTAGCTGCATATGAAGGGCCAGGAGGAGGTGGTCCAAAAGGTTGAGTCGAAGTGCTAGGAGCAGGTCGCGGAGGGTGGGGCTGCTGACTAGCCGAAACGGGCCGCTTGAGGGAGGCCCGAGACGATCGCATAATGCAAACATTTGATGAGCTGGGATCAGAGACAGGAGGAGGAAGATCACGGAATGAACCAAGAAAATAGGAGTCTTTGTAGACTTTAGGTGAGACAGTGGTCAAATGTTCGATGATTTTCTTATTGGCCACCGAAGAGATGATGGACTCAGGGGAGGTCTGAGACTTCGGTTCGTAATATGTCAACTGGTCAATGGTGACTATATTTCTGTTATGAGGAAAGGACATATTGTGGTGAATGGAAGATGGGACATCAGACATCGCATAGGTGTAGCTATGACCCAATATAATTTTGTAACCTAAGGGGGCATCAATGACTTCTATGCCAACACAAATAGTCTTGCCCGTAAGAGTAATAGGACAATTGCGAAACATGCCAATGTTCTTGGAAGAGTAGTCATCCCATGCTCAAAGGGTAATAGTGGAAGGGTCCAACTCAGGTGATCCGAGTTTCTTCCAAACCGAATCAGATATCACATAGGTGGATGCCCCCTCATCAATGATACAACGGGAAACGTTGGCATTCGGGATCTTGACGGGGATTTGGAAGGTGACGGAAGAAGGAAGGGGAGGATGTTCTGACCGGTCAACATCAAAGACGATAAAATGATAATCAAAAGGATCTAAAGTTCCCATAGAAGTTAGTAGATATTTTCGTTGTGGAGGGTACGACTGGAGGGGTTCCAGCGTTGAGACAACAACAAGAGATTGCGCCAAATCATCTACTATACTATACGAATGGGAAGATTTTCCAGAAGCAGCGTTTCGACGTAATGGTCCCTTGCGGATATTGGTATGAACCTCTACCTTAGGCTGAGGGATTTGTAAAATACCATTCATTGTCGAAAGATGATCTATAGAACGTGAAGAAGGGGACTCGGGGGTAGATGTAGCGGGAGGCTTGTTGTACTAACAGGACCGATTCTGAAGGTTGATTTCAACGGTAATGGGTTGGTTAGATTTCATCATGAGAATATTGTAATCGGAGGTACCAGATGGAGGAGGTTGAGTGGCTGCCTGACCTTCTAGTGGTTGGGTAGCCACGAATCCTTGCTGAGGGAAAGTATTTGTAAACACAGCCGGTTAGATAGGTGCAACATTGGGAGGAACAGAAGGGGAGGATTTTTTTCCTCGTGATGTTGCTTGAGTCTCCCACATCTAACACATTTGTGGTAAAAGAGGACAATCGTGGGTGTAATGACCATAAACACCACAACAAGAACAAGGCTTGTTCGTGCAAACAAGCTTGTCCTACTTGGGATGAGTGCTTTGTTGATGGTTAGTCATGTTAGGTGCATTCCCTTGGGGATTAGGTCTAGGATTTCCAGGTGGAGATTGATTTTTGGTGCATTTCCTCTTATTTTTGGAAGTAGGAGGATTAGTCGTGCCCTGTTGTGCATACACCTACCCCTGGGGGGGTGGTAGCTGTTGTTGCGAGGGTTGAGAAGGCAAAGGAGGCGGGGGTGCTAATTCTAGAGGAGCTGGAGCACTAGGTTGTAGATATGGATAATAAGGAGGTTGGGTAACACTATGGTAAATAGGTTGGGAAAAAGGAGGAGGCATGTCATATCCTGGATACATGTTACCGAGAGGGGGAAAAGTGCTAGAGGAGCTAGCCCCTCCTTGAGGGAAACCATAACCAATGGGAGGATGAGCATATGGATGAGAAAGGGCTCCAACGATACCGTTGGCAGCGTGGGATGCCCCCGGTGCATTGGCACCACGGGGTCTAGGGAGATCAAGTAAGATGGTATAAACATAACCAGACTGAGTATAGATCAGGTCATATTTTAACACAATCTGGAGAGTAGCTTCTTCAGTTTGAGGGAAATTCAATGCAACATCTTTGTTGATAGCAGGAAAAAGGGATATAAGGAACTAGTCCATGTAGACATGGTCTTTGAAGGTAGGGGCTCAACATAGGCTCTTTCTTCTCCGCCATTCCTGGACATAATCGGATAGGAGGGTCACAAACGATTGATGGAAAGAGTTCAAAAGTTTGGTACTAGTTTCATAATGAAGGGGAAGCTGGAAATAAGACGGAAAAGGCCATGAAAGAGTCGCAAAGGTGGTATGAGAGGAGGAGGCCTGATCAACATACCACTTAGAAGCTTCTTCGGTAAACGTACGTTGGAACAACCGAAGACAGACAGAGTCATCAGTAATGGAGTTAGATGAACACCACATGTGGAAAGATCGAACATGGTTATTAGGATCTTCTCTAGCAAGAAACTCAAACTTGGGGATTCCGGAAGGGAGCTTGGTTGGCATAGCAGTCGAACCAGCATCATGGCTATGGGGTCATTGATCGACTGGTTAAAATCGAGAAGACTGAGGCCTGCCATATAGGAGATCAAGGGAGCAACTGGATAGTTTCTGTTGCGATCCCACTAGTAGTATTCCCAGCATTAGGGCTAGGCCACTACCGTGCTGCTAGGGTCCTAAACTGCACATGGTGAAGTGGTGGCAGGGAGAATAGGGATGGAACCGTAAGGGGAACCCAATGAACCGTAAGAGGAGCAAAATGCGAATCTGTGGAGGACTAATTGTATCCTACATCGATGAGTAAGTCATCTTAATAAACTAAGGATGAAGGCCAAGAAGCATTCAAGATAAACGCTTCAGGGGGCACAATGGTGAAAGAACAAACATGGATCAAAAAGGAAGATACCAACAAGGGCAAGGAGGTGCAGGATCAAATGATTACAATGTTGAAACAAGGGCAGAGAGGTGCAAGATCAATTGATTAGAATGTTAAATTCTTTTCCTAGCTGTGTTAACCAGCCACTTCTTCACTTAGGGTGTGTGTGTTAAGTGTGTTAATTTTAATTTTTAAACCCAAACGTTTGTAGAGAAAAAATAAAAAGTGTACTGTATAATTGTAAATAAATCTGCAAATAACAGTAAATGAAACTGAATATAACATAAAATAAACAGATAATTATGCAATAGTCTAAACCCAAGGAGGTGGGCCTCTCAACAACTAGTCTGTGGGTGGGAAAAATCTAGTCAAAACACACCAAAATAGCCAATGGATCTAAATTCGGGAGGGAAAATGATCTAAAGGTCAGATTTGTCGGAAATAGGTGCAGACAATAGCAAAAAACTAGAGGGAAAAGTGTTGCAAATGAGGTGGCGAAAGGCTACAACCTAGAGGGAAGCGGAGGGGACCCTAGAGGAAGACCCCAACAAAACTAAAAAGAGGTGTTTTGGATGGATGAATAACCAATCTGAAGTGGATCTTAAGGTGAGGGATCAGATCTGAAAGATGGCTGAACGCACTGAAATTCCAGACGACCAGCTTCAGCTATACTACTCCTAGAAAGGTGGAAGGGTATTGAAGCCCTAAGGGGCTAGGTTCCCTACTCCAATGAGTAAAACAGAGCAAGTACAGGTCAAAAATGGGTGAAGACAGAGGTCAAACAACCCTAAACAAAGGCCGAGAGAAACCCAAAAAAATCTCAGAAAAAATCCCACAAAAAGTTCAAGTCATAGTTTCTGACTTGATTTCTGCACAGGTCACAGGTTTGGGGCTTTTTTGTGCACCCTCAAGGTCCAAGTTGCAAGTTTTGGCCCAAAAAGTGCGACCTACACTTCCGGCACTCTCTGGAGCAGGTTTCAGAAAAAAAATTCATCTTAGCTGCGGCTAATACCTGTCACCTGCGCAATAGGTATGGAAACACGCAAAATTTATAATTTTTATTGTTTTAGGGTTTTATAGCTTAAAAACAACATCAAGAAAAGAAAAACAAGAAGCTGAAGAAAAATCCTAGGGTTTGAAGCAGCTGATCATGCAGGGATTTGAAAAATGACAGAGGTCGTAATCATAAACCCTTGTGGAGTCATCAGTTGTTAGGATGAATTCTTATCACAAGTGTACGAAAAAAGCTCACTTTAGTTGTGCATAAAAAACAGCCTTAACATCAAAGATGGCTACCAATTTATTTAGATATGCAATTAGTTGACCGAGATAAATGCTACAAATCTAGATCTATGCAGTAAAAGACATTAAGCAATAAATAAAAGCAAGAGTTTCTCCATGCATCCAAAAGACAAGACAAGAATATTTTTAAAGAATTTTTGTATTTTTGACACCTGGGAAGGGAACATAGAAAGATGTTACCAGTCACCCTCAATGGGATGTGTTCTTGTAAGTCCTCAGCACTTCATATCTAAGATCTCTCTCTCTTGATGGTGTAGAAAACCTAGACAAAAAATGGAACTCCAAGGGAGCTTACAAGAAAAATGGTAGCGAAATATGACAATGATCGAGGATCAAAGTGTGGATCAAAGTCAGACAAAAAGTATAGATCCAAAGTGATATTTAGGCAACAAAAGGTAGTGAGTGAATGGAGAAACCCTTCTATTTATAAAAAAATATTGAGTTAGTCTAGATATTGGTGCATAATTAAAATATTATTAGCCAAATCTAGATCCAACTTTTATGGAATATTTTATTATATTTGTTGGAGGGAAAATGAATTTGAATTTGGTCAAATCCCTTTATTTGTAACTAACAAATAAATAAATGATTTATTTTTTATTTTAAAGATGTGTTTGAGTAATAATTAAATAAATAATGATTTATCCAATTATTTATAAATGATTTAGTCAAATTTAACAAGGAATATTATTTAAATAAGGTTTAAATAATTATTCCTAGAAAATAATAAGATAAATAATGATTTATCTAATTAATTTTCCTGTTTTGGGTTAAATATGACCAGGAATATTAATTAAAATGTTTTTTAGCTAATTATTCCTTGAGGAAAATCAAACAAATATGGATTTATTCAATATTTCCTCATGGCGTTTCCTGTTTGGACCATAAACAAATTAATAAATATGGATTACTAAGTTATTTTTCATAGTGAAAGCAATTTTACTTAGTGTAAAATTGGTCTTACATGGTGTACTTTGGTCCATCTAATAGTAACAAGTTAGATGACCAAAAATTGGTGTAACAATTATTCATTGCAATTTTCAATAAATTTGTTTTTCCATTACAAGAGATCATCCAAAAAACTCTGAGGAGGATTTTATGGAGGCATTGCCACTCTGAAGAAATCGACTAATGTAATAGGTTCATCTATCTACATCACCAAAACCTTTACTATCCATCCTAATGCGTAATAATATATTTTTTTCCATTATATAAATATTTTCTGAGCATCTATATTATTTGGTAAAAAGTTTACCCTCTTTTAAATTCCACAGTTTTAATGTTATTATAGAGCCATTGTGTGTAAAAGACACAATTATCCTTGCATTTTTCTCTATGCATTCTCAAACCCCTTTGAAGTCTTGGAACTAAATTCCCAATGGAAATACAAGCTACTCCCTCTTCTGACAAAGCCTATGTCAAACCAACCCACTATAATCTCTTCCTGCACCTCCCATAGGCAAGAGGAAAGCAACGATCTTCGTTAGCAGATTAGCTTTCAGTCAGCCACAATTATCACTTGTAGAAATTTATTAATACTGATGTATTACATGATTCTCCTGATCTAACAATACTTATCTTCTTGCTAAATACATAATCCTTCCACTGTTAAACTTGCGGAAATTTAAAAACTCAATTGAATACACGTGAATAAATTCAATCGCACATAATACATTTGTTTAACGGGAAAGCTTAAAGCTAAAAAACCCAACTATCATATATTATGTATATCAAAGAAATCATGTAATAATCTCATACAAATCTTAGTACATCAAGCTCTTAGTACAATCAACAATCATTACACACTGTCATGCAGAAATTTGCATATCTATGCACCAATTTCTTGCCTCCTGAGAGCCTGCCTCCACTGCGCAATCCCTGAGAAGAAGACCTTTGAATGAATTCAAATTGGCCTTGCCTTGATTGCGCAATCCTCATTGGCAACTCCAATGTGTATCAGATGCATTGAATGCATCACTATAGTCACAACAGATAGTCCATCTCACCCTTTCACTTATCTCTTCACTGGGTCTCCACTGAAACTGACATGCAAGTAGTTAACTACTGTATCTGTTCAGTTGTTAGTGATTTATTAGTTGTGAATTAATTAACTAATTAATTCACTAAACTCTCACTAGTGTATCTTTCAGTTAGACTAGATACAACTAGCTCAACTGAGTTTAACTCACTTAACTAAGTTAAACTGAATAACAACTCCATAAACTACTCTTCCAACTCTGTCATAACTTTGCCACTTCAGTTCTAACTGAGTCCTCATGCATGAGCCACCAATAAACCCTAGGAATTGTGTAATTCCTTCAGCCCACTAATTTTCCAAATCTATTCACTGAAATAAAGTGCTCCAAGAGAATAAGTTGATGTTTATTGTTGGATTATTATTAAGGGTTAATAATAATCGACATGCACCTATTTTTAGATCGACTATCTATAAATAGACTTCGCCCAATATTCTAAAAATAGAATTTCACCTATTTTTCACATTTGACCAACCATCTAAAAATAACATCCTAAATTATAGAATATGCTCACCCATGTCTAAAACCAGACATACACCTAAATAGCCTCAGGCCCCATGCTAGTGTAGCTTGGCTTTCGCCTAAGCTCATCATCTTGTTGAATCTCAACACTCCCTCTCAACAAGATAGGGATTATCCTTCACCCTGATCCTGCCTCTATAGTATTCGAATTTGCTCCTGCTGAGTGCCTTCGTTAGAATATTTGCATCCTGATCTTCCGTAGGAATGTACCGAAGCAACATGATCTTTCACTACACACAATATTGGATATGATGATACCGGATATCTATATGTTTAGATCTATCATGAAACACAAGATTAATTGAGAGTTTAATGCAACTCTGATTATCACAATGTATCACTGTAGGATATAAATGAGAACCGAACAAACCAACCAGGATCTTCCTCATCCAAATAGCCTCACATGCAGCTTGACTTGCTGCCATGTATTATGCTTCCGCTGAACTAAGTGCACAAGATCTTTATTTCCTGTTGTACCAGGAAACTTTTTTAGATCCGATACTGAAAACCCCTCCTGATGTGCTCTTTCTGTCCGTTGGGCTGCCTGCCCAATCTACATCCGTGAAGCCATGCAACTTCACCTCATTTTTCTGCTGTACCGTAAGCCATACTTAGATGTGACCCTGAGATACCTCAGGACATGCTTGCCTACCTTCCAAAAGAGATTGGTAGGCTTAACCATCACTCGTGAAAGCTGGTTCACCGCATAGCATATGTCCGGTCTTGTATTAACTAAATACATGAGCGAACCCACCAACTGTCGATAAATAGTGGCATCTGTTAGCCACCTATAAATTTTGTCATACTCAATGGTGGCTAAGCTTGTCTTTTAAACCTTCAAGAGATATTTCCCTTTGAAAACATATCATATTTTGAATTTTTATGATGATTATTACCCTTTGAGTTAATCTTCACTGCTATTTCACTAATAGCCCTAAAGTACCTACTGCTCACCAAGAGAAAACTGCTTATAAAACTCCATTTCTCACCATTCACCTTTCCATTCCAATCCCACAAAATCTCCATTTTCATCCTTGCTTCCCTCACAAAATTCCTCAAAAACACCTTCATTTAACCTCTAAATCACCTTAACCCTCTGTTAAACCTTATATCTCCCCATTGATTTGGCCTTTAAATCCCTTTATCTGGCTTAAAAATCCTTCTCTCATCTATCGAAACCCTGTTTTGGCTTTAAAATCTCTTTGTTTTGGCCTAAAAACAGTCTTTTTCACTCCCAAGGCATTAAGCCCCCGAGAGCTTATATTCTTCAGCCCTCTTCCTCATATGTCCTTAGCCCCGCAATCGAGTGCTCAAAGCACAAAGCCTCTGTGCTAAAAGCCATACCTTTCCTCTATTTTTGTTTTCCCAAAATTATGGTCCCAAGCAAATCTAGACCGTTGCTCTACACAGATCATCGGCCATCAGGCCATCCTTTCCTCCACCCGTTCACTTACCATGTTTTCCTCCTTTCAAATAACTCGCTCCATCTTTAAAATCTCCACCGTCCAATCGCAGGATCTGACGATAGGGACTTAACCTGATCTCACCATTGAACCCGCTCCACGACAAAAATCATATGTCATCATGGACCCCGCCAAAGCTTTTAACCCCGCATCTCTTTTCTTGTCGCGCTCATTCCGCATCGTCGGATCTGCAGCCTGTGATATGAAGGCCAACGATTTATATCGCGTAATTTTTGGCCTCTCCCCATAGTGCAATACTTTCGCGCGATAAAAGCGGTTTCCATTTTCCATGTGTCGAGCGATGAATGGAATTGCGTTCCAAAAGTTAATACCGCCTCCCCCCCCAAATGTTGCACGAAAACCACTGATGGTTTTCCTGAAATCGCTTCTTCCAATTCGTGCCATATTTTAAATTTAAACCCTGGGTCTCTGTTTTGGCATAGAAACCCATCCTTCGCTGCAAATTGCTCCATCCTTACTGCTCCGAAACACTTCCACGAACCTTCCAAAGTAGTTTAAACCAATAAATCGCATGATTTAAATAATTTTTGTTTGTTTTTATGCAAGTTTAATGAAGATTAAGGTTTAAAACCCTCCAACAGATAATTACAGTATTATGGTCCAAGGATGACGATCCTCACAACCTTTGATACAAATTAAAGGGTTTTAAAATGATAATTACATGCTTTTAGAAGATCGATATGTCATAATTATCAATTTTCTGAAAAAAAAACTCCAACAAACACTTTGCGCACCTGCAAACAACAAAACACAGTGAACATCATGGGATTAAAGAATATCAGCATTAAAAATAGAGGATCAAAGCAAAGACAGAAGATTAAATATGTTAATCAAATCTTAAAGGATCAAGGCACAAATAGAATATCAAAGGCCTAATCCACAGAATGAAGAAAATCTCCAGAAAAGCCTCGAATTCCACATCACAGGGGCTAATTTAATCCCCAGCTACCAAAATGGCCACCTGCAGCCTCTCTGCCTCAAAGGAATACCCAAATAAATTTTCAGTCGGCAACATTAAGACTAAAGACAGTTGAACAGTTATTACAAACAAAGGAAGATATTTCAAACTGTCAGTACAGTTATTGAAAGGATAAGAAAACACTTCAAAGTCAATATTTTCACCCACTAAGCCTTAAAGGCCCAAAAAAGAGTTAATAAAATAGAGTTAGAATTAAATGAATTCCTGCCTTATGCCTTGCATGATTTTCAAGGCTGGAAGTTGCATTTAGTATGAAATTAATGATACTCAACCCCAGAACTCTTCCACCTCCTCATTTCTTCTATAAATACTTCTGAAGAAAATGAGAGGTTGGTTGGTTGGTCACTAGTTGTAACACTGAAGCTCTTTGAAATAATACATAGTTTGTTGAATTTGAAGAAGAAATTGAAGTCTTGGAAACTGGATTATGTTTTGACATGTTTGTTCTTGAGAAGGCTCTATCATTCGATCCCCGAGCTTGGTTGTTGGTGATGTATTCTGAACTGTCTGTTGTTTTTCCTGTTTTCATTATGTTTCATAAATTCTTACTACAGTAGGATGAAAATTTTAGGCTAAGAAATGACTTCTGGAAGCACCTTAGACCTGTTTATCCTTCACTGTTTTATGTTTTCTTCTGCTGAGGTATTTTAGAGTCTTTAATCTTTCTCCTTAGTCCTCATGCTTGTTTATTTCTCTAATAGTTCAAATAGTTGGTTCCAACATGATTTATGGTTTTCCCTACTTGTCTGCTGCCACTTGAAAACTATTTTTGAAGTCTCCCTTTGAAGTACCATTGTTTATAGTTAGCCAAGGAGGTTTGTTTCGATCATACCCTTTGTCCCTGCTTGAATAATTGTTTTGAAGGTCTTTATAGTTGTGATAATAGATGTGTTAGGTGTTCCCTCTTCTATGACTACAATTATCAGTGAATCTTTTATGTTTTCTAATTCCTTTGAAATAAAGTCTTTGAGGAAATAGGGTGTTCCCTGAATCTTAGATTTCATTTTAAAAGTTTTCTTGAAGTCATTATTTGCTTAAAGAATGGTTTGTAGAATTCATTGTTAGCCCTGTCTATCAAATAATTCTTTATTGTTCAAATTATTTTTTAAGTTCCCTTTGTTGAGAATTCAAATTCTCTTTCCAAATCATTAATGTCCATCTCATTCACAAAACTAAAGGATCCTGTGGCCAAGTTAGATTTTCCCTTGATATCCCATATCCATTGATGGGCTTGTCATAAAACTCTTCTTGACTCCATTGCCCAATGAATCTGACACTTCTTATTTCTATCTATACTACTTAGACCTTTCATGTTCTATTGTGCCAATTCAACCAAACAAACAAAACAAAAAAACACCTGTACTTAATAACTAGTCTAAAATCAATACTTAAAAGCAAACAAGATATACCTTTGCAAACAAATAATTTGAGAGATCCCTCTTTGAGAACAGGAGGACTAGATCCTGGAACTCTAAAGATTGGTTCTGATGTTGTCTTGTCTTTTGGTTAACCAATCTATCAAAACTCAGGAACCCCAACATAATGGCAATCACGGTGGGACCTATTGAATCTATGATAGCCTAGCAAACTATTATAAACTCTTTAGTCCTACAAATCTCTAAGAAAATCAGTTAGTGAGCCATAGAGTAGACTCTGTTTGTGTGAGAACCTTAGCTAAGTGTTAAAATTGGACATAGGAGATTCTCATAACCATATAAATATACAAAATCCAAAAATATTTCAGATTGGCTTCATAATAAACATGGTAGTGGAACCATAAAACATTTTACCTTCACAAAAGCTAAAAAGTTTCCACCTGGCGACTCCATTGGCCCCAGTAGGCTTATTACTCATATAGGTCTCTAGATCTCTTTAGAACTGTGTTAACTGGCCTTGAGAAAGTTTAGAAGCCTAGTCCCATACTAGAATAGACATTGTGAGAGGCAAAACTTTCAAAACAATCCCTAAAAAACTTCAGCCTCTCTCATTTTTGAAAAAACAGTTTGGCTTCACATAGGATCAACACTAGATCTCATCCAGACCCTAATCCTCCTACAATAGTTGACAATCCAGAGAATATTTTGTGGCAGACTTCTAAGTCTAGAAAATCAGCTTCTGATAGGAGCCTCTTAAGAACAAAATCTGTCCTTGAAAACCTTGTTGTCTTAGAAGATTTACACTTTGACTTACATCATACAAAGAGCATATTTAGAACCAGATCTCAAAGTGATTTAAACCAAGCTGATTTTGAAACTGCAGGTTTGCAACAGAGCTTTAGTAGAGAAACCTCACCCTCTACTCCTCTTGATTCCTGGCGTCTTCACAACTTTAGCCTCTTTTGTAACAAATCTGCTCAAAACCAGTTTGCTGGCCCAAGTGTTTCTTCCACTCCAATCCATACCACCACTATCCAAAACACTGAATTCCAGCCCACTTTCCCTCTTGTCAATCCACCCCTTGTAGATCCACCTTTCCTTCCATCCATGGCAGCATGGTATGCCCCATTAGTGTTACCACAACCTATGGTTCCCTTACCAAATGACTATCAGTCTAAAATTCCCCATTTCACTGGAAAAGAATCTACCACAGATCAACAGCGTGTAGATAGGATGGAAGATGCATTTGATTACATGGAAATAGAATATTAGACCATTAAGATGAGAATCTTTGCCCAAAGTTTACGAGGAGAGTAAAAAAATGGTTTAAAATCTTAACTCCTAACAGCATCAATGATCTCCCTTATTTGCATCAAACATTCATAAACAGATGGGAAATAAAAAAGGACCCTCTCCAAATACTTTCAGACTACAAAAATCTCAAAAGAAACACTAGGGAAAGTGTTCAAAATTATTGCACTAGATTCAATAGTGTTTATAATGCCCTCCCCCCAAACTTGAAACCTCCACAGGGCTCAGCTTTGGCCAAATTTCCTGAGGGATTTGATCTTGAAATGGCCTATCAGCTAAGAGAAAGAGCCCCTCTAACCTTGGAAGACATGCAAAATGGAGCTCTTGCTATGGAGGTAAATCTAATAGAGAAAAGAGAGAAGATGAGGAATGAAAGGAAAGTATCATTTAGGGAGGAATATGCACCCTCCACATCTAGCTCAAAAATGGAAAGGATGATGGAAGAAATGATGAAAAAGATGAGCATACTTGAGAAAGCACAACCAAGAGACAATCAGAACAACCCCCAAAACATAAATAGGAACTAGAATTATAGAAGAGAAAACAATCAAGATAGACAAAAGGACAATGACCAATATATTAGACCTCCCTTCCAACAAAACTATGTAGATCAAGACGAGGAAGAAAGGGTGATTGAAAGAATGGGAGAAAATCATGTAAACTTGATTGGATCAGACAGTGAGGATGATGTCTTCCTCACTAAAAAAGAACAAAGTTTCTTCTCCTCAGAACAAAATCAAAACACTTATGAGGATTCTGAAGATTATAGGTTGGGGTTTGAGAATGCAATCATGGAGGTACACAAACAGTATGATCTTAGAAGCAAAGGGAACTTAGATAATTCAAAAGATAAAAACACTAGCACTGTTGTTAGGAAAAATGCAGAAAATCAGCCTAAGAAAACAGTAGAGAAACTCAAAATTTTGGCTAAGAAAACAGATTTAAACAAACAGAAAAGCAGCCAGCCAAATGTTGAACAAAGAAACCCTAGCAGTTCAGCTAGTGGCCCTAAAAAAATTGTCCCAAATATCAGTCCAAACAAAGTTCAACAAATCAGAATTGCTGAAAGGAATTCAATTGAAAAAACAGATGTAAATATGACAAAATCAATAATTCCTTTCAGCCTTGAGGGAGAGATTGCAAAGATAAAAATTACCATACCTCTAGCTGAACTAGTAACCCAAGAAGTGTACAAAAACCAAGTTTTGAAAGCTTTGAACTTAGGAAGTGACACTGATACGTTAAACTTGACAGATGACAAACCTGAGTTGTTGTTTGGTCCAGAAGTTGAAGGAAAATACCAAGAAGGAGTTTTCCCTCCCTTCTATGTCAGTTTGAATATACATGATAGGATATTACACAATGCCATGTTAGACTCTATAGCTTCACATAATCTTATGCCCAAAGTAGTAATGGAAAGATTAGGCTTAGAAATTACTAAACCATACAAGGATTTGTATTCCTTTGATTCAAGCATAGTCAAATGCTTGGGTTTAATCAAAGATTTATGTGTAAACTTATCTAAGATCCATGCCAAGAGTCTAGTTATGGACATAGTAGTAGCTGACATTCCCCCAAAGTATGGCATGCTTTTATCAAGATCATGGGGAGCCAAACTTTAGGGGAGCCTTCAAATGGACATGTCTTATGCCACCATCCTAGTTTTTAACCAAAACAGAAGATTATACAGGGAATCCCACATGAAATACATGGTGAGAAACATAGATAAACCAAACAACTCTCCAATATATTCCATTCAATCAAGTTTAGATTCCTTTATCTTGTACAATGAAGATCAAATCACTCAACAAGAAAAGGAAAAGAAAGAGGAAATCACTTTACTAATAACTGCAAAATATGCACAGGGTAGGTGTATGGATTCAAAATACAAATAAGGGTTATTCATATAAACTAGATTTTCCATGCACCAACAATATTGCTGAATATGAAGCCCTTCTCCTTAGCTTACAGTTGCTTAAACAATTAGAAGCCCAGAAAATATCAATCCTAGGAGATTCTGAACTTATCATAAGACAAATCAAAGGAGAATATTCAGCTAAAAACCCAAGACTTAGAGAATATCAAAATGCTGCCCTTGATTTATTAAAGACCGTTGAAAAATATGAACTCATTTTCATTCCAAGAGCACAAAATCATCTAGCAAATGAACTTGCCTTCACTGCTAGCAATTTCCAAGTACCTCACATAAATGAACATCTTAACATAAAGGTCAAAATAGGCCTGCAGTGCCTGACAATGAGGACCACTGGCAAGTATTTGACAATGACAAACACATACATGATTTCCTAAAATCAGAAAATTATTTTTCCATACCAGCATTAGAAACCATCCATGAACAAAACTGTGTAGAAAATGAACAAATCACAGAAACAGAAGTGACATACTCAGTTGATATAAATCAATTAGAAAATATTTTTAAATCAGAATTAATTGACAAAGCAGACTAGAAAGACTTGGAAGTTATACAATGCAAAAATGATACAATTCCAAGAGGTCTCACACCATTAGAACACCTGTTTGACTATAATGATGTAGCTAAAGAACCAAGAATGGAGCGTATGGAAACAGATGTAGAAGAACATAACATAGGCAGCCTAGAAGAACCCAAGATGATAAAACTATCCAGCACTCTCCCAGCGCACATAAAATTGCAATACATAGAGTTGTTCAAAGAATTTAGAGATGTGTTTGCTTGGGGATACAAAGATCTGAAATCTTATGACACTAGCATCATTCAACACAAAATTCCTCTTAAGGAAAATCAGAAACCTTTCAAACAAAAACTAAGAAGGATAAACCTTGTTTTATTACCTTTAGTCAAGAAAGAAATTGAAAAGATGTATGATGTTTGGATTATAGTATCCCTTATATATTCAGAATGGGTGTCAAACCTAGTTTCTGTTAGGAAGAAGACAGAGGAAATCAGGCTCTGCATTGACTTTATAAATCTAAATAGAGCCTCCCTGAAAGACAACTACCCCTTTCCCAATATGGACCATATACTTCAAAGGGTAGTTGGGTCGAAAATAATATCACTATTGGATGGGTTCTCAGGGTACAATCAGGTGTTAGTGCTCCCAAGTGATCAACACAAAACTGCTTTTACTACACCTTGGGGCACCTTTATGTATGTCAAAATGCCATTTGGTTTGATGAATGCAGGGGCCACTTTCCAAAGGGCTATGAACATAGCCTTCTCTGAAGATATTGGATATTTTATAATCATTTACCTTGATGACATAATTGTTTTCTCTAAAACTGATGAAGAACATTTGATTCACTTAAGAAAGGTTTTTGAGAAATGTAGGAAATTCAGCGTATCTTTGAACCCCAAGAAGACACTCTTTGGTCTCCAAGAAGGTAAACTTCTTGGTCACATTATTTCAGAAGAGGGAATCAAAGTAGACCCTAAAAGGATTGATGGCATATTGAAAATCAGCCATCCAAGAAGCCTCAAAGAATTACAATCTTTCATTGGAAAGATTAATTTTTTGAGGAGGTTTATCCCCAACCTTGCTGAGCTATTAAGAAATATTACAAACATGCTTAAGAAAGAGGTAGGTGTGAAATGTACTACACAAGATAAACAATCATTTGAACTGGTTAAACAAGATCTCACTCAAACATCAGTCTTGATTAGTCCAGATTTCACCAAAGATTTTTATATCTTTTCTTTTTCATCTGAGCATACAATAGCTACAATATTACTTCAAAAGAATGATTTGGGGAAAGAACAACCAATATCCTTTTTTAGTAGGGCCTTAAGAGATGCTCCTCTCAAATATAACATCATGGAGAAGTAAGCCTTAGCATTAGTGAAAGCATTAAAGAACTTTAGAGTCTACATTTTACACTCTCACATAATTGCTTTTGTTCCACATACTGTTGTCAAGGATATTCTAAGTCAAGACCCTGATGGTAAAAGGGGAAAATGGATTGCTACTATTCTTGAATATGACTTAGAAATCAGGCCCACCAAACTAATTAAAGGGTAGGGATTAGCAAAACTCATGGCTGAGTCAAACTTCCAAGCACTAGATATGAATATGGTAGGTGTGTTGGAAGAAATAGAAGAATTCATTTCCTTTTCGTTGCATCAACCATGTTCTTTGGCCACTTTTGGAAAGTCCTTTCAAAGATTCCATGGATGTTGTCCACCCTTATGTCAGTCGCTCAAAGACAAGAACATCTTATATGTTGGTCCCCGAGTTGCGTGATTGTACCGTTTGATCCACCTCTTATGATCCGGTACTTGGAGATTCAGTTACTTATTTGATCAGACATCCAGTTGCACCATCTTTGATCAACTTTCTATATGTGATACTTGGACATTGATTCAGAATTGTATTTCCGGGCCATGCTCAGATGATTCATTGTGTACTTTCAGTTCAGCTATACTTGTATACATGTTGGATCTATTTCAGTACTTTCCATATGATGTATTTTTGACTGAGCATGGGTATGCCCACCTCAGCATGAGTTGACTCTCTGTTTTCTTTCATTGGTTTTTGGCAGGCTGAAATCTGGTGAAGTCCTCTCTTGTCCTTGCGAAGTTCTTTCTATGTGCATAATAAATTTCGGCCATCATGTACCCCTTCTAACCTCATATATTAGGGGGCATCTGTTATAGCATCATTTCTCACCTTCATATGATTCATGATTGCTTTTATGGCTTTGGGCACCCATTCCTACAGACTTGGACAAATTCACTTAAAAACAGTGTAAAAATCCCCATACGCGACTATGCCCGTACTTTTCCGCGTGTATACGCGAGTCCAACTGCACTTTTCCGCGTATGCCATTAAAATGATTAAAAATATATATAAAAAATCCCTAATTTCGCGCTGGGTTGATGGTTACTCAGGTAGTTCAACCACCCCAGCCCGTGGCCAACTGTTTCCAACTGTTGAAACTACTTGGAGGGACTATAAAAATCCCTCATGTGTATGGCCTAAGGGAGAGAGAATTATTGATATTATACTCTGTTGGTATTCCCTATCCAAGTCTGATTCCCCGTGCCTCCTGCACTTTCCCAGTTCATTATAGGAAACCCTTGTTTCCTTGAGATGCACATCTCCCTATATGTCATCTCGTATGCACCAGCTTGGAAGGAGTCTTAGCGAGGCAAGGGCTGGACGGATCCGGACGACGGTCTGCTCGAAGGCCGTGGAAGGATCAGGTGATCTCTCCACTCGTTACTTTTGTACATGCTATTTATAATACAGAAGTACCATTCTGTTCCCGAAATAAACGTGTTAGTGTATGCTTATGTGTATGTGAAAATTGTTATTTAAGCATTCATTATGATTTGTTTAATGTTTTATATGAATCTCACTAACATTTAGAGTAGATATATACTGTACAACCAGTTCTTCGTGCTTGTTTCTTCTTGTCTTTCAGGTTAAGAAGGAAGGATGGTTGCTCGGTTTTTGGACTCCCACGTGGATCTACTTTAAACATAGGACCAACGGTAACTCTCTCATTCTTCTCTCTATTTAGTTTTTCTCAACGCGTATGGTTGTGTGAGTCTGTGCATAGTGCCCCTGTCTGTGGGAGGTTGTATCCCCGCCCAACCTCTTAGGTGTTATTTGCAAAAACAACCGTCTTTCTACCAAGAAACATTTTTGAATTCTCCTTGGTATGCTGACATCATTTATGTGCTTTTATATCTAGATGCACCTCCTTCTTTGTCTAAAACTAAAGCTAGATTTTTGAAATAGAAGGCTTTGAATTATTGCATATTAGATGGGGTATTATATTGGAAAAACGCTATTGGAATTTTTCTTAAATGTTTACTGAAGGATGATGCAGGAAAAATCATGCATGAGCTGCATGAAGGAGAATGTGGAGGACACCTCTACTGGAAGACCACAGTAAACAAAATCCTCAGATCTGGTCACTATTGGCCCACACTTTTCCTAGAAACTCAAAAGTTAGTCATGTCTTTCCATAAGTGTCAAATTTTTGATGGCAAAAGAAAGCTCCTTCCCTTAGCCTTACATCCCATTAGTGTTGAAGCACCCTTTCAATAATGGGGCTTGGACTTCATTGGAGAAATTCACCCATCTTCATCAGCTCAGCATAAGTGGATCCTCACTGCCATTGATTATGTTACCAAGTGGATAGAAGCCATACCATCTAGGAATGCTACTGACTCTGTCATCATCAAGTTCCTTGAAACAAACATCCTATCCAGATTTGGTTGTCCTAGAAAAATCATCACAGATAATGTTGCTGCCTTCAAATATAAAAGAATGGTTGATTTCTATTACAAATACCACATCACCTTGGGCCACTCTACTGCCTACTATCCCCAAGGAAATGGATTAGCTGAATCCTCCAACGAGAGCCTCATCAATATCATCAAAAAGTTATTGGAGTAGAATCATAAATCATGGCACAGTAAGTTGGTTCATGCCTTATGGGCTCATAGATTAACTACTAAGAAGTCAATAAATATGTCCCCCTA
This sequence comes from Pinus albicaulis, assembly GCA_034641835.2. Classification (NCBI taxonomy): domain Eukaryota; kingdom Viridiplantae; phylum Streptophyta; class Pinopsida; order Pinales; family Pinaceae; genus Pinus; species Pinus albicaulis. The sequence goes on along the minus strand of CM076578.1, from coordinate 92,801,196 downwards.
TCAGCTAGTTTATGGCATGGATGCATTCTTTCCAACATCATTAGGAGTTCCAGTCGTGAAACTCCTTCAAGAAGTGAAAACTGAAGAAAATGATATGCAGAGAAGAATCAACCAAACAATTCATTTACAGCAGTCCAGAGAAGAAGTCTATGAAAGAACACAACTAGTCCAAGAAAATATCAAAAAACTGTTTGATAAAAGGACTAAGGAAAATAATTTCCAATTTGAAAATATAGTTCTTAAAGGGGATTCAAGAAGGAAAGAAAAGGGAAAACATGGCATGTTTGAGAACCTGTGGAAAGGACCCTATATTATTCATGCTGAGAGGGGTCACAATGCTTTCTTCCTGAAAGAATTGAATGGATAAAATCTGTATGGAGGTCCTGTCAATGGCAAGATGCTCAAGCATTATTTATGTCAAGAGTCATGAGTTTCAAAGCTTTTTGATTTCCATTGTAAACATCATTGTTTGAACATTGCATTCAAAGTTAGAAAAATAAAAATACAAAAACAATAGAAAAGAAAAGAGGGCAGATAAAAACAAGAAAGGTACAGCCCCATACCAAAAAAGAGAGACAAAATCTGAAAGTGTGCAAGCACAAATGCCACTCCTAAAAACACACTTCTAGTTAGTCATACAGCCTCATCATGACTAATTAGCTTTTCAATTTACTGCTGATAGGTTAGTGAATTAGATCAGCCAAACAACACAATCTTGGCTTATCAGTAAGGTAGATTAGGATAGAGGAAACAAAGGTTCAAACAAATTCAATATCTGAACCTATGAATATCAAAAGAAGAATGGCTCTAAGTAGATTAAATATTGAGCCAAAGATAGAAAACAAACTGGTTCCAATATGCTCAAAACTTGAACCAGATGAGAGAGAAAACACAGCTCAAACAAATTCAAAACAGAACTGAAGAAATAATGAAGGATGTTTTAGTTTTCAGATCTTAAGCCTTCACATTTTTTTTTACTTTTCTGTAAATAAAATCTATGTGCAGTTTTTTTTTATGCCATAGATCTGTAGCAAGCCAAATTGCTTAATCCTGGCTTGGCTGCTTTTAAATTTCCTGTTTTAGAATTTAGAGAATAAAGGTCTTCCAGACAGTCTAATCCTGACAAATAGTAGTTAGGTAGAGAATTTATAAACTCAACTATTTAAACTGAGTTCATGGTGAAATAAGAGTAGAAATAATTTAGTTTCCTATTTTTCAAAAGAATAAAATGTTGATGAAGAGAGTTTGCTAGTCCAAATGCGCTCTGAAAGAAGAAAAAATGTTAGGATCATTAGGAATGTGTAGGTAGAGATGTTGTTTTGATAGAATTCCATTGATTCAAATTGTTGCAGAGATTATCAAATCAAAGAAAGGTCAGCTAAAGGAAAAGAAAGTTGCTACCCAATGGATGAAAGCACTGGTTTACTGAAAAGCCAGAGATCAATAGCTGAGGTTCTGGACACCTAAAGAAGCAGTTGTCCTCCCCAAGTGGAACCACTTTTAGCCACCTATAAATTCTCTCATACTCAATGGTGGCTAAGCTTGTCTTTTAAACCTTCAAGAGATAGTTCCCTTTGAAAACCTATCATCTTTTGAAGTTTTATGATGATTATTACCCTTTGAGTTAATCTTCACTGCTGTTTCACTAATAGCCCTAAAGTACCTACTGCTCACCAAGAGAAAATTGCTTATAAAACTCCATTTCTCACCATTCACCTCTCCATTCCAATCCCACAAACTCTCCATTTTCATCCTTGCTTCCCTCACAAAATTCCTCAAAAACACCTTCATTTAACCTCTAAATCACCTTAACCCTCTGTTAAACCTTAAATCTCCCCTTGATTTGGCTTTTAAATCCCTTTATCTGGCTTAAAAATCCTTCTCTCATCTATTGGAACCCTGTTTTGGCTTTAAAATCTCTTTATTTTGGCCTAAAAACAGTCTTTTTCACTCCCAAGGCATTAAGCCCTAGAGAGATTATATTCGTCGTCCCTCTTCCTCATATGTCCTTAGCCCCGCAATCGGGCGCTCAAAGCACAAAGCATCCATGCTAAAAGCCTTACCTTTCCTCTAGTTTTTTTTTCCCAACATTATGGTCCCAAGAAAATCTGGACCGTTGATCTACACAGATCATCGGCCATCATGCCATCCTTCCCTCCGCCTGTTCACTTACCATGTTTTCCTCCTTTCAAATAACCCGCTCCATCTTTAAAATCTCCATCGTCCGATCGCAGGATTCGATGATCGGGACTTAACCCGATCTCACCATTGAACCCGCTCCATGACAAAAATCATACGTCACCATGGACCCCGCCAAAGCTTTTAACCCCGCATCTCTCTGCCTGTCGCGCTCATTCTGCGCCGTTAGATCTGCAGCTTGTGACCTGACGGCCACTGATTGATATCACGTAATTTTTGGCCTCTCCTCGCAGTGCGTTATTTCCGCACGATAAAAGCGGTTTCCATTTTCCACGTGTCGAGCGATGAATGGAATCACGTTCCAAAAGTTAATACCGCCTCCCCCCCAAATGTTGCGTGAAAACCACAGATGGTTTTCCAGAAACCGCTTCTTCCCAATTCGTGCCATATTTTAAATTTAAACCCTGGGTATCTGTTTTGGCATAGAAACCCATCCTCTGCTACAAATTCCTCCATCTTCACTGCTCTGAAACACTTCCACGAACCTTCCAAAGCAGTTTAAACCAATAAATCACAGGATTTAAACAACGTTTGTTTGTTTTTATGCAAGTTTAATGAAGATTAAGGTTAAAAACCCTCCAGCAAATAATTGCAGTATTATGGGCCGAGGATGACGATCCTCACGGCCTTTGATACAAATTAAAGGGTTTTAAAGTGATAATTACATGCTTTTAGAAGATCGATAAGTCATGATTATTGGTTTTTTGAACAAAATCTCCAACAAACACTCTGCGCACCTACAAACAGAAAAACACAGTGAACATCAGGTGATTAAAGAATATTAGCATTAAAAATAGAGGATCAAAGCAAATACAAAAGATTAAATATGTTAATCAAAGCTTAAAGGATCAAGGCACAAATAGAATATCAAAGGCCTAATCCACAAAATGAAGAAAAATTTCCAGAAAAGCCTCGAATGCCAAATCACAAGGGCTAATTAAATCCCCAGCTACCAAAATGGCCACCTGCAGCCTCTCTGCCTCAAAGGAATACCCAAATCAATTTTCAGTCAGTAACATTAAGACTAAAGATAGTTGAACAGTTATTACAAACAAAGGAAGATATTTCAAACTCTCAGTAAAGTTATTGAAAGGATAAGAAAATTCCTGAAAGTCAATCTTTTCACCCACTAAGCCTAAAAGGCCGAAAATAGAGTTAATAAAACAGAGTTAGAATTAAATGAATTCCTGCCTTATGCCTTGCATGGTTTTCAAGGATGGAAGTTGCATTTAGTATGAAATTAATGATACTCAACCCCAGAACTCTTCCACCTCCTCATTTCTTCTATAAATACTTCTGAAGAAAATGAGAGGTTGGTCAGTTGGTCACTAGTTGTAACACTGAAGCTCTTTGAAATAATACATAGTTTGTTGAAGTTGAAGAAGAAATTGAAGTCTTGGAAACTGGATTATGTTTTGACATGTTTGTTCTTGAGAAGGCTCTATCATTGGATCCCTGAGCTTGACTATTGGTGATGTATTCTGAACTGTCTGTTGTTTTTCCTATTTTCATTATGTTTCATAAATTTTTACTACAGTAGGATGAAAAGTTTAGGCTAAGAAATGACTCCTGGAAGCACCTTAGACCTATTTATCCTTCATTTTTTTATGTTTTCTTCTGCTAAGGTATTTTACAGTCTTTAATATTTCTCTTTAGTGCTCATGCTTGTTTATTTCTCTAACAATTCAAATAGTTGGTTTCAGCATGATTTATGGTTTTCCCTGCTTGTCTGTTGCCACTTTAAAACTGTTTTTGAAGTCTCCCTTTGAAGTAAAATTGTTTATAGTTAGCCAAGGAGGTCTGCTTTGATCATACCCTTTTTCCCTACTTGAATAATTGTTTTAAAGGTCTTTATAGTTGTAATCATGGATGTGTTAGGTGTTCCCTCTTCTATGACTACAATTATCAATGAATCTTTCATGTTTTCTAACTCCTTTAAAATAGAATCTTTTAGGAAATAGGATGTTCTCTCGAATCTTAGATTTCATTTTAAAAGTTGTCTTGAAGTCATTATTTTCTTAAAGTGTGGTTTTTAGAATTCATGGTTAGCCATGTCTATCAAATACCTCTTCCTGTTCAAATTATGTTTTTAAGTTCCCTTTGTTGAGAATTCAATTTCTCTTTCCAAATCATTAATGTCCATCTCATTCACAAAAATAAAGGATTCTGTGGCCAAGTTAGATTTTCCCTTTGATATCCCATATCCATTGATGAGCTTGTCATAAACCTCTTCTTGACTCCATTTCCCAATGAATCTGACACTTCTTCTTTCTATCTATACTACTTAGACCTTTCAGGTTATGCTATGCCAATTCAACCAAACAAACAAACCAAACAAACTCATGTACTTAATAACTAGTCTAAAATCAATACTTAAAAGAAAACAAGATATACCTTTGCAAACAAATAATTTGAGAGATCCCTCTCTAAGAATAGGAGGACTAGATCCTGGAACTCTAAAGATTGGTTCTGATGTTGTCTTGTCTTTTGGTTAGCCAATCTATCAAAACTGTGAACCCCAATGCATTCACTCACTCGCCAATGTAGCATCCTCTTTCCTCCAATTTCTTGGAAGAGGAGTATCCATGGGCTTGCAAGCCTCCATGTGAAACTTACCAAGTATCTCCCGAGCATACTTGCATTGAGACAAATAGTTCACCTTCATATATTTCCAATCCAAGGAAATAATGAAGGAGGCCCAAATCCTTCATCTCAAACTCCTTTGCAAGATCTGCCTTGCATGAGTGTATCAACTGCTCATCACCCGTTAGTATTAAATCATCAACATAAAGAAAAATTATTAAAAGCTTACCCTCCACCACAATTTGGTACATGTTTGCATCCGCCTCACTCTTGGTGAAGCTAAGTCCAGTGAAATACTGTCGAACCATGTGTACCAAGCACGTGGGGCTTGCTTCAGCCCATACAACGGTCTTTTGAGTCTGCACACATGTGACTCGCTGCTCAAGATCTCAAATCCTTTATGCTGCTCAATGTACACCTCTTCCTCAATGATCCCATTAAGGAACGTAGTCTTCACATCCATCTGATGAATGTGCCAACCCATTTGCACTGAGAGAGCAACGATGGTTTTTATGGAAGAATATCGTGTGATAGGTGCAAATGTTTCTTCATAATCAATCCCCTCGATCTGTGAGAAGCCTCAGGCAAAAATTCTTTCCTTACACTTATTGACGCTCCCATCAGTAGCTTGCTTTACCTTGTAGATCCATTTCGAATCTACCACTGATTTACCCACTGGCCTTGGAACAATCTCCCAAGCATTGTTTCTGACAATGGAGTCATACTCCTCCACCATGGCATCTACCCATGTGGGCTCCTGTGTTGCTTCTTCAAAATAATATGGCTCTATCACGATACAGTTGCTCATAAGAGCCATGTATCCAGTAAATCGGTCAAGTGACTGTCTCTATTTGCGCTGTGATGTAGGGACTCCTACATTCCCTGCCGCATCATGCTTCAGTCTCTCAACTTCTATGGTACACTTTCTGCCTATTCTGATGTTTGGTTCTACATGAGTGGACTCCTCCACTCCATGAATCTCCTCCTGTGGCTGATCCACATCTAGAGGCTCATCTTCGGGAACAAGAAGTTCCTCCTCTGCATGCAAGTGTAGCTCCCTCTCAAGCGACAACTTCATGGCTTTCACCTCATTGAATTTATATCCCATCGCACCACAATCATTTGATTGTTTGGCAATACACATGATAATTATGGGGTGTTTCTGTGTGCCCCACAAATATCCCAACTTCTACAGTCGGCTCCAGCTTCATCCTAGCATCCTTTGTCACATGAATGTAAACATATGAGCCAAAAATCTTCAAATGATAAATATCAGGCTTCTTACTAGTAAAATCTTCTTTAGGTGTACTCGTGCCAAGTATTCTATGAGGACAACGGTTTTGCACATAACGCACATTGTTGTGTGCTTCCACCCACAAGTGCATTGGTAGGCCCTGGTCATGCAACATAGCTTGTGCAGCACCCACGATAATTTTGTTCTTCCTTTCTATGACCCCATTATGCTATGGGTTATGAGGCGTTATGAGTTCTCTTCGAATTCCTTCTTTTCTACAGAAGTCTTTGAATTCATTTAAGATATATTCACCACCATTATCGCTCCGCAGAGCCTTCACTTGCTTCCCTGACTCCTTCTCCACCAATGCTTTAAACTCACAGAACTTTGAGAATGTTTCACTCTTCTTCTGCATGAAAAAGATCCAGCATATACGAGAATAGTCTTCAAGAAATATAACATAATACATATGTTTTGATGTTGAAGCAACCAAGAAAGGTCCACACACATCTGTGTGAATTCTCTCAAGGATCACTGAAGCACGGTTCTCCTTCTCATGAATGGTGGTCTTCAAAAAATTACCCATAGTACATCCCTTGCACTGATCTGACTATGCAAGAGTGCCCTTGGGAAGTCCAGTAGAAATCTGCTGCAAAATATTCAAGGCACCATGGTGAAGATGGCCCAATCTCCTGTGCTATAATTCGCCCTCATCCTGGCTCACCACCTCTTCTGCTTTGCCGATCATTACAACGCAGCCATCTACCTCCATCTTGTAGATATTCTTAACTCGAATCCATATCCTCTTGGTCTGACCCATTTTTTTATGTCGCAGGAAAGCTTTTCCCTCGCTGAAAACAATGCCATAACCTCTGCCTTCCAACATTGTGACCGAGACCAAGTTCTTCTTCAGACCTGGGACATGCATAAAATATTTCAATAGAAATGGTTTACTTGACTCCCTCTCAAAGGTAATGGTTCCAATGTCAATTGCACTGTATCTACCATCGTCACCCATCTCTATATGCATTTGGATATCCTTCTCCTCCAAGTCACTAAACAACTCCTTGTCTCCCGTCATATGGAAAGACGCACCACTATCAAGATACCACACCGATCCCATTGAGCTTGAAACCAAGCATGTGATCAAAGAGAAATCAAGTTCAAATTGTGAGGCTAAGGCCTCTGTTGGCTTGAGGGGTCTTGACCTAGGTTCAGATGTTCGAGGTTTGCCAACAAACCCCCTATACTACTGGCCCTTTCAGCAGTGACCTGCTTGCACATGCCAAAGTTTCACCCGAAGTAGTATGGGTGGGTGCTGGAACCAGGTTTCCGCACCTTGGGAGAGGGTAGGTAAGTCAATCAGAGCTGTGTTCAACCTTATAGTGACTAGATCTTTATCACAGAGCCTATATCTATAGATTCCCTTCGCATCCATGTGCGCAACAACAATGATACTCATAGAAATCAACAGATCATGAACTCACATAACGATAATGCAGATATTCCAGATATTCTTATATGAAATAACACACAAAAAATCCAAATTGCAGCATAAATAAGTAACACAAGTATGTTTGCAGCTTAGATTAATAATACATCAGCATATATCAAGTAATCAAACATCACAGATTCATATCACAGTAATTCCAGTGGATTTAGATATTCAACAATACTTCCGCATTCATTAACCCTTCAAATATACTTACAAACCCCAAAACCCAACCTGCGCACACAGTAGTAGGGTCTGCACATAGCAGGACAGAGGCCCTCTGGGCACATAGCAGTAGGAGTCCTTACCTAACAACCCTAACCAGATCTATTGATTCGCACTTAGCAGTAATCTCTTATCATTCTTAGTTTGTCCTACAAATCAAAAAGGTTCAACTACTTATACTATTTTAGCCTATGCATCCAATGGTATGCAAACTGTGGTTTGTGGACTCTTGGTCTACCCTTGACCCATTTACAATGCTTTAGGGGCTTTGACCCACGCCAAAACCTCTGCGTTAGACTAAATATAATAAAAAATATACCAAATGGACCAATTTCGCAGCTTGCAGGAGACCTTGTTCCAACAGTCCCCCAACACAATCTTGTGACTCATCCTAAGTCATTATGGTGGTGGGGTCTCCACCTGTGCGCGTAGTGTGTTGACAGCGGCGATCAGCAAGGGCAGCACTTCTTGACTTTGAGCAGCAGTACTCTGTACAATATCCATGAGCTTCTGGGATGTCGATCCTTCAGTCGCCGCAATGACACTCTCTAGTGTCTAATTCAGTCGCTTGACCACAACATCGGTATCCTATGATAGCTAGAGGGATGCGTTGACCCAGGGCTTCAATCGTTCCGTGATGGCATTCTTCTTGCACCAGAGTTCCTCAATCTCATCTTAGAGCATGTTGCTAGTCTTCAAACGTGCCAGACACTATGCAGGGACTAAGGAGGGCAATGTAGCTTTGACCTGATCGAAAGCTTCTTCCTTTTCCCGCAAGTCCTGATTGATTCTTTGGAGGACTGGATCGTGTTGGATCTTGATCCAAAGCTACATAGCATCTTCAAGTAACCGGGCACCCTGAGAAATCTATCCTATAATGGTGTTGGTAGCCTCAGTCACTAGCGCAGCACGCTGGGCTTGTACCTCCAGAGGTGTTTTGGGCTGCAACTTGGCCTGTAAGTCGATGATTTGCTACTCCAACTGCATCGTTAGGACCTACATCTCCATCCTAGACGCCTTCAATGCTGCGACCAACCCTTCAACTTTAGCCCGGGGGGTGGCTGTGGCTGGGATATCCTCTGTAACTTCCGTGCAGATTTGGTGGATTAATGTTTCGAGCTCCACCTATTGTGTGACAGCGCAGAGTGCTTCGACGTTCTGATGTGCGATGATCTGCTCGGCCACCCCGAGTTGTTGGTGCACCTGTTGGTCCCGATGGAAAATATCCTGGAATATAGTGGTGTGGAGGCCCCGTAATGCATCGTGGGGTAGCGTGGCCAGATTCAGCTGCACCCCTATTTCTGCATGGAGTTGGACTGCTTGATCTGGTAGACTGATCACGAGGGCAACACTAAGTATGGCGCAGAGACGAATTTCCTTCGTGGCGAGAACTGTACGGCTCACTACCAAGGGAGGCCGTACCTGAGTCATGCTCGCCAGTAGTGTGTCTGTCTTTAACTGTAGGGTGTGGAGCTCATCCTGGAGGGTGTCAATTGCAGCCTTCTGGTGTTCCTCCAGGGCTAGCCAGTTGTCTTCTATGGCCATTGTAATGGCATCTACTATTTGTTCGAGGTCCCCATCAGTTAGTGTGACCGTCACATCATATTATCCCCGTTGCGCACACTTCTTCTTTTGGGGCCCCTTATCAGGCTCGCTTGTTCGCTTTGTTCCTCTGAGGTTTACTTCTGGCAGCGAATCTACCTGGATTTTAGCCTTGGTGTTTTTTGGCGGCGCATTCTTCTTCGTGGCTGCGTCCTAGCCTTGCTTGCTTGGTCATGTGGTCTCCCTGGTGGGGGTTTTGAAGCCTATCTTCCAGGCAAGGGACCATAGCTTGATCACACGGTCAATGTCCTCATCTGCTACCATATACGAGAGGGACGTCCAGGTTTTACCCTTGAGGTCGTGGATCTGTATGTGGTGCATCGTAACCTAGAATGCTGCAATACTTTTGTACCTGTTGTACACCATTGGGGACAGTCGTGGTTGAGAGTTGATGGCTGTGGCCAAGCTTCTATGGATTATGACCCAAAAAATTGGTTATCTTCCATGCGCTGTGCGTCCTTGGAGTCCCATAGATGGGCAAAGTGAGCTCGGGGAGGACCAACTCCTCAAGGGCCTCCCATGCAACCAGTGCTATAAGGAGCAGTAGCCAAGAATAGTAAAAGGCCTTCCCTTGTTCCTGAGATTGGCAGACGTTGGTCAGGAATTCGTCACAAAAATATTGGGCCCAATTGAGGCAGACCCCCTTCGTACACTGGCCTACTAATCAAATGACATACGCAAGGATGGTTGTGACCTGACACTTCCGCATTAGCTTGCATGCTAATAGCATGGTACCCATCTGCATAGCACGGTCACTGATGGATCTGATGTTAAAGCCCTGGGTATTCCACTCCAACTTATACTTTTGGCACACAAATTCAGCAGTCTCGCCTTCATATTTCTTGCCCACTTTCTCCAGAGGATGCAGCCCTTACATGGGAAGTCCCATAATCTGGTGAATTAACGCAGCATCAATGGGGACTCGGTCCTGAATCCATAAGCATCCATCATGAATCAAGGCGAGCAACTGTCAGGCTAGCTGGTCCGTGACATTGTAATGGCCAAAATGGGGCATCCGCAGCAAGTTCAAGAGCCCGGATCCGGCCAATCCACATACCCAGTGCTGAGGAATGAATGCGACCCCATCATTCGCATAAAATGTGTCGAAGTATAAGGCGGGGGCCAGCTCAAGGCAGGCTTCATAATTTTCCAAGTCGTGATCATTGAATTTAACTTCATGGAGCCTCCAGCAAGGATCACTGATGACAGGGACTTCGCCTAGGGTTAGCGGTGTTTGCAGATAGGTGATAAAACCATCCAAGTTTTTAGGTGTGTGTGTTGAAGGCCAACGTATTCGGATGAAGGGGGGTAACCAATTGATTGAATTGGTGGGCTGGGCTTCCTCCTGTGCATCTTGATCCTGAAGTGTTGTTCATGGAGATTTGGCATGCCTCAGGGAAGTCCTAGGTCTCCCTGCAGCCAATTTTGCAGCTTTCAGGGGCTTCCCTGAGCCATGTGCTTTCTCTTTTCCCTTCTTTGTGACTGGTGTAGAGATCACTTCTTCATCCTCGGCCCCAATCTCCATTACGTCCTCACTTTCTGGCTTTGTTGGTACTAAGGGTTCAGCAGGTTTCGTGGCCATCATCCTAGCGCAAAAAAGGAATCCCAAATTTGGGTGGCTACTGTCAGAAGTAGGTTGATCAGACATGAAAGGGACAGTGTAGATCTAGAGATTCATATAGCTAAAGTTCGCTCGAGACAAAGGTGAGAAGTATAGTCTATGAAAGTGAGGCAGATCCCTTATCTAAGCTACCCTGCACTTTTTATAGTGCTTGTGGTCATCCAATGGTAGGGTAAAATTCACCTGGAACTTACCATTAGATTAAAGGTCAAAATTCCCCAAAATCCACCTCATTAAATGCCATGGGGTCGCGCTGTCCAACGGTAACTTTCACTTCCTACTAGCTGTTAGTGTGCCAACGGCTAGTTTTCGCATCTCCTGTGCTCTCAACATTCCTGCTATGCTTGGGTCAAACACTTGTGCCTTCTGCGCATCCTCCCCCAACATAGGCTTGTTCCTCAGGTACCTCACAACCAAAGACATATTTTCTCGACAGGTGTCATCCCAACCGAACCGGACCCCTTGCGTAAACAAGTCTCTTAGAGGTGCTGTAAGAAGCGCATATTCCCAAAAAAACTTTCTGTAATACCCTACATGGCTGAAGAGTGACCGCAGATGTTTCTTTGTTGTGAGAGTCACCAAATATATGATAACTCTGACTTCTGTATCCGCATCCTCATTCTTAGCCAACATAGGGTGCGTCTAATTGCTACCCATTCGCAGCATGAGCGGCCCGGTAGCCATGCACACCCCTTCCGATTTTGAGTCCGAAGTAGCTCGCAGATCATCCTTACCATCTGTTGGGGCTAGGCTACAGTAGTTGACCATGCGCAGTATTCGCTTTTCCCATGTGGGTATTTCCAGTGCAATAAACAGGTGTGATTAACCCCACACCCTAGTGTCAATGTCTCGCAGGACTGCGGTAAGTGCCTCAGTCCCGCCTATTAACCCAAATGTTCCCAGGAACTCTTCCTTCAATGCCCCCCAGTGACAGGTGCACTAATGTAGCTCCGCATCCAAGTACCATGCAGAAGGGAGTGGCCATAGGGCATTAGTCAACAGATGAACCCACTCTTTAGTCATTTTGTCATAACACTGTTCTTCCCATGTGAACAGATATTCGCGTGGATCTTCCGATCTAAGGAATGTCTTGACCCGCACACCAGCTGGGGTTTCAAATCAGAGGATCATCATATCCCGACATTCCTCCCAATCCTGGAATGCCTCTGCATGCGTATCCCACCAGCGCGCATGTATTCCATGCAAGGCTAGCTTCAGGGCCCATAGCCTTCATCCTTTGGGAACCTCGACTTCGAATGCTTGCAAAATTTCCTTAATGCTACCATAACCATCAAAGTAGGGTAAGTCTCTTACCTCTGAAGAAATGCAGCGGAAGTTCCTTGTGACTCGACGGCATCGCAGTGCTAAGACATCATGCAAGCCGTTTTTCCAATTCTCCATCACCCTGTCAGAGTCAAAGAAGCATTCACTGTCCTTTTCCCAATAGAGTACTCCTTCCACTGTGGGGTTGATCCAATCTTCGTCCCGCGCAGTCAACTTGTAAATGTGATCCACCTCTTCTTCTTCGCATATAGGCTCGGTGTATCGTTCACCTTCTGCGGGATCTAATGGTACTATCACCCTTGTACCATTATTCTCAAACACCATGCTTCTCTTTTTGAGGTTGATGATACCGCTCATATCTATGGCCCAGTCTAGCCCTAAGAGCGCAGGGTAGGGGTCCGCATCTTCTACAATTTCAATTACCTCAAAATCAGCTTGGGACTTTACTCCTACGATATCCACCATAATTTTAGACAACCTTCCTAGTGGGATGATTTTCTGTTGATTTTCCATGCGCAACTGAATAGTGGACCATTCCAACTTAGGCTCTCCCATTCATTGCCAATTCTGTTTAGGTAACACGTTCGCATCTGACCCTAGGTCCAAAATAACCTAACTCATTTCGTAGTCACCAATCTGCGCAGACAACCGCATTTCTCTTTCGGTGTGTTTATTATACCTGTATAGCTTGTGCACATCCTTGACCTCCAGGGTTAGATTGGGTCACGCTGCACAACTATCTATTAATGCCTAAAGATTATCCACAGCCTTCAGGTTGCACAACAGCTTCATATAGGCCTGCAAAAAGGGCTCGACCTCCTCATCTGCCTTGAGGTTCGCAAGTGGCCGAGCAGTAGCTGCCTCTGCATCAACACAGTCCTTACGAGCTGTTTCTTTCCCCTTTTTCAGGTCCAAGCCTTCTTGTTTGATAACTGCTTGTCAGATCAGAGGTTCCATCACAACCTCCTCCTCAAGCCCCCTGGTGGCCATCCCACTGCGTGTCACCACATTCACACTTGGATCTTTGTCTCACAGCTTAGCCTTAACTCTCTACACATTCTGCATAGGTGTCGGTAGCTTTTCCTACATTTTTGCTATCAAGATTGGGCAATCTTCAATCACATGGTCCAACTGTCTACAATATCGATAGGATTTACTTGTAGGGTTTGGACAATCCCTTGCAAAGTGTCTTGCTTCTTCGTAGTTATAACAGATTAGCTGTCCTCGTCCCTGACTTGCACTTCCACCTCGGCCCCCTCCCCTACCCCTTGATGGGGAGCCACCTACGCCTATGGGGGTTCTTGGCGACGTAGGGTCTTATTGTACTCTATATAAGTTTCCTCGATCAATTATCAAATAATATGTCCAGCAGTTCTGTTCATCATGTCCCACCGATCTGTAGAACCTACACCATTGTTGCTTTACCTCTGGAATGTATGCAACAAGGTGGGGACAGTGGTTGGTATCGTGTAACCCCACGACGCGACAATAATCACACCATAGCGCTGGCCCACTGGGTCCTGCAGCTTCCTTAGGGCACAATGGGCTAGGTCCCCTGGCCTGCATATAGTCTACTAATAGAGGGAAGTTATCCTTGGTATGGCCATTCACTCGACATCTTATGCACCATCTCTCGGGGCTAGCCTCTGCCCCTCGTTCCTTCTGCAAGTTCTGGATCTCTACGTGCATCGGTTCCAACTATCCTTGGATCTATTGGACGCCCAACTGAGTCTATCTTGAGGTGTAGCTTCTAACTTCATGGCACCTTCCAAGGCTTTCTCCTGCGATTCGAAAGTTTGGTTCCCCATAGGTACGCGTAGGTGAGGTAGCAACATAGCAATAAACCATTCTGTGTGCTGTCTGTCATCATATTGGAATCCCCCTTCTCTAATCACCTTCTTTAGTTGCTAATCAACCTCCCACACAGATTCAGAAGGCCCTTGCTTGAAATCCTTTAGATCAACCACGATTTGGGAGTAGGACTTAAGTTTCTTGAACTGATGTTTCAGGGCGTTCTTAATATCTTCAATGGTTGCATTTGCATTTTGGTCGATGTATCCCATGTACCAGTCCAAAGCTCTTCCTTCGAAGGCAAGGGACAGTTGCGCCCTTTTCACCACATCAATAGCTATGTTCTGCGCAGTCCATACCGATCCTGCGAAAAACTAGAACTGATCCATGTCTTCATCCCCCACACCCTTAAAGGTCGGAAACTTCATGTGTGCAGCCATGTTGTCTTCCGGTGGCGGAGGTGTAGGTGAATTCTTATCCCTAGGCTGGTTTGAAAGTGGTGTGGCTGGAGGAATCTACGAAGTTGCTTCTCTTACCAGAATGTAGACCAATCTATCTCCTTCTCGGTTGGTTCTGTAGTATTTTCCACTTCGTGTTGTGCTCCCGTCTAGATCAAAGGTCATTCACTCGGTACAGCTACACAGAATACTCTTTTCGCATAATAATATCTTGATCATCAATGGTAAGGTCTTCATAAAATTACCTCAGAACCCCTTGAAGAATCTTCGCACTGCTTCAGAGTAGGAGATAAACTGATCGATGGAAAATTCTTTCACAAATCCTCCTAACACACTGTCTACCCAATGGTCCACTATGCGAGTGATGGTGTTATCGGTCTTTTCTAACTGCTGGATTAGTTCGGGGGTCCACTCTGTGACCCGCTCATCCTTCCAACACTTCTAAAATTCTACCAGTATTGCGAGCCACTCCTGGAGCTCAATCACAATCGTTACAAAGAAGATCTCGTAGATCTCTGTGAAAATGTATTTATTATTTCACTCTTCGGTGGTCAACCTCTTACTGTTGTTTTATTTTACGAAAAATTCTTGAACTAGCTGTTCAAAACATTCATCAATTTCCTTTTTATCAGGCTTCCAGTATGGCCTTGGCATTACTCAATCCCTCTCTCAAAATGGTCTAGGTCTTGGCAACGAAACCATTTTTTGGCTCGAGGGGTCCTGACCCAGGTTCAGATTTTGAGGTTTTCCAACAAACCCCCTATACTACTAGCCATTTCGGTAGTGACCTGCTTGCGTAGGCCAAAGTCTCACCCGAAGTAGTATGGGTGGGTGCTAGAACCAGGTTTCTGCACCCTGGGAGAGGGTAGGTACGTCAAGCAGAGTTGTGTTCAACCTTATAGTGACCATATCTTGTATCACAGAGCCTATATCTATAGATTCCCTTCGCATCCACGTGTGCAACAACAATGATACTCACACAAATCAACAGATCATGAACTCACATAACGATAACGCAACTATTCCAGATATTCTTATACGAAATGACAAAGAAAAAACCCAAATCTCAACATAAATAAGTAACACAAGTATGTTTGCAACTTAGATCAACAATACAATAGCATATATTAAGTAATAAAACATCACAGATTCATATCACAGTAATTCCAGTGGATTCAGATATTCAACAATACTTCCACATTCATTAATCCTTCAGATCTACTTACAATACCCCAAAACCCAACCTATGCACACAGCAGCAGGGTCCACACAAAGAAGGACAGAGGCCCTCCACGCACATAGCAACAGGAGTCCTTACCCAACAACCCTGACCAGATCTATCGATTCACACTTAGCAGCGATCTCTTATCATTCTTAGTCTGTCTTACAACTCAAAAAGTTTCAACTACTTATACTATTTTAGCCTATGCATCCAATGGTCTGCAAACCGCGGTTTGTGGACTCTTGGTCTACCCTTGACCCATTTTCAATGCTTTAGGGGCTTTGACCCACCCAAGAATCCCTACGTTAGACTAAATATAATAAAAAGTATACCAAATGGACCAGTTTCGCAGCTTGCAAGAGACCCTGTTCCAACAACCCCCCAACACAATCTTGT
Source organism: Pinus albicaulis (assembly GCA_034641835.2). NCBI lineage: Eukaryota > Viridiplantae > Streptophyta > Pinopsida > Pinales > Pinaceae > Pinus > Pinus albicaulis. The sequence continues at coordinate 92,785,089 of CM076578.1, read as the reverse complement.
GACTTGGCCTGAGTCATTGTGGTGGTGGGGTCTCCACTTGTGCGCGTAGTGTGTTGATAGTGGCGATCAGCAGGGGCAGCACTTCTTGACTTTGAGCAGCAGCACTCTACGCAATATCCACGAGCTTCTAGGATGTCAGTCCTTCGGTCGCCGCAGTGACAATCTCCAGTGTCTGATTCAGTCGCTTGACAGCAACATCGATATCCTATGATAGCTAGAGGGTTGCGTCGGCCCAGGGCTTTAATCATTCCACGATGGCATGCTTCTTGCGCCGGAGTTCCTCAATCTCAGCTTGGAGTACGTTGCTAGTCTTCAAACGTGCCAGACACTATGTAGGGACTAAGGAGGGAAATGTAGCTTCGACTTTATCGAAAGCTATTTCCTTCTGTCGCAAGTCTTGATTGATTCTCTGGAGGACCGGATCGTGCTGGATCTTGGTCCAAAGCCGCATAGCATCTTCGAGTAACCAGGCACCCTAAGGAATCTATCCTATAATGGTGTTGGTGGCCTCAGTCACTAGCGCAGCGCGCTAGGCTTGTACCTTCGAAGGTGTTTTGGGCTGCAACTTAGCCTGTAAGTCAGTGATTTGCTGCTCCAGCTACGTCTTCAGGACCTGCATCTCCATCCTGGATGCCTTCAATGCTGCGACCAACCCTTCAACTTTAGCCTGGGGGTGGGCTGCGGCTAGGATCTCCTCTGTAACTTCCATGCAGAGATGGTGGATTAATGTTTCGAGCTCCGCCTACTGTGTGACAGCGCGGAGTACTTTGGTGTTCTATTGCGTAATGGTCTGCTCGCCCACCCTGAGTTGTTGGTGCACCTGCTGGTCCCAACGGCGAATCTCCTGGAATACAGTAGTGTGGATGCCCTGTAATGCATCATGGGGCAGCGTGGCCAGATTCGGCTACACCCCTGTTTCTGCATGGAGTTGGACTGCTTGATCTAGTAGATTGATCACGAGGGCAGCGCTAGGTCTGGCGCAAATACAACTTTCCTTCATGGCGAACACTATATGGCTCATTACCAAGGAAGGTCGTACCTGAGTCACGTTGGCTAGTAGTGTATCTGTCTTTAACTGTAGGGTGTGGAGCTCATCATGGAGGGTGTCAATTGCAGCCTTCTGGTGTTCCTCCAGGGCTGCCTAGTTGTCTTCTGTGGCCATTGTAATGGCGTCCGCTATTTGTTCGAGGTCCCCATAAATTAGTGTGATCGTCGCATTGTATTCTCCCCATTGCGCATGCTGCTTCTTTCGGGGCCCCTTGTCAGGCTCGCCTGTTCGCTTTGTTCCTCCGAGGTTTACTTTTGTAGCGAATCTACCTGGATTTCAGCCTTGGTGATTTTTGGCAGCACATTCTTCTTCGTGGCTACGTCCGAGCCCTGCTTGCTTGGTCCTGCAGTCTCCTTGGTGGGGGTTTCGAAGCCTATCTTCCAGGAAGGGGGCCATAGCTTGATCACACAGTCAATGTCCTCATTTGCTACCATATAGAGGAGGGACGTCCAAGTTTTACCCTTGAGGTCGCGGATCTGTATGTGGTGCATCATAACCTGGAATGCTGCAATAATTTTGTACCTGTTGTATACCGTTGGGGACAGCCATGGTCGAGAGTTGATGGTTGTGGTCAAGCTACTCTGGAATAGGACCCAAAAAACTTGGTTATCTTCCACGCGTTGTGCGTCCTTGGAGTCCCATAGATGGGTGAAGTGAGCTCCTTCACACATGTCTAACGTGAGCTCGGGGAGGACCGAATCCTCAGGGGCCTCCCATGCAACCAGTGCTATAAGGAGCAGTAGCCAAGAATAGAAAAAGGCCTTCCCTTGTTCCTAATATTGGCAGACGTTGGTCAGGAATTCATCACACAAATATTGGGCCCAATTGAGGTAGACCCCTTCTTACACTGGCCTGCTAATCAAATGACATAGGCAGGGATAGTTGCGACCTGACACTTCCACATTAGCTTGCATGCTAATAGCATGGTACCCATCTGCGTAGCACGGTCACTGATGGATCTAATGATAAAGCCCTAGGTATTCCGCTCCACCTTATACTTTTGGTGCACAAATTCAGCAATCTCACCTTCATATTTCTTGCCCACCCGCTCCAGAGGGTGTGGCCCCTGCATGGGAAGTCTCGTAATCTGGTGAATTAATGCAACATCAATGGGGACTCAGTCCTGAATCCATAAGCAACCATCATGAATCAAGGAGAGCAACTGTCGGGCCAGCCGGTCTGTGACATTGTAATGGCCAAAATGGGGCATCCGCAACAAGTTCAAGAGCCCGAATCCGGCCAATCCACATACCCAGCACTGAAGAATGACTGTGACCCCATAATTCACATAAACTGTGTCGAAGTATAATGCAGGGGCCAGATCAAGGAAGGATTTATAATTTTCCAAGTCGTGATCATCGAATTTAACTTCATGGAGCCTCGAGCAAGGATCACTGATGACAAGGACTTCACCTGGGGTTAGCAGTGTTTGTAGATAGGTGATCAAACCATCCAATTTTTTGGGTGTGTGCATTGAAGGCCAGTGCGGTCGGATGAAGGGGGTAACCAATTGATCGAATTGGTGGGCTGGGCTTCCTCTTATGCATCCTAATCTTGAAGTGTTGTTCATGGAGATTTGGCATGCCTTAGGGAAGTCCTAGGTCTCCCTGCTACCCATTTTGTAGCTTTCGGGGGCTTCCCTAAGCCCTATGCTTTCTCTTTTTTCTTTGTGACTGATGTAGAGCGCACTTCTTCATCCTCGGCCCCAATCTCCATTACGTCCTCACTTTCTGGCTCTATTGGTACTAAGGGTTCAGCAGGTTTCGTGGCCGTCATCCTAGCATGAAAAATGAATCCCATCTCTAGGTGGCTACTCTCAGAAGTAGGTTGATCAAACATGAAAGGGACAGTGCAGATCCAGAGAATCATATAGCTCAAGTTCGCTCGAGACAAAGGTGAGAAATACAGTCTATGAAAGTGAGACAGATCTCTTATCTGAGCTACCCTGCCCTTTTTATAGTGCTTGTGGTCATCCAACGGTAGGGTAAAATTCACCTAGAACTTACCATCAGATAAAGGGTCAAAAGTCCCCAAAATCCACCTCATTAAATGCCAGGGGGTCACGCCATCCAATGGTAACTTTCTCTTCCTACCAGCTGTTAGTGTGCCAACGACTAGTTTTCACATCTCCTATGTGCTCAACATTCCTGCTATGCTTGGGTCAAACACTTGTGCCTTCTGTGCATCCTCCCCAACACAGGATTGTTCCTTAGGTACCTCACAACCAAAGACATATTTTTCTGACAGGTGTCATCCCAACCAAACCGGACCCCTTGCGTAAACAAGTCTCTTAGAGGCGTTGTAAGTAGTGCATATTCCCAAATAAACTTTCTGTAATACCCTACATGGTTGAAGAGTGACCGTAGATGTTTCCTTGTTGTGAGAGTCACTGAATATATGATAACTCTGCCTTCTGTATCCACATCCTCATTCTTAGCCAACGTAGGGTGTGTTTGATTGCTACCCATTCGCAGCCTGAGCGGTCCAGTAGTCGTGCGTACCCCTTCCGATTCTGAGTCTGAAGCAGCTCGCGGATCATCCTTACCATCTGTTGGGGATAGGCTATGGTAGTTGACCATGCGCGTTATCCGCGTTTCCCATGTGGGTACTGAGACATCGTGCAACCGGTTTTGCCAATTCTCCATCTCCTCGTCAGAGTCAGAGAAGCATTCACTTTCCTTTTCCCAACAGAGTACTCCTTCCGCAGTGGGGTTGATCCAATCTTCAACCCGGTAGTCAACTTGTAAATGTGATCCACCTCTTCTTCATCGCATATGGGCTTGGTGTATCGTTCACCTTCCGTGGGATCTAATGGTACTATCACCCTTGTACCATTATTTTCAAACACCATGCTTCTCTTTTTGAGGTTGATGATACCACCCATATCTATGGCCCGGTCCAGCCCTAAAAGCGCATGGTAGGGGTCCGCATCTTCTACAATTTCAATTACCTCAAAGTCGGCTCGGGCCTTTACTCCTGCGATATCCACCGTAATTTTAGACAACCTTTCTAGTGGGATGATTTTCTACTGATTTTCCATACGCAATGGAATAGTGGACCATTCCAACTTAGGCTCTCCCATTTGTTGCCAAGTCTGTTTAGGTAACACAATCTCATTTGACCCTAGGTCCAAAATAACCTGACTCATTTCGTAGTCACCAATCTGCACAGACAACTGCATTTCTCTTCCAGTGTGTTTATTATACCTGTATAGCTTGTGCACATCCTTGACCTCTGGGGTTAGATTGGGTCACACTGCGCAGCTATCTATTAATGCCTGAAGATTCTCCACGGCCTTTAGGTTGTGCAGCAGCTTCATACAAGCCTGCAAAAAGGGCTCGACCTTCTCATCTGCCTTGAGGTTCGCAGGTGGCTGAGCAGTAGCTGCCTCTGCATCAGAAAAGTCCTTGTGAGCTGCGACAAAGGTTTCTTTCCCCTTTTTCAGGTCCAAGCCTTCTTGTTTGATAACTACTTGTCGGATCATAGGTTCCATCACAACCTCCTCCTCAGGCCCCCTGGTGGCCATCCCACTGCATGTCACCACATTCACACTTGGATCTTTGTCTCGTAGCTCTACCTTAACTCTCTGCACATTTTGCGTAGGTGTCAACAGTTGTTCCTGCATTTTTGCTATCAAGATTGGGCAATCTTCAATCGCATGGCCTAGCTTTCTGCAATATCGGCAGGATTTCCTTGTAGGGTTTGGACAGTCCCTTGCAAAGTGTCTTGCTTCTCTACAGTTATAACAGATTAGTTGTCCTCATCCCCGACTTGCACTTCCACCTCGGCCCCCTCCCCTACCCCTTGATGGGGAGCCACCTACTCCTGTGGGGGTTCTTGGTGACGTAGGGTCTGATTGTACTCTATATAAGTTTCCTCAATCAATCATCAAATCATACGTCCAGCAGTTCTATTCATCATGTCCCACCAATCTGCAGAACCTACACCATTGTTGCCTTACCTCTGGAACGTACGCAACAAGGCAGGGACACTGGTTGGTATCGTGCCGACGCGACAATCATCACACCATAGCGCTGGCCCACTAGGTCTTGCATCTTCCTTAGGGCACAATGGGCTAGGTCGCTCGACCTGCATATAGTCTGCTAACAGAGGGAATTTATCCTTGGTATGGCCATTCACTCGACATCGTATGCACCATCTCTCGGGTCTATCTTCTGCCCCTCGTTCCTTCCACATGTTCTGGATCTCTATGTGCATCGGTTCTAGCTGTTGCTAGATCTGTTGGATGCCCAGCTGAGTCTCATTGAGAGGTGTAGCTTCTAACTTCATGGCACCTTCCAAGGCTTTCTCCTGCGATTCGAAAGTTTGGTTTCCCATAGGTACGCGTAGGTGAGGTAGCAACATAGCAATAAACCATTCCGTGTGTTGTCTTTCATCATATTGGAATCCCCCTTCTTTGATCACCTTCCTTAGTCTCTAATCAGCCTCCCACACAGATTCAGAAGGCCCTTGCTTGAAATCCTTTAGATCAACCACGATTTGGGAGTAGGACTTAAGTTTCTTGAACTGATGTTTCAGGGCATTCTTAATATCTTCAATGGTTGCATTTTCGTTTTGGTCGATGTATCCCATGTACCAGTTCAAAGCTCTTCCTTCGAAGGCAAGGGACAGTTGTGCCTTTTTCACCGCATCACTAGCTACATTCTACACAGTCCATATCGATCCTGCGACAAACTAGAACTGATCCATGTCTTCATCCCCCACACCCTTAAAGGTCGGAAACTTCATGTGTGCAGCCATGTCGTCTTCCGGTAGTGGAGGTGTAGGTGAATTCTTACCCCTAGGCTGGTTTGAAAGCGGTGTGGCTGGATGACTTTGTGAAGCTACTTCTCTTACCAGACTGTAGACCAATCTATATACTTCTAGGTTGGTTTTGTAGTATTTGCCACTTTGCGTTGTGCTCCCGTCTAGATCAGAGGTCATTCACTCGGTATGGCTACACAGAATACTCTTTTCGCATAATAATATCTTGATTAGCAATGGTAAGGTCTTCATAAACTTACCTCAAAACCCCTTGAAGAATCTTCACTCTACTTCAAAGTAGGAGACAAAATGATCAATGGAAAATTTTGTCACAAATCCTCCTAACACACTATCTACCCAATGGTCCACTGTGCGAGTGATGGTATTATCAGTCTTTTCTAACTGCTGGATTAGTTCGGGGGTCCACTCTGTGACCTGCTCGTCCTTCCAACACTTCTGAAATTCTACCAGTCTTGCGAGCCACTCCTGGAGCTCGATCACAATCGTTACAAAGAAGATCTCATAGATCTCTATGAAAATGTACTTATTCTTTCACTCTTCAGTGGTCAACCTCTCACTGTTGTTTTCTTTTACGAAAAATTCCTGAAATTGTTGTTCAAACCATTCATCAATTTCCTTTTTCTCAGGCTTCCAGTACAGCCTTGGCATTACCCGATCCCTCTCTCAAAATGCTCCAAGTCTCGGCAATGGAACCATTTGTTGGCTCGAGGGGTCCCGACCCAGGTTTGAATGTTTGAGGTTTGCCAAAAAACCCCCTATACTACTAGCCCTTTCAGTAGTGACCTGCTTGTGTAGGCTAAAGTCTCACCCAAAGTAGTATGGGTGGGTGCTAGAACCAGGTTTCCGCACCCTGGGAGAGGGTAGGTATGTCAAGAAGAGTTGCGTTCAACCTTATAGTGACTAGATCTTCTATCATAGAGCCTATATCTATAGATTCCCTTCGCATCCACGTGTGCAATAGCAATGATACTCACAGAATTCAACAGATCATGAACTCACATAATGATAACGTAGCTATTCCAGATATTCTTATATGAAATAACACAGAACAAATCCAAATCACGGCATAAATAAGTAACATAAGTATGTTTGCAGCTTAGATCAATAATACAACAGCATATATCAAGTAATAAAACATCACAGATTCATATCACAGTAATTCCAGTGGATTCAGATATTCAACAATACTTCCACATTCATTAATCCTTCAGATCTACTTACAATTCCCCAAAACCCAACCTGCGCACATAGCAACAAGGTCCGCACACAAAAGGACAGAGGCCCTCCCCGCACACAACAGCAGGATTCCTTACCCAACAACCCTGACCAGATCTATCAATTCACACTTAGCAGCAATATCTTATCATTCTTAGTCTGTCTTACAACTCAGAAAGGTTCAACTACTTATACTATTTTAGCCTACGCATCCAATGGTCCGCAAACCGTGGTTTGCGGACTCTTAGTCTACCCTTGACCCATTTACAATGCTTTAGGGGCTTTGACCCACCCCAAAACCCCTGCATTAGACTAAATGGACTAGTTTCGCAACTTGTAGGAGACCCTGTTCCAACAACCTCTCCAGTTGCAGCTCCAACAACCTTCTTTTTTTTCTTTTTTCTGTGGGCAGTTAGTGGCGAGATGCCCATGTTTGTGACAGTGAAAACACTTCACTTTGGACAAATCTAGCTTCTGCCTTTATCCTCAGATTTTGGATGGGATTTATTCCCCTTTCCTTTCCTTTCTTTGGTAGCCAAAGTGAAATTCTCTTCATCATCATTCTTCGATGAAGATCCATCCATGGTACTTCGCCTTATCTCCTCCTGCACAAGATCCGACCAAAGTCACTCCCAACCCGACAGTTTCTCCCGTCCATTGACAGAGTCTTTGTAGTTATGCCAAATCTTCGGAAGCCCAAGGAGAGCCAAGCTCACCAAGTCATCATCCTCAACTGTAATCCCCACACTTCCCAGTTCATCCCTACATTGGACAAACTTCGTCAGATATTTTGGAATATTGTCGTCGTTCTCCATTTTTATTTTTCTGAGCTTATCTTTCAGCTCCAACTTCCTTTGGTCACTGTTTCTTTGGAAAAGATCTTTGAAAGCCTTCCACATTGCAAATGAAGTGGCTTTCCCGTGAAGGCTTGACACAATATGGTCCTTCACACCTTCCAACAGAATTCTTCTTGTCTTTGCTACCTTCTTTTGCAATGCGTCAAGTCCTACAACATCGCTAGAAGCAGGCTTAGGAACATCGCTATCGATGAACTCCTTCAGTCCATTATCTTCAAGCACCGCCTCCATCCTATCCTTCCAGGCTATGTAATTTGAGCTACCCTCAAGGGCATACTCCAATCGCAACCCATTGAAAGACATTTCAATGAATACTCAACTGTCGCACCAAGAAATTTCTGCAGCAAATTCGAATTGTCCACCAACACAAAACTCAACACTTATTCACAATTGCAATCTCCAGTGATCAATACTACTTTGATACCATGTAGAAATTTATTAATACTGATGTATTACCAGATTCTCTTGATCTAAATATATTTATCTTCTTGCTAAATATAGAATCCTTCCACTGTTAAACTTGTGGAAATTTAAAATATCAATTGCATACACATGTGCATAAATTCAATAGCACATAACACAGTTGTTTAACGGGAAAGCTTAAAGCTAAAAACCCCAACTATCATATATTATGTATATCAATTGAATCATGTAATAATCTCATACAAAGCTTAGTACATTAAGCTCTCAGTACAATCAACAATCATTACACACTGTCATGCAGAAATTTGCATATCTATGCACCAATTTCTTGCCTCCTGATAGCCTGCCTCCATTGCACAATCTCTGCTGAAGAAGACCCTTGAATGAATTCGAATTGACCTTGCATTGACTGCGCAATCCTCATTGGCAACTCCAATGTGTGTCAGATGCATTGAATGCATCACTATAGTCACAATATATAGTCCATCTCACCCTTTCACTTATCTCTCCACTAGGTCTCCACTGGAACTGACATGTAAGTAGTTAACTGTTGTATTTGTTTAGTTGTAAGTAAGTTATTAGTTTTGAATTAATTAACTAATTAATTCACTAAACTCTCACTACTGTATCTTTCAATTCGACTAGATACAACTAGCTCAACTAAGTTTAACTCACTTAACTGAGTTAAACTGAATAACAACTCCCATAACGACTCTTCCAACTCTTTCATAACTTTACCACTTCAGTTCTAACTGATTCCTTCATGCATGAGCCACCAATAACCCTAGGAATTGTGTAATTCCTTCAGCCCACTGATTTTCCAGATCTGTTCACTGAAATAAAGTGCTCCAAGAGAATAAGTTGATGTTTATTGTTGGATTATTATTAAGGGTTAATAATAATTGACGTGCACCTATTTTTAGATCGAAAATCTATAAATAGACTTCGCCCAATATTCTAAAAATAGAATTTCATCTATTTTCCACATTTGACCAACCATCTACAAATAGCATCCTGCAACTTATAGAATATGCTCACCATGTCTAAAAATAGACATACACCTAAAAATAGCCTGCAGTCCCCACTTAGTGAAGGTTCTTACTTTTCACTAAGCTCATCATCTTGTTGAATCTCAACATCACTTTTTTAGAAGAAGTCCAGATTCAACAACAGAAGCTATGATAGTAGAAGAAGGAAATACCCTTAGTCTCCTTGAAGAACGAAGACACCAAGAGGAAATTTTGTGGAAGCAAAAATCTAGAATCCAGTGGCTGAAGGACGGGGAGAGAAACACAAATTTCTTCCATAAAACCATGATACAAAGGATACAGAAGAATAGAATTTTCTCTTTAAAAGATCAGAATGGAAATCGACTGCTTCAACATGAGGAAATGGAAAGGGAGTTGGTGGATCAATTTAAAAATATGTTGACAGAGCCAAATCAGAGTAGACATGAAGCTATTGACAAAATAACAAGACACATTCCTTCAGTCGTCATCAGAGACCAGAACTTATCTCTATTAAGAGAATTCAGTATGGAAGAATTGGAAGAATTAGTTATGAATATTCCAAGGAATAAATCACCAGGCCCTGATGGGTTTACAGCTAATTTTTTCAAAGCGGCATGAAAATTTATGGGTCGGGACATCTGGGAAGTGGTAGAGGAATCCAGGAGATATCATAAAGTATATCCTGCTCTCAATGCAACCTTCATTACTCTGATCCCTAAATAGGAAAACTCGGACACTCCAGTAGGATTTCATCCTATAGCATTATGTAATGTGATTTACAAAATTTTATCCACTATTATGGTAAATAGATTAAAACCTCTTCTACAAAATCTCATTTCTCCGGAGCAGACAGGATTTGTTACTAGGAGACAAATCCTAGATGGATTTGTTACTGTACAGGAAGCAATTAATTCATTAAAATCTATGAAAATGAAAGGAATGCTGATCAAATTGGACCTTTCTAAAGCATATGATTGGATTAGTTGGCCTTATCTGATTGCAGTTTTGAAAGCTTTTAGATTTGATCAGAGGTGGTTGCAGTGGCTTCATTCATTTATAACCTCTATGAATTTTTCCATTCTCCTCAATGGCATTCCATCTCAGCCTTTTAATATCTCTAGAGGGCTCCGGCAGGGAGATCCCCTTTCCCCTTTTCTTTTTATATTAGCAGCTGAAGGTCTGGGAAGATTACTTAAGGCTCACTTAGCGGAAGGTAAGATTAAAGGTTTAAAATTATTGGGATCGGCTCTTTCTTTGACTCACCAAAAGTTTGTAGACGATATTCTTCTATTCTGCTAGGCATCTGTGGGAGAGGCTAAAGCCATTTTACAAATTTTAGATCTTTTCATGGACGCATCAAGTACTCTTATTAACACTGATAAATCAAATGTTTACTTTTTTAATGTTAACAATGCTACTCAAGCTTTCTTGGTAAGAACGTTTGGATTTAATATAGGCACCTTTCCTATGGAGTATTTGGGAGTACCATTAAGTATTACACCTTTAAGAATTGCTGATTGGAAAGACCTTATCACCAAAATGGAGGAAAAACTACATAATTGGGCATTTCGAGTGTTGAATGCTCCTGGGAGATTAATCTTAGTAAAATATGTTCTTCAATCTTTTCCTATTTATCAATTATCAGGCAGATTTGTCCCGAAAAGCATTTGCAATCATCTAGTTAATATGTTTAAAAAATTCCTTTGGCAAGGTGCACAGGATTGCAGGAAATGGGATCTTCTTTCTTGGGATAAATTAATCAAAGTAAAAATGACAGGAGGTTTAGGTCTTCTGGATCCATATATTTTAAACCAATTCATGGGAGAAAAACTCTGGTGGAGATGGATCCAAGGAGGACAAGATTTATGGAAGATGATATGGGAAATAAAATATGGTATGCCCCAGTCAGTATCAGGAAAATTAAAAATAGATTTTGTTCCAAAAGGATCCACTATCTGGAATCTTGCAGTAGTTAACAGATTTTTAATTAGACAACATAGTTTTTGGGAAGTAAGGGAAGGAAGGACTGCACATTTTTTGGCAAGATTCGTGACAACAAAGAGAAAAACTATTCAGTAGACTTGATCTAGGAGAACTTTTCTTGTTCACCAATACCCCAAATAATAGGTTAATTTATAATTACTGGTCTGAGTATCAGACTAATCAGTGGAGAAAATGGAAGGAGAAAGTAGATTGGCCAGGAGCACTAGAAACGTTACAATGGAATAATTTTGAAAAGGAGTTGAAAACTAGGAAAATAAGGACTACAATAGGAAGTGACATTCTTAGATGGGAATATCAATCTAAAGGGATGTTCACTATCGATGAAGCTTATAATATTCAATCTCAGAATAACAATCATAATGTGAGATCTATATGGAGGAAAATCTGGTCAATGAATCACTAGCCAAAAGTCGAATATTTCCTTTGGCTTGTAAGTCATCGGAAAATTCTAACTTGGGATAATTTGTAGAAGAGAGGAATGCATGGCCTAGGTATTTGTTACATGTGTAGGAAAACAAATGAATCAATAGAACATATTTTCAACACATGTGAAATTATAGATCTCATATGGAGGAAAATGGAAAGCACATTCAAACAAACGGATAGAGATCATACAGATATAAATACAACCATTATCAGCTAGAGAAAAGGAGGTTTTAAATGTGGACTCTTGAATAGAGCATGGAGATTATCTATTGGATTCTTATTCTGGGGTCTTTGGAAAGAAAGGAACCAGCGCATATTTAGAGGAGAAGTAAAAACCAATGCCCAAATATGGGAGAAACTGATAGAGAATATCCGAGAAACAATTCTTGTAGAAAAATGGATGGAGGAAGAATGGAAGGTGGAAGGAATTGAAACTCAAATAATGATCAGTTTAAATTTAAAACCTCAAATGTTGTCAAATACTCTATGGAAATATAGACCTCCTCGACAAAATCTGCAAGATAGATGGAAGGTACCGCAAAATGGATTCATTAAACTTAATTTTGATGGCGCATCAAAAGGAAATCCAGGGCAAGCAGGTATAGGAGGGATTTTTAGAAACTCCCGAGGTGAAGCCTGTCGCGTATATGCTATGGATTTGGGTCATGCAACTAATAATGAAGCGGATTTGATCGCAGTTAAACAAGGATTAATCATAGCAAAAAGAGAAAATTACCAACGACTTATAATCGAAGGAGATTCTGCTATGGTTATAGGGGTTTTAAGTAAATTGCAGCAAGGATCAACATGATAAAAGACAAGTAAAAGTTGGCGAACTGCAAACTTAATTCATGAAATTGGATCGCTGATTAAACAAATCCAATATCTGATATCTTTACATGTTCACCGAATAGGTAATGAGGCGGAAAATTATTTAGCTAACTGGGGTTGTAATAATACAAAAAGACATTTGGATGTTACACCAAGAGCCAGAATTTGGGATATAGAATTACACTCTCTACAAATTATCATTGATAGAGATCTAACAGGAGATCCCCGATCGGGGTGTCAAGTCGAGGACAGGTTGGGTGGCCATACCATGTGCCCTGACACGCGGTAAGGTTGGTAAGGCTGCCAGAGGGCCATTAAATAGAGCATTATGAAGACCTCCCTCACAATCATATAATGAATTAACCACGTTGTCGCCCTTGCATTCACTGCATGCTGAGGTTTGGAACTCGAAAAACGTGTTGGATTTTGGGTTGCAAAGAGATAATTGAAGTTGGAAACAACATTCTTCAAACAACAAAGATTTTTTGGATGCAGACAGTGGTTTTGAAAGTCGGAGGTTCTAAAGCTCAGCATCATCAATGCTGGCGAAGACTCAGTGGGTATGTAATGGTTCTTACCATCCTTACTCTGCAATAAGGTTTCCCTATTACCTCTCTGTCCAAGAAAGAAATGATTCTCCCAGGAATCCCTCTCAATTTGCTAGTTTCGTTTACTTCTCAAATTACTCTGAACCTGCATGTTGAGGTAGAGGTAGTAGGTTTGGAGATTGAACCATGTCTTAGAAGTCTGCCTTTCAATGCTTTTGATAGTAGATTTGGGCAATTAACATGCATTGCGTTCAATGGGTTATTCTATTGGCTTTGTTCAAAGGGTCTGGCTGGTAAATCTCCTGGGATGCATATGCTAGTATGCAAAATTTCCAGCTCATATCCTTGTTTTTCTGTCTTTATCACGTCAAAGGAATTTTCATGTAGCTTTATATGTTGGCCTCTATGTTTCAGTGTATTACTCTGTTTTGAGGTTTACACTTGTCATTTATTTTCCTATGGGTTTCTTCAATATGGGCGGGCGTTCCATCGATCTCTGTTTCAATGCAAAATTTTGTATCTTAGGGTCAGTCATCGTAATTGGGTATTGACTGATAATATGGTTATTCTCGGAAATTCCCTTACTGTCTTAGTTCAAAGGTGGATTATTAATTGTGCCAAGTTTGTTAGTTCCTGCAACACTGCGAAGGTTAACCTCTTCTCCAAAATTCACTTGACTGAAAAGAAGATGTAAATTTTAACTGTTTTTAAGTTTCATATCTTTCCTCCATTTCAAATCACAGGGGTTTCATCTTCTAAATCAACAGATTAATTTAACTAGGGCAAGATGACAAAAGGAAGAAATGTCAGTCGAAAATCTGCTGATAGAGACATCAAACTAAAATCAGCCCAGAAAACTAGTAAAAGAGGTTGAAAAAGCAATAAACAAATTCTGGAAAACTTAGCAAATATTTATGAAGAAAATAACCTTGAGCAAATTCACAAAACAATTCATGGATGGGAGAAACAAAGTGATAAAGAAGATACATACATTCAAGAACAACAGGCCAGGATAGATTTTATTTTTGATCCAGGGAGTACAAGGGGTAGAGTGTCTCTGTTTCAGCAAACAGTTAAGACATACTGGAAGATAAAATGTGTTTTAGCAAGAGCAATGATGAGCATTCAAGAATAGGAACTTAATTCCTCTGTGCTCTTTAAACTTCAGCAAATTAAACAGGATATGTGTGAAATGTCCAAGACTCAACTCTAACAAAATGCAAGAATTGGAAGGATTGAGCAACAGCTTCAGACTATCCAGCAAGCAAAGATGCCAGGGTCTACTACTAAAGATCCAGCACCTATAGATTCATCAGATGGATAATTTCTAAAATGCTTCGATAATTTTGAATGATTTTTTAAAATAGTATGTATAGTTTTTGCTTTATATGCAACTTTTATGGACATAGTAGAGTAATCTTAGCAGTGGGTAAAAGGAAGAAACAACACCAATTTTGATTAGCTTATAACTCTCTGAGGTGGCCAACAGACCTGGTTTCCTTCAGGCAGGTTGAGAAACTGATGAATATGTATAACAACTTGCTCTATATAATAGAAAATGGAAAGGTACTATGGAATTTACAAAAAAAAAAAAAAGAAGTCCAAAGTCAACAAGTTAGAATCAACCAGTTGGAAGATGAGGTCAATTGGATTCACAGTCATTTGACAGATTTGCATGACCAAAGAGAGACATCCACATGACAACATAAGACGACCAACAGTTCCCTTGGTGACCCCTCTGACAAATGTTTGCTCCTAGTAAATGCATTTTTTTATGCAAACTAGCACTAAATTTTGTTTTTGCTCTAAGTATTTATGTAACAAAAGTCAATGTAAATCTTGAACTCCCTCTATTTCATCCCCTTGAGGAATTTTTACTTCTGAATATGATGTAAATCTCCCCTTATTTAACTTGCAATGGGTAGTAGACTTAAAAAATCCTGATTATTTCTCTTAAAAAAAACCTTTATATATATATGTCAGCATTATTAATATATATATTTTTAAATATAATTAAGAAATATAGAATAGTTGAAGTAAAAAATTAGAACGACTTCGTAAATTAAACCATAACAAATTTAAATCTCTCGAATCAAAGTAAAAAACGGAAAAGATAAAGAAATGGATAAAAGAATAAGAAATTAAAACATCAAAAGAACATTAAAATGGGAGTTAAACCATACCAAACCCAAGTAGATCTTGAAAATATTGATCTAAAAATATAATAGAAAAAGTTATAATGCAAAAAACAATCCAAAAGTCTCCCATTAAAAATAAAATAAAATTCTAATACAAGAGACAATCCAAAAATCTCTCATGAAAAAAAGTGATAAGACATCACTATTCTAAATAAAAAAAAATCCCTTGAATTAATTATAAAAAAAAATCATTTATCTATGTCATCAAAACCTTTAGTATTCATTCTAATTTTTAATAACTTTGTTTTTCCATTACAAGAGACCATCCAAAAAAACTCCGTAGAGGATTTTGTAGAGGCATCACAACTATGAAGAAATCGACTATTATTAAGGTTCATATATCTACATCATCAAAACCTTTATTATCCATCCTAACTTGTAATAACATATTGCTTTTCCATTTTGTGAGGATCTATATTATTTGGTGAAAAGTTTACCCTCTTTTAAATTCCACAGTTTTAATGTTATTATAGAGCCATTGCGTGTTAAACACGCAATTCACCTCTGCTTCTGCTTTACAGTGACATCTTAAGAGAAATTTCAAAATACGTTGCGAAATTCTAATCTAATATTAAAAATAACATTCATTTCACCACCCAGAGCAACCCAGTACATGGAATCATGTGTGAAATTTATTCGCATTCTGTTGATCGACTGCAAATGAACCCGACAAACAAAAATTTACTGTGTCTCGTGATGTAAAATTTCAAGAAATTGGATGTGCGTGTACTCACAAAGATGACTTCATGCACACAAATAAGACGTTGCCAAAGTAATGAGGAGAGCCTTAAAAGTGTCTTAACGCTCTACCTCTCATTCATCTGTTGCCTGAAATAATTCATCATTACCTCTGTAACTGAAATATTTAAATACGATTCCATTACTGCTAAAGATGCCCCACTTAGTCTGTCATGAGTCAGCCTTTCTCTGGCTGGGACTCTGAATCTTTTAACTACAAACTTGTGGACAAATGTGGCAGGGACTCACAGCGTACTCCCAGCATCGACAGTACATGACTCTGCAATATACCATGGGTGTAATGATTCTCTCTGACTTTGGGCACAGATTCTCTCATCATCTTTACAGGCTGTGGTTCAGTAAAACCATGCATGGGCATTGGCATGCCCTCACTGTACTCGTTATAGCCTCGAGAAGAAGAGAACCTAATCCGAAGGTGGGTGGGTGTCAGACTGTACATTTTGATTCTCCGCATCTCCTTCTGCCCTTACTGTTTTTAAACGACTTGGGAATAGAAGTTTTTTGAAAGGGAGTAGTCTTTACTGTGATTTTTTTGGAGTTTTTGATGCCGAACCCGGTGAAAAAAAATTGAGTTAAAATCTTGATTTCTGTTATTTAAACTAGTTTTTTTAAGTGTAAATATAGATTCACCACCTTAAAAAACCCCTAGGACACTTAGATTGGGAAATTTACCCATCGAATTTCTGTTTTCAATAAATTCTTGCTGGATTTTAAAGAAATTAGACCGGAAAAATCCACCAGAAAAACCTTCAAAAAATCGCACTAAAGACAACTCTTTTTCAAAGTTTCAGTTTCTGTCACTGTTATTAGAGTAGTCACATTACAATGAAAGAAGGTATTGGAAAAATCATATTTTAAATTATATTAGAATTGCTTGAAATTTTTTAGGAAAAATTATCATAATTCAATAGTGACAATTCTGGGAAATACAATAGGACTATTGAACTTTTAAACATTCAATCTACTTCTATTGGACTGAAGTGTATAATGGCAAAGGCCATTGTAGCAATCCAGGAGGCCGGAGGAGACCCAAAAGCAGCCTCGACTTTGACTGATATGCACAGAGACATTCATGCAATACAACTACAGGGACATCACTAGAATGTGCACCCAACTGCAAAGACATCACCAAAATGTGCGTCTTGGTTGCATTGAGCCTAAGTTCCAAACCTTGCATCAAGTAGATATGTTTGGATCAAGTGCAAAGGATCTGACACCTAAGCTGCGCGTCTTGGACGCATTGAGCGTAAGCTCCAAACCTTGCATCAAGTAGATATGTCTGGATCAAGTGCAAAGGATCCGGCACCTAAGCTCCAAACCCTGCATCAAGTAGATATGTCTAGATCAAGTGCAAAGGATCCGGCACCTATTGAATCTTCAGATAGGTAGTCAGGTAAGTTTAGATTTTTTATGAATTAAGAAGTGGGTGGCTAGTATTTAAGTTTTCAATAGTACGTTAAAAGATATAGTAGACAATATAATTCATAAGGCACTTAGAGACAAGATTAAACTATTTCAATTCTAGTTGGCTTTTAACTCTTTGAGGTGGCCAACAAACTTGGTTTCCTACAGGCAGATTGAGGCTACCAAGTATTGATTTTATGACATGATGTAAGAGTAAATCAAGGAATCAAAGGCAAACCTCTCCACTTTCGCCGATATACACAGAGACATTCAAGTAATATAGCCACAGGGACATCACCATAATCTGTGTCTTGGATGCATTGAGCTTAAGCTCCAAACCCTGCATCAAGTAGATATGTCTAGATCAAGTGCAAAGGATTCCCCACCTAATGGGTAGTCAAAGAAGTTTAGTTTTTTGTTGAATTATGAAGTGGGTGGCTAGTATTTACGTTTTCAATAGTATGTTAAAAGATAGAGTAGATAATAAATCTTATAAGGCACTTAGGGACAAGATTAAGTTATTTCAATTCTGGTTGGATTTTAACTCTTTGAGGGCCAACAAACTTGGTTTCCTAGCTACCAAATATTGATTTTATGATGTAACTTGTTGTTTTTGTTAAATGAATGAATAAAAAGATACTATTACACTTACAATTTTTTTTTTGTCAAACTAGTATTGAAAACAATCTTGAAATTGAATAAATCTCTCCAAAAATTTATCGAAATTTATTTTTAATTAAATAAACCAATTCAATTATTATTATTTAATAATATAATTATATCAATAATAAAATCAGATTTAAAAAAAAAAAATAATAATACAACAATACATGAAACAACCTATCGAAATTCACAACACTACACTCCAATGGGAAATGATAGAACCACTACAATGGGGATTTTAGTAAAATAAGAACTATATTGGAATAAAGGATCCAATTAAAAATATTTCTGATTAAAATATTGTTGAAATTATGGGGTGTTTTTTTAAAAGTATGATTCAAAATTCTATTGCTCAGTTTTTAGACCCATGCCTCCTTATCAAAGTTCTATTGCTCACAGATTTTAGACTCATGCCTCATGATCAAAGTTCTATTGCTCACCATTTTTAGACTCATGCCTCCGGTTGCTGTATGGATCAGGGATTCGGTTCAGATAACATTAAAATTTAATTTATGATTATTGGAATCATAGGATGTGTAAGAACAAGAATTTAAAGTCAGGAATATTGGAATTATAAGATGCGTAAGGAAAATAATTTGAAGTTAGGATTATTGGAATTATAAAATGTGTATGGAAAATAATTTAGTTATAATTGTAACTAAGTTTTTTTTTATTTTCAAAATCTTAAAGCAAATTAAATTATAAATTCCAAGTTATACTTACGTTTTCAAGTTATCAAGTTCTTTCAAGTTATCTTATAGATTTCTTTTAAAAGAAATGGTCAAAATATTTTTACATTATTTATTGTCTGATATTCTAGACGTTGGTTAAAAATTGGCTAGGATTAGTCTTGAGCATAAAGTTGATTTATTAATAAAATAATCTTTAATGCGAAAATAATTATGTTATAAAATTTAAGTGTTAAATTTTATTAATGTTATTGTATTTAGAGGATTTTATTTCATATAGTAATAAAAATAAAAATACTTAATAGTTGAATAATTTAATTGTTAAATTTTATTTTTTATTGTCTAGTATTCTATACGTTGGTTAAAAAATGGCAAAGAAAATAAATATGTTATAAAATTTAAGTGTTAAATTTTATTGATATTATTATATTTAGAGGATTTTATTTTATAAAGTAAGAAAAATAAAAATATTTAATAGTTGAATAATTTAATTGTGTTATTGAATTTAGAAAATTTTATTTCATAAATAAATAAAAATAAAATATTTAATAGTTGAATAGACAAATTAACACTAATTTAATTATATTAAATATTGATATAAACAAAACAATATTAATATAAAACAAACCAAGTGATTACAATATAATTTATATTTAAAAAGGTTTTTTTTTTTTTGCCCTCAACTGAAAAATGCAAAAGGTGCATAATGTCATTATATAACCTCGAGTTGCAAAGACTGTAAAATTAACTGAAAAATACAATGTTAACTGAAAATTGCAATGCAATGCAAATGGTGCATGATGTCATTATATAACCTCGAGTTGCCAAGAATGTAAAATAAAATTACAAAGTTTACATAAAAACCAAACAATGAAAGTTTTGAAACAACCTAAAATAAAAACACTGATTCCATAACTTGAAATAAATAAAGTTTTAAACATAACCAGTTGCTGATATTGCAAGTCACAGCATCATGTTCTATAGAACTGACTACATCCAAATTGAAAGACAAATGTTCAAAATTTCAATGGCAAAATTTCAGATATTCCAGAGAGGGACAACTTAATTTTGGATTCAAATTTCAATTATGCAGTAATTGAATATTTTAATTATTTAAAATAAATCCAACTGAACCCAAATCTATTACACAACCATAAATATTCCAGAGAGAGGCATCTTAATTTTGGATTCAAATTTCAATTATGCAGTAACTTAAAGATTTTAATTATTTAAAATTAATCCAACTGAACCCAAATCTATTACATAACCATATATATTCCAGAGAGGGGCATCTTAATTTTAGATTCAAATTTCAACTATGCAGTAACTTAAAGATTTTAATTAATTATTTAATATAAATCCAACTGAACCCAAATCTATTACATAACCATAAAAATAAAGCCATTGTGAGGCAGGCTTCAAGTGAAATGGGAATGAAAATAAAGCAATCTGTTTAATGATATATATAATGAAGTATATATGTATGATAAAGGGTAGAGATGGATTCTGGACTAGACTGGACGAATACAACTGGCTTGTTCAATGAGATAAATCAAACAAAACAGGGTGCAGTAAACCAAAAAGATGGAAATGAGATTGAATCTATCTGTTGTTAAATGATTAAATCTGTATGATAAAGAGGGGGATGAATTCTGGACTACAGTGGACTGTAGAATACAACTGGCTCTTTCCAATGAGATAACTCTAACTAAACAGAGTGTACTGAACCAAAACATCTTGAATAGTAAAGTTGCAATCAAGAATAGACAAAACAGTAAATTAATTATATAATATATATATATGTGGATTAAATCTGTATGATAAAGGGAAGGATGGATTCTGGACTAGACTGGACTGTAGAATGCAATTGGTTTTTTTCAAAGAGATAACTCTAGCTAAACAGAGTGTATTAAACCAAGACATCTTGAGTAGTAAACGTTGTAATCAATAATAGAGATTACAGTAAAAAGAAGATTTCAGTAGTTGCTCTGATAAAACAGAAGAGATCAGTAAAAAGAAGATTTCAGTAGTTGCTCTGATAAAACAGAAGAGATCAATAAAACTAGGATACCTCCATGATTACATGAATACTCTTTGAAACCAGACATTGTTCCCCAACCCTGAATAAAAGAGATAAATAAAACAGAGTTTACCTCCATGATTACATGAACTCTCTGAAGGCAGACTTTGTTCCCCACCCAAGACAAATAATAGAATCTCAACCAGAGATGTCTGATATACAAATTCCCATAATATTTTTCATTCGATCTTGAACTCTGCCCGGATTATTGCTTATGATATAAATCTAAAAATCTAGCCCGGACGAATAGCACGGCCAAATGAAAAAAACAGGGTTTCAGAAAACCCCGCAGTTAGGACCACAACAGCAGCACCGACATCCACAAAGAAGCCGCTCGTCATCCACCGCCGCCTTCCCCGCCCTCCGCTGGCTTGGCCTCGGCATTCTCCGCCGGTTTCGGCGGCTCACCACTCTCCGCTGGTTTCGCCACCGGAATAGCGGCGGCAGTTACGGACTCCACACGGCCGTCAATACACGTGGCACATCTCCGCTCTATCCACCCCTCCAGATCATATTCCCCGTCCCCGCGCCGGCCGGCGCAGAGGCGGCCCACCATGCCCGCCACCACGCCAAGAATCGTTATCACCGCCAGAACGACTATGACAGGACCGATGGAGCCGTTGGAATCGTGGGATCCCTCCGACGACACTTGCTGATACACCCCAGCAGGGGGCGGTATGTCGTAGGGCATCGACATTTTAGTCCTGATGAATTACATTAGATGAATCACAATAGATAGAATCAAATAAGTTTATTGTGATTTTAGTGAAAAAAATTTCTAAACAATATGAATCACAAAAACTTAAATATTCAAAAATCTTTGAATCTCTCACCTTCAGAATCTCGACATGAAAAATCGAAAATCAAGAACACCACAGCTGATATCTCAGCTTCATAACCTAACCAAATCTATCTTTCTGAAACAAAAAAACAGATTCACAGACCCTCTCGGCTCCAGAATCACTCAAGCCTCTTGGGGTCCCAGAACTTTTTCTGAGCAGCTGAAAGAAGCAGAGAAGTGGGGGATATCTTAATTATATACCCAAAAAAAAAACCCGTTGAGAAACCGTGATGACGACGGTGATGGCGATGGCGATCATCCAAAGCTTGCCGAGGAATATTATTGCGCAGGAGTTACGCCACGCTTTCTCCACCTTTTTTTATAATTATATTTTCTGCAACACAAGGCAGAGAGGCCAAGGTCTGAGAAAGAGCCTGGTTGAGTCGGTTGCCAAAGGCTGAAAAAAAATGAATAAAATGTGGAATCCAAGTGGGGGCATGCACAGAACCCCTGGTTGCAAAAAATAATAAAGATGGCCAAACATGGTGGGACAACTGATTTTAGCTTCATTTAAAACCTTCCACATTTGAAGCACACTTGTCACTGGAACGTTAGCCCTCGTCCTCTCCTGCTTTACTTTTATCATTATGATAATCATTTTTGTGGCAAGCCGTTCCCACTGGTGGATAATCATTTTTTTTGTTATACCAAACAAAAATTAATTCTCGTTTTGGTGAGTGGTGGAGCTCAAAACTATTAATTATTATTCGAAAATAAAATTAAAAAATACCCACTCTGTTTCAGGTGTCATGATGAAAAATCAATAAAAAGCAGTGTTCGATAAATATGAGGTGCCACAATAACGATTCAATTATGGTGGTTCATCATTCAATCAACAGGCGTTGGTTGGATAGCGACCCGTTACCCTTATGCGAAAGGTGCATATGAATTAAACCGTTGGTCAAATCAGGGGTTCTTGGTCAAATCAGGTTTTTCCGGATAGCATGTATTCTATACCTGCAACAATTTAGTTCGGAATTATGGTATGATTTTGAAAAAAATAAGAAATTTTTTGAAAATTTGAGTTATAGTTTAAATTTTAGGATTTTGGATGTTTTAGGGTTTTTGGTGGTAGTGAATTCATTATTTTAAAAAAAAATTAATTAGTGAAATTAGATTTTTTGAAAAAAAAATCCTTCACCAAATTCACCTAATTTCTAGCTATCTCAACAAAATTGTTGTCTTAATAGACAATGCCTTCCTTAAATGTTCTATGTTTTTTAATAAATGTTTTTTCAATTAATATTTTTGTTCCTTTCAATTTTTATCTTGAATTTGATAGAAATTAAAGTAATTCTTTTTTCAATTTTATTTAAATTTTGATAAAAAATTAAATTAATTGTAAATACAAATTATGAGATCTATATAATTTAAATCTTTATTTATACATTTATAAATACATTTTATAATACTTGGGTGTGTCTTGAATTTTCTTGATTAATACTTGGTTATGCGATAAATTTTCTCGATAATTTTGGAACATGGGCACTTGAGGTATGTATTCAGGTGTACACATTCCTTATCTTTTTCTAATACATATTTGCTCATATATTCTCTAGTATGAATAATTCACCACAGCTACCAAAGATTACCAAAGGTAGACCTAGCACACTTTCTCTACAGAGCCTTTATGAGTATATAAAGTCTTTAGAGAAACGTAGAGAAGAAAGATAAGTCAAGCTACAAACCCAGTTAGAAGCCATGCTCGAAAACAAATTCACATCTCTTGAAGACAAGATCAAAAAACAAATAGAAAAT
The DNA here is from genome assembly GCA_034641835.2 of Pinus albicaulis. NCBI lineage: Eukaryota > Viridiplantae > Streptophyta > Pinopsida > Pinales > Pinaceae > Pinus > Pinus albicaulis. The sequence continues at coordinate 92,761,550 of CM076578.1, read as the reverse complement.
AAAATAGAACTATTGGAGAATAAAATGGAGGCAATGGAGACTAAGTTGCAGGTCATAGAAAAACAAAACCAAGATACGACCCAAACATCCCCGCAAGGAGATGCTGATAATATAGAGAGTCTTAAAATGAAAGACATAATTAAAGAACTAGAAGAAAAAGTTAACAACAGTCTCACCCTAAATAGTGGGACATGTAAATTAGATATCAAACCAATTAAAGATGAAATGAAAAAATTGATCGAATTAGACCATGAGCGTAGCAAAAGGGCCTTGAACCTTATAATATTTAGCTTGAAAGAGGAGGTAGACGAGGATACTTTAGCCATAGCCCAGACATAATTACATAATAGATTACAAATTGAAACCACATGTCTCACAGAAGCAACAAGGTTAGGGAAATTAACTGAGAATAAAGAAAGGTTGATTCGAATAAAGGTGAGCTCTACTGACCATAAGTATGACATACTTAATAAAACCTCAAGTCTAAAAGGAACAGGAACATTTATAAATGAAGATCTCATTCCAGAAGATCAAGCAGAATTAAGAAAGGAGGTTCAAAAGGTAAAAGAAGCTAGGAAGGAAGGAAAATGGGCAATAATCAGAAATAGAAAAGCCATTGTTCGAGATAGAAACAAAAAAGACAGTAATAAATAGCAATTCAACATGCTCTGAATTCTTTCTTGGAACTGTCGGGGCTTTCCATGGAATAGATGCCCCAAGTTAAGTTGGATCTCAAATGATGTTGATATTATATTACAAATTGAAACTTGGGAGCACGAAGAATCTAAGGTCCCTAACATAGATGGCTTTGCACTATGGTCTACCTGGGACAAGCAATCCTCCCGTAGAGGCATTGCGGGCATAACTTGTTACATTAAGAAGAACATCTTCCCCCATGCTAGGATTTATAAAAACGACCCTTACAACCAATATAGTTGGATTGAGATTACTGACAGTAATGATAAAAATACCTACATAGCAATCTCTTATCCCCCCCAAAACCCCCCAAAACCCCCCATTAATTCTAACTTCTATAAGAAAAAGAATCTAGATAAAAACAATCCTTACAATGGTTTAGAGAATGATATTTCTAGCCTAAGGAATGAAGGTAATATCCTTTTAATGGGTGACTTTAATGTTCGAACTTCAAGAAACTAAGGTATTCTTCTAAGCAATCATTCCAACCCCAATCCTCTTTGGTTAGACGAAGACCTTACTGTGGCTAGCCGGTACAAAAGGAGCTCTGAAGACCTCGGGGATAATTTGTTTGGGTCGGAGCTAGTCAAGCTCTGTAGTGCTCAGGATCTCATAATTTGCAACGGTCTAAAGAATTGGCCCAATTCTAGCCAGATGACCTGCATCCATGGGATTGGCAGCAACGTGGTAGACTATGTTATTTCCGATCTCCCTTTATACAATGAAATAATAAATTTTGACATCTTAGACAACCACGAGCCTGACTCTAATCATAGGCCTTTACTCATAACTCTCAATTTTGTCATGCATAGAGATCCCATTGAAGATAATCCTTATAGTCAAAAGAACTTAATCTTTGGTAGAAATAAAAACAATCTCTTTCTAAATGAATTAAAAACGAATTTGCTTCCTTTATCTTGTATAGACAACATAGATGACCTCTATCATAATTTTACTATAGCCCCCTCATATTTTATTAACAAGTTCTCAATTGAAGTCTCAAGTAATAAAAGTAATAGCAAAACCAACCCATGGTATGACAAATATTGTAAAAGTGCGAGGAGAGAAATTAAGGAAGATGTTGATGAATCTATCAAAATTGACAAGATAAAAATCTACAAAGCCTTAACTGAAAGGAAAAAAAGACAATATATTCGTAAAAGACAAGAGAATCTCTTACACCTCTCTAAGGTGGCTCCTAAGAAATTCTGGAGGCAGATTCTAACTAGGAAAACTAAAGATAATAATTAAATTCCTTTACACGACTAGAATTCCTATCTTAAAAAGCTTTATGAATCTCTAAATGCCAGGGATAACTTTGAAACCCTGCTCACAACGAAAGAAGTTTTCTCATTAGAAGACATTGATTTTGGGATTAAACGCCTAACAAATGGGAAAGCTAAAGACATTGAAGGTTACCAGGCGGAAATCTTAAAAATTGGAGGTCTTGTCCTCATCCCCCACATCCACAAGCTTTTCAACCAAGTGGTCAAGCAAGGGTTCCCTAAAACTTGGACTCAGAGCCTCATTATCCAATAACCCCTCTAATTATCAGACAATTATGATCAACCCTCTCTTAGCCAAGTTATATGGTATTATTTTGGAAAAGAAGTTGAGCATTTGGCTTGAAAGTGAAGGTAAGCGGGCAAAAGGCCAAGCGGGTTTTAAAAGGCGGCACTCAACAACGAACCACCTCATTACGCTTAGGATCATTGTGGAGGAATGCCGCAATTACAAATCCAATATCTTTCGTTGCTTTGTGGACTTTAGAAAGGCTTTTGATACGGTTCCTAGAAACAACCTATGGAATAGATTAGAAGAGCTAAATGTTCCTTTTGAGCTGAAAGCAGCCGCTATAAGGTTATATGAGAATGTAATTGCCAAGTTAAAGAGCAATGAGGGGTGGTCGAAAGATACTAAGTGTGATATCAGAGTTAAACAAGGTTTCCCCCTCTCCCCTACCCTATTTGGCATTTACATCGACAAGCTAGAAGGTTGTTTAGAGGAAGCAGGATGTGCTGGCACGATCTTAGCTGGGATAGTCATCATCCTTCTTCTCTATGCTGATGATATTGTTCTTCTTGCAAGGTGCCCATCTGATCTTGATAAGCAACTTAAACTTCTTAAGGATTTCTGCTCTACCATGGGTATGTCTGTTAACACTGACAAGACAAAAGTTATGATTATCAAATCTAAGAAGGACACCTACTCAAATTTTATTTATGACAATAATAACTTGGAGGAAGTGTCTTCTTACAAGTGCCTAGGAATTTATATTCATCACAAGCTCAATTGGAACTATAGCATTCAGAAAAGGATTAATGGGGGGTGGAAAGTTTATTTTGGTCTTGAAAATAACTGTAAAACGACAAACCTCGTAATGTGGGATAGAAAGAAGTTCCTCTTTGAAACTTTAGTACTCTTTCTATCTCCTGTTATAAACCCAAATAATTATATATAACATATATATATAACCATGGTGGGATTTTTCCATTTATATAACCATGGTATTGAAGAAAAACTTCACCCAATTCCAACAAATTTCTGACCATCCCAACTAAATTGTGATCTCAGTAAACAATGCCTTTCTTAAATGTTCTATGTTTTTTAATATTGTATCTTTTTCTAATTTTATTTAAAATTTGATAAAAATTATAAATTTAAATTTTGAAATCTATATAATTTAAATCTTTAAAAAGATTATTTAAAAACTAATCTTATTTATACATTTACAAATACATTTTATAATCTTATGACAATTATATAAACTAAATAATTAAAAATGCCATAACTTTAATATATATATATATATATATATATATATATATATATATATATATATATATATATATATATATAAATCATTGCTCGATTTTCCATATATATATATATATATATATATATATATATGATGTTTGCAATAAAGATTTGGATGGGTATTATTTACCTTGTGTATTATATATATGTGTGTGTGTGTGTGTGTGTGGGGTATTGAAGTCAAGATTGTAATTAAGTGTAATAAATATTGGAAAGGTTTTTATTTATATTAACAAGCGTAAAAAATATTTGAAAGAGTATTATTTATATTTGGCATTATTATATTAATTTTATATATGGAATACGATAATTTTTTTGGTATTGAAGTTAAAATTGAAATTGAGAATAATGTTGTATGAGATTAGGTAAGGGATTAAAATTATTTGTAGTTTAATTGTTAGATTTTTTAGAGGTTTTTTTGGTCTATTTTTCTTTTTAATTTGCTCATAGAATCATAAATTCAATGTGTGAACTTTTTACAATTCAAGTGTTTTAGGGTTTTTTCAAGAAGCTAAATCATGTGTAGTAAAAAAAATTAGATTAAACAATATAATTTAAGATTTGATTTAGGCTATTGAATCTATATATGAAATCAAAAAACCAATTTAAATAACACAAATCAAGATTTCACTTCAAATTTTCTGCTGGATTTGACTAAAAAATTCACCCAAAACTCCAAAAAATTACATTAAAAACAACTCCAAAATATATATTATTGAAAAACATATAATCTCATTCAAAAAACCCTTTCACTGATACACTTCAATAAATATATCATTGAATATAAGATAATAACTTTCTTGTAAATATTATTTAAGTGGAAACAACAATTTAATTTTAATGATAAAACCTGTGTTTGATTGGTTAAATGCCTATATTCCTCGAATATAAGAAATTAATCAGTCATTTAAAATAACACGACTTTATTTATATATATATATATATATATATATATATATATATATATATATATATATATATATATAAAAACAGAGATTTGAATAGATATAAATTTATATATAACTATTTTCAAGTAGATAGTTAAAATGTGTGATAAATTGATTATTTTCTAATTGTTATAAGTTATGGGAGGGGAAATGATTTGTTTAACTATTTTACAATATGGTAAGGGCAAAGGGACATTTTTGGTTGGAATTTTATAACGATTATTTTTTATGAATATAAAATATTAATAATATAAAATTTAATTGTAAACTATTTTACATTATGGGAAGGAGAAATGGACATTTTTGGTTGGAAATTCACAAGAATTATTTTTCATTAATACCATGTGAATATCAAATATTAATAATATAAAATCTATTTGCAATAGGAGTATTTGAGGATATTGGATCCATTTTGCACCAAAAAAAACTAATAATCTTATTAATTTAATATTGTAATTTCAATGAAAATTGTTTAACTAATTTTTATTAGTGCAAAAAAAAATATAGAATGCTTAACTTAAACTTTTATGTGAGTGAGTGTGACTAACCAAAGTCAACAAACATGCATTTGGAGATTTAAACCACAAAAAATTTGATGTTCATCCTCTTTCGTTGTCTAAAGTTGCTCAATATTCATAAAAATGTCATCATCATCCCATACCCAACTAGAGATACCGAACAAAGATCCTTTAGAGAAAAAATATCTTCATACAAATTTGGGAACCATACAAATTAACTAGAATTCTTTGATATATATCAACATGTTGACGGGAAGAAATGTCCGACCAACAGTAAGGGATCTCCCTGGTATAAAGTCCCAATTAGACTCTAAATCGTTTGTGATAGGGATCCCATTCGGGGTGTGGGTCCAGCTACTGTTGAATATTCCTTTTCTCGGACACAAATGAGCCCTGCAGACCTATGAACACACAATATTTTGAATAATACAAGACAAATGGTTGATGAGTCTTAATGAACATAAAACACTACAAATAGCAAAGCGAGTTAAAGCATGTAGCCAAAGGAAATGTTGTTAGCAGCACATCATTAGGGTCATGCTTGTAAAAGTTGTTTAGACCACAAAAGAAATAGTTCTTTATGGTTAAAACACTCTTCAATTCCTTAAGCATTTACAAAGATAAGATAATGCTAATAACGAAGTTTCTAACATCTCTCAATTAAATAACCCCATACCATTAACACATTAAGTGAGTGGAAACGTATAAATGATATAAGCAGAAAACACAGATCAATTAATCATAAAAGATATCTGATACATGAGACAAAAATATTCATAATGTTAACACACGAGTCCTCATCAAATCCAATAATGGAATCAAAACATTTGTTTGTATTCATTCTCAGAAATATGCATTCAATGCTATACAATTCTCTTTGCTCCTTTAGAGTCCCCAAAAAAAGGGTCCTTTACAATCCCCCGGAGGGAGTATTTATAGAACAAACTTGATCCTTGGGTATCCCTGAATTTTCACATTCCCGACTGTTGACATACTCTACGACTTGAGAGACAGTTATGACTTGCGACCCAGATCCTGATGCAACCTGCGACCCCCTGCCTGTTGCGACCTGCGACTTCCTGCCTGTTGCGACATACAACTTGTGCCTTTTCCTTGGTCAAGGAAGCAACTGTGTGATTACAAGGTCTGGTACATCTACTTGTTTTTTATCTTTGAGATACTTTTGCCATGCTTGATAATCTACATCAACCAGAGTTACCTGGGGAGTATCTTCTTTCAGTCTATGGAAGCACTCAAGAGCATCCGGGATCAAGGTGTGCCTTTTCATCGTGATCTGATTGGATAGCGAAGCCAGCTTAGTGTAGATTCGAACCGAAGTGATGATGAACTGAATGAGATTTTCCTGTGAGGCCAAAAGATCTTGAGAGGCAGCTGCATATTTCATGGGTTGCAGGAATGTTTGAACGTCCTGAGCAACCTCTTCTCTCGTTTTCTCAGTGTCCAATGTACCCAGAGAAGGAATGTGGTGAATTTCGGCCATTGAATCGATTCCACTAATCAGATGTTCATATGCAGACATTACTTTCTCTAGATTTTTTACCAGCTTATCTTTGGACTGTATCTTCATTCGAATCTGAACCTTGTCATTCTGGGTGCAAACCCAATCTTTCCTAGGCAGAGTGTCAGGAGCCTATGGGTATATGCTTGACCATTCTAGCATACTATCCAAAGCATTGGAGGCGTCCTTTAGCTATGCATTCCTCCTTTTGGTTTCCGCTTGTGCTTTCAGTAATGGACCGACTGTCTGTTTTATCATGAACATTTCTTCGTACAGTTGTTTCATGGTGGCTTCCAGAGTGCCTAACTCCCTTTGAATGGTGAGTAGAAATTCGTTGGCTTGGGCGATTGTGAAATGTAGCCTCTGAATTTCTTCCTCCAGACCCTTCTTATCCTATTCCGCCTGAGCTGCTTTCTGTTCAGAAATTTGTAGCTTGTTTTGTAAAGAGAGAATCTCTCTGCTCATCCTGCTAACGTTTTCTTCTGTGGCCGCTGCAAAGTCGGTACCAGCTGATGCAATCATAATTGGATTGGTCCTGCTATCCAAGTCTATATCCTTTTCTATTGTGGCTGCGAGAGGTGCGGCAGGGTTTCACGCTAGACATATTCTCTTCTCTTGCTTGATCCTGTGCACGAACTGGTCATAGGTTAGCCTTGTCAGATCCAAGACTTCATCTTCCTGTTCCTCGGGGGTGCCAAGTTCTAAGAGCATAAAGTGCACACTCGTCGTAGGGGTTGTCTGAGGCACCTCAATGTGTGGCAGCTCTATCTGTTTCCCTGTTTCGGGGGGAGGTGTCTTGCTTCCCTCTGCTTCCTTGGAAGAATCTTCCCATGATTTCTGGCTTTCTTCCTCCTTCCTCCTTTTCTTAGTTTCTGCTTTATCATGTTCTTATTTTAACTGGCGCTCAGCCTCTTCTTTGTCCTGTTCTTCCTTTAGCTTGCGCTCAGCCTCTGCCTTGTCCTGCTTTTCCTTTAGCTTGCACTCAGCCTCTTTCTGCTCTTCCTATTCTTTCCTCTTTTCTTCCTCTTCCTCTTTCCTGCGGGCTTCTTCTTCTGCTCTTCCCTTAGTTGTTTCTTTTTCTTATCCTCCTCTTTCTGTTGTGCTAGGGCATCTTGGGTCCTTTTGAGTTCTTCTTCTTTTTCCTTCTCCTTGGCTTCTTGTTATTTTTTAGAGATACCATTGCCCATATCAATCCTCGGTTTCTTGGCTTTGGAAGATGAGGCTCCTCCTAGCGTGTTGATTATTTCCTCTGCAGTTCGATCATCCTGTTCCCCTTGATCAGTTGATTCTTCTGGCGCAACCTCACTGTCCTTGTTGTACCAATTCTTGATTCGATCTTCGGTAGGGCATTCCGTGCGCTGGTAACTCCATTTGTATTTGGCCCGTTTGCAATGCACGGGGATGATTATTTCAGGATCATATGACCTGTGTGATACGGGTGGAAAATGAAAACCCTTGGTTTCCTCAGCCTTTGCTTCTACTTCTATGAAATCTCTTACCTTGTAGGCGCCGATAGTAAGTGGGAGAGTCGGCCATGGTTTTTTCTTTCCCTTGGTGAGAACCTTGGAAAACCTACTTATCATTTGGCAGCACACTTCTTGCAAAAGAAATTTATCAGTGATGAACTGAGGCAGTGCATGGGGCGCCTTGTATGACCTGAAGACCCTGATGAAATTAATATCTATAATGGGAAACTAGTTGGCCACTTGAGTTATTGTCTCCATGGCTTGCCTGGACATGTAAGGGGCATCCTTGCCAAACACCTTTCTGTAGAGTGCGGGGATGAAGTTGTGCGAGATTGACTCTATATCTTGCTTGTACTTGGAGGCCCAGAACACCTGTAACTCCTTATGGATTGGTCTGCCACGCTATGCATCCCAGTTGTGCGCCCATCCTTCGAAATGACACCTTGTGCATACTGTGTCCAAAAGGTAAGAAGGCATATAAAAATCAGATGTGCATCCTTCATCCGGTGCTTGTGCTGCATATATGTTTGACCTGAGGGCTGCTATTATCACGTTGGCCCAGTTGAAACGGGTACCATATGTAGTGAAGGCGTACATGAGGGGGATCCAAGCACCATTGAACATAGTGGCATCTGGTCAGCCATACATCCTGCACAACATAGCTGCCACCAGCTTGTACACTTTTCTTAGACCCTCTGTCTTATATTCTTGATCTTTCTTAATCCTGAACTATTCGGGGTCCTCCCACCACCCCTTTAAAGTTTCTGCTACGGGTATTGCATGAGTGGCTGCCCAATCAGTGTTGAAAGTTTGTTCTTGGGCAAGGAGTGCATATTATACTTCCACATCCTACCCCCTTAGGTTAGCGAATGTTTTCCCCGAGTGATCGCGAATAACCCACATCCTGGAGTCGACCTTTTGGAGGATCCATTCAACAATCTCTGCACATGGAAATATAGGTGGATGGGATCTACGTAGTGGAGTTTGGACCTCTTGACCTGGACGTACACCTGCTAGTCTAGAAGATCTTCTGGGAACTCAGGCTTTGTGAACTCCTAATATACCTGGTACCAACTCATCTTGTCTCCTTTTTCGAGCACAAAGGCGGTGTCTCCATAGATGGGGGGCAGGGAAGGGGGCACGCCTTCTTATGAGATTTCCACTTCTTGGATCTTATTTCTATTTCGCATTGCTGGGGGCCCCATGTCGCTAGAGGCCAACGAGATGGACACACACTTGAGCTTGGCTTCGATGTTCCCTGGAATATTCATGAAACAGTCCCATGATAAAACGAATGTCATAATTATAAATATTTAGGTTGCTGTTACCTTTGTTAACTATTATCCAAGGAAATGGATAGACCTGTGACTTGGCGACCTTGCGACCAGGTTGCTGGGTGGCTAGGTCACGTCGATGCAAACTTTCAAGGAACTGTGACTACGCAAATTGGCGACCTGCAACCAGGTCGTGTCGGTGCGAACTCTCAAAGAAATGGGACTTGGCGACTTGGCGACTTGCGACTAGGTTGCTGGGTCGCTAAGTTGTTCGGTCCCAGGGTGAGCTGATGTTAGGAGGTGAGTGACTTGGTGACTTTGCTACTCAGTGACCAGGTTGCGGGGTCACACTAGGGCCTTATTATAGGTTACGCGGCGATTAAGACTTGCGCAGGGGGGGGGAACACGAAATAACACACATATAAATCATAATGAACACATCTGGGTCTTGAGGCTTTCCCTAGGTGAGTTAGCAAAGGTGTTTGATACAGATATTGGATAAGGGTGGCTTCAGAGAAGAAGAAAAATGTTATATGTCATGAGGGAGAAAGGTAGATCTTGCACAGGGCTATCGGGGAGCTTAAATGAGGCCAAGGCAGGGATAAATAGGCCAAGGGCAAGGGCAGGATTGACAACAATTAATCAAAAAGGAAAAAACAGGAGGATTAGGCAAATTACCCAGGAAAAACGCGCTCCAGCTGGCTTGTCAGAGGCGTTTCTTGCTCCATCGAGCAGGTCGAATGCGCCCTACGTGACCCTTTTAGATCAACGTGCGACCTTGCGACCTGGGGGCCGCAAGGTCACACGGTCGCAAATTTTTGGATTAAATGAGATTTACGACTCTGTGACTGGCAGTTCAAAAAAATACATCAGGTTCAGACTCCATCTTTACTAAAAGATCAGGGGTTCAGAAATTTTAAATGGGGAAAATTTTTGGAGGATGTTGTAGCGGCTACAACAAATGGCGATTCATTGGCAGGACCTAGGATCTCTGCCGGTGCTTCATCTTGAGGGGGGTAGGGGGGCTTAACAGGCTATTCCTTTCACCTCATCAGTCCCACTACTTTCACCCTTGGACCTTGTGTGTTTTCTTCACCTGTTTGCATAACTGAGGCTGCTGGTTTACCATGCTTTCATTTCTGGAGACCGGACGGAAAGGGTTGGAGCAACTTCAAAGATTTCTGGGATCCGATATAGTTTTTTGGTCCTTGTTGTGTTGCTCCATTGCTAGTGAACCTAGTGGTCCTGACAGAGTCACTTCCTATGAGTCACAAACATTGCTCCGCTGCCAGCGAGCCTGGTCAATACCCCAGCAGAGTAGTCACATTGCCTCTTTGTGCAGGAAGCCTTTCTCAATCCTTTACCCTTTATTTTATGTGCTCAAGGCACTTATTTGAATGTGCTCAAGGCACTTATTTTTTTAATATGCTCAAGGCACTTATTCGAAGGTGGCAAGTATTGCTTGGATGAGGGATCTCGACTTATTTTGTTTGCAAGAGAAGTTGCTCTTGGTCTATACAAGGACTTGTGAGTTTTTCCTAGATATCCATTTGTCATATGAGGTTTTCCCTGTTCCCTTTCCGTCTAGCGACCGACTTCACCGAATCTTTCCCTTATATAGTAGTCCCTTGAGCCAGCATACTAGGTGAACTAACCGTGCTTAGTTCCTGGGACTTGGTCATGTTTTCCCCACTAGGTGCCTATCAAGGGCCAGCTCGTGCCACTTTGCGTTCCAGGGGTGATTATTCACCAGCAGAGATTCCAGTACAACATGCCAATTGAGGAACTACTGTGTACATCCTTCAATTTGAGGTGCTAAAGGGAATAGATTTCTAAGAGCCTGCTCGAAGCAAGTCATTTATCGAAAAACATAAAACAATGAAAACAAGAGAAAATAAAATCAAAACTATGGTACAGGGTAAGGTGATGAACCCTTGGCACTGTTAAGTGAAGTAATGCTTAAGGTCGTGCCCATTTATCGAGAGGACCTCAATCCTCCCTTCAAGGGTCTGTAGCTTGTAAGTGTGGGGGCTGACCTTTTTGTTGATTTGGAAGGGGCATGTCCATAGGGCTTGGAATTTGGAGTGTTTCCCTTTCTCTTCGTGAGCTTTGTCCCATTTAAGGAAAATGTCACCCACTTCAAAAACCTTGTTCTCGATGGATTTCTTATCGAACCATAGTTTTATCTGACTCTGGTGGATGGCGAATTTTTCCCGGTCTTTTAGCCTTTCCTCCTATAGTTTTAACAATGTGTCTATTCGGGCCTGTAAGGCAGGGCAATGGGTGCCATGGGCTTCTTGTGATAATTGAAGGGCTGGGAGAGACAAGTTGGGCGGAAGGATTACTTCTTTGCCGTACACAAGGAAAAATTCGGAAGTGCCTAAGGATGGTTTGGGTGTGACCCGGTCGGTCCATAGGGCATTATGGAGTGCGTTATGACAGTTTCGTTGTTGTGACAACAGAGTCTTTTTGATGATATGGATGAGATTATTATTGGTTGACTCACCTAACCCTTTCCTTGGGGTAGTAGTTGGCGGAGTGTTTGAGAACTATACCGTTTTCTAGAGAAAATTCATATAATTTGAGCGATGAAAAATAAGTTGTGTTATCAAAAACAAGGGAGGTTGGAACGCCAAACCTGGTCATCATGTGATGAGTGATGAAAGCCATTACCTCTTGGTCATTGATTTAATGCAACGGTATTGCTTCAACCCACCTTGTGAAGTAGTCCGTAGCCGTGAGGATGTATCTATGTTGCTTGGAAGAGTGTGGCAAAATTTCCCCGATCACGTTGAGTCCCCACTGTGGAAAAGGTTCTTCCACCGTGACGGATTGCAACGTGGCAGATGGCCGTGTTTCCTTGTTGGCGAATTTTCGAAATTGGAGGCATTTCTTATCAATATGCTTGCTTATCAATCTCTGCATAATTCATCTCAGCACCTTGCAAACCTGCGCTCATGAATGATATGGGCTACTCATCATTGCTGACATCTTTCTGAGTGAGGACGGCTGCGAGAGATGAGTCTGAGGCGAAGGTGTACAAGATAAAGACTTTGTTGAAATCTGGGCTATGAAGAGCAGGTGCTTCTGCAATGGCCCACTTGATGTTATTGAATGCTTCTTTCACGAGAGAATTCCATTTGAAGCTTGCATTCTTCTTAACCATACCTTACAGAGGTTTGACAATTTGGGTGAAGTCTGATATAAATTTTCACGTGAAGTTGATTTTCCCAAGAAAACACTACATGGCCTTCTTGCCACTTGGGGGAGGAATCTGGGCGATGAATTTTGCACATTCTAGATCCACTACTATACCATCCCAAGTTATGATGTGTCCTAATAGATTTCCTTCAGATACAATGAAAATTCTTTTCTTTGGATTGAGTGCGATCTTGTATTTTCGGCACCTTTCAAAAATCTGCTTGAGGTGGTGTAAATGGCCACACCTATGCTTTGAAAATACGGTGACGTCATCAAGGTATACTACCATGCTTTTATCCATTATGCCCCGGAAAGCAATGTCCATGGCTCTCTAGAAGGTTTCCTCATAATTGATCAGGCCAGAGGGAATGCGTCTGAACGCAAACGTCCCCCATTTAGTTCTGAATGTGGTTTTTAGTCGGTTGGGTTCAGCCACTAGTACTTGGTTGTAACCTGAAAAAACATCTAATAATGAGAAAATTTCCGACCTCGATACTGATTGAAGGATTTGCTCCATAGGGGGCACTGGGTAGTTGTCTTTGTTCGAAGCTCTGTTCAAATTTCGGAAGTCCATGCATAAACTAATTTCGCTAGATTTTTTACGCACCAGAACCAAATTTGACACCCAGGTTGAATGTTGGACTTTGAAGATTATAGGCATATCCAAGAGTTTCTTCAATTCCTTTTGGATCATTTGCTAAAAAGTAGGGTGTACCTTTCTCAGCTTCTGCTGGAACGGTTTCACTCCTTCTTTCATGGGTATCACGTGTTGGATGATTCATGTGTCATAGGTTCGTAGCTCATCATATATCCAGGCGAAAACATCTTGGTACTTCTTGAATAACTCAGTGAAGGATTGCCTTTCCTAAGGGGTGAATTCAATACCGAGGTTGACGAATTTAGGTTCCTTCTTCGTCCCAAGGTTTAGCTGTTGGTGCACCAAAGTGGAACTCTGCACTTTCCTGTTGGGAGGTCCGCGAAAACGGTTCTGTAAATCAAACAAATTTTCAAGCGACAGGATTCCTTTGGGTATGGGATTTCCCTTACGATCCTCTTGTTCCCTTTGCAAGGCCTAATCATGATCCTCTTCTTCTATAACTACGTCCTTGAACACGTCCGTATTGAGCATGAAATCCAGTACCTGTTGATCATCATTAAAAACACGCAGATTAGTGATATTGTCTGGCACGGATGGCTTGTAAAAAATTTCAATAGAAAATCCATCTCTTAGTGGGGTGAACCTAGCATCAACATTGGCAAGTGTGTCAGCTGCTACATTATGCATTCTAAGTACATATTTAATACCGAAAGCGTCAAAAGCAGAAATTAAACGCCATACCTCTTGTTGGTAACCTTTCAAGTGTAGAGATAAGCAATGGATGGTGTTACGTACCCGACGTGTGATAATATCAGAGTCTCCAATTACCTTTAAACAACTGACTTTGAGATCTATGGATTTCTTGAGCCCAAGGATCAATGCTTCATATTCGGCCGTATTATTTTTGACTGGAACTCTATCCGACAAGAGATTAGAAACTTGTTCTTCGAAGGATCTAACAAAATACAGCCTGCGCCGGCCCCGTCATGGGTTTTGGAACTTTCGTAGTACAAGGTCCAAATCTCATCTTCTGATTTCACAAGGCTATCCGAGCACATAGGAGATGTACTCGGGGCAACAACTTCTAGCAGTTCTTTCATTGAGGCAGAGTGGTTTTCAGTGACCAACAAAAGTTCTTACTGGATGTCTTAGGTGACCGGAGATTGGGGGGTTTGGTAGCATCCAAAAATGGATTCTAAGAAACACATACTGAGTTCTTCTTGTGCGAAACTGACTAGTTCATTAGTTGCGTCCAGGTCCGTCACCATGTGTTTCATGTAAGGTTCACTTTCGACCCAGATTTGATTGTTCCTACCCTTGTATGGGAGCCACAGGAGGGACCAGTTAGTGGAAAAGTATCCTTGCAGCTTGCTAGTCCAATCTCGGCTCAAGAGAAGACCATAGGCTTCCGGGATGTCCATGATCACTATGTCTATGTACTGATGCACCCTAGAATCAGAGGATAAGCGGATGATGACGTTATTCAACTCACCCATGGCGGGAACCTAGGATCTATCGAGTTGAATGATCCTGGCGTAATTTTTCTCAAGGTGGATGTTTAACTTCTTGAATACAGACAAGGGCATAACATTTGTGGATGCACCAGAATCAAAGAGGCAATTATGGACATTGAAGTTGAAGATATCGAAAGATAGGAGGAAAGGGGGGTGGATCCTCTGGAGTTTTCATTAATGGCATTCACAATAGACTGGGGACTTGTAGCTTCTTGGGCAGATGTGGTATTCACGAGTTTGGATGTTGGTGGGTTGGAAAATGTTTTGAAAATAAGATCTCGCTGATTAGCAATGCGAGCAAGTTCGTAGAGGGAAATTTTGGCCCGTGTTTCCTTCATATCTTTGATAATGTTATACCTGGAATCTGGCTGTGAGATAGGTTCCGTGGAGGCCTTCAGAGAACTTGATGATGATCTAGCCTTTGGGTTTACTTGGGAAGTGGTTGGGCTAGATTTTTCGGGAGTTGCAGTTTGGTTCTCTTTGCTTGGTGGTAGGTTTTTCCTTAAGAAAGCTTTTATCTTTTCCTTGAAGGACTGCTCTGGGACTGACCCTTTTCTCCTTAAGCTATAATTTCTAGGGGGTTTGGATTGAGGGTCGTCGAACAAGTTTATTTCAGTTGTGGAAGGGGGGCTTTCCCCGCAGACTTCCTCGAAGGTGAGGACAATGGATCCCATATCCTCATTTGGGGGAGAGGTTTCCTCATCATCTGAAATAGCCTCCTCTTCTAAATCCCCCCGTGGCCTGGTCTTCTAAGAGTTGATTCACCATGGCGGTCATGTTGTTAATCCACTAGGGACAAGTCTTCTCCAAGCGGGAGGCTTGATGGAAGGAGCATAAATTATCTTTGTCGATTTCTTCCACGTTGAGGCTGACATTTGGGTTTGATGGAGGCCAGCTGACAGCGGGATTATTCTTCCTAAAGAAGGGTTTCTATGTTTTGGTACCTGATATGGAGCCATTATTTTTTCTCTTGAGATCAGAGACTTCGTTTGTTAATAGTTTGAGAGAATTTTTGATACATTCTAAATCGAAGGGGTCTTTGTGTTTGTCTCCGGGCTTATGAGTTGAGGATTGGGTTATTTTCGTATCCGGATTTGAGTCATCTTGGCCATCATGATCAATGGCTCCTATGGACAACATGTCCTTTTTCACAGCAAGGGCAGTGGTGCAATTTGCTGCTAGGGTAGCTCTGGCTTCGCATTTTACAAACACAACGATATCCAGAGGGAGAGCCCTTATGTAGTAATCGGTAGTGATGGAATCATCTAAGGCCATGTTTGGAGGGAATTTGTTTAATATAGTAGCGAAGCGTTGATTAAAGTCTTTGAATTTCTCTTTCTTCTGGAATTTCAAAGTACTAAGTTCTATAAGGAGCATGGAAGGAGTCTTGTCTTTCGAAAAATTTTGGAGGAAGGTATGACGAAATTTCTCCTAGGAGGAAATGGAAGCAACAGGGAGGGAACGGTACCATGTAGCAGCCTTATTTTCTAAGGTATGAGGAAAGATCCGGCATGCTACATCATCAAACTACACTCTCATCATTTGCAAGGCCAAGTAGAAGTTTCTTATGCGATCTTCGGCCAGCATACCCTTATTGAGGTCAAACTTAGGGAGGTTCTTCTTAGGGTGTTGAGGCATGTCATGGAGGGGACCATGGAGGCCTAGGGGAGATTGTACCATCCAAGCCAGCGGTTGCACATGCCTAGCCTGCTGGTGGTGTGGTATGTAGATATGTCCCATTTCATTCTCGGAATCACTCCCCATGCCAGACCTGGAGGCTTCGGCCTCACGGTGAGAGTGCATGTCTTGATTTCTCTCGAGGTTTCCTACATTCCTAATATTTCTCCAGTTATAAAGGTAGGGGAATATTTTTTGGTTTTGGTTGTGGTGGGGGTGGCCCATATTTCGACCTTGTCCACGACCTCTGTCTCCCCGTCCCCTCCCGGTTGCTCCTCCCGGCTAGTTATTTGCTTGAGTGTCATCATTCAAAGGTTGGTCAGGTTGCGGGCCAGTGTTAGGTTGGGTTTCAGTAATTTCGGGGCTGACTCCTTGAATCCCTCAAGGACTGTCAGGGGGATCTCCTGAATTACGCTCAACCGCATCTGAATAATCTTTGATCATAAGACCTAACAACTGAGGTATGGAATTGACTAGGACTCCCTAGCGAGTTTGATTAGCCGCGGGAGTCTGAGGGTTGGCTAGGGAACCAGTGGGTGGGATGTTTTTCAAGCCTATGATGATATCACATGCATTAGGTGCAGGGCCCTCAACTGGTCTGAGGTGATCTCATAGTAAGGGTCTTCATCCTCTAGGGAATTCTTAAGTGGTGGAGGATTAGTATTTTCATGCATGATCTCCCCTTGTGGGGTTTGCAACGAGATGTTACTTGTGTGTTGGGAGGCTTCCATCAGGCCCTCCTTCTAGCGCCAAATATGTTGACGGGAAGAAATGTCCGGCCAACAGTAAGGGATCTCCCCGGTATAAAGTCCAAATTAGACTCACTGTTTGTGATAGGAATCCTTTCCGGAGTGTGGGTTCGGCTACCCCTGAATATTCCTTTTCTCGGACACAAATGAACCCTGCAGACCTATGAACACACAATCTTTTGAACAATACAATAAAAATGGTTGATGAGTCTTAATGAACATAAAACACTACAAATAGCAAAGTGAGTTAAAGCAAGTAGCCAAAGGAAATGCTGTTAGCAGCACATCATTAGGGTCATGCTTGTAAAAGTTGTTCAAACCACAAAATAAATATTTATTTATGGTTAAAAAACCCTTCAATTCCTTAAGCGTTTACAAAGATAAGATAATGTTAATAACGAAGTTGCTAACATCTCTCAATTAAATAACCCCATACCATTAACACATTAAGTGAGCTGAAACGTATAAATGATATAAGCAGAAAACGCAGATAAGTAATCATAAAAGATATCCGATAAATGAGACAAAAATATTCATAATGTTAACACACGAGTCCTCATCAGATCCAATAGTGGAATCAAAACATTTGCTTGTATTCATTCTCATAAATGCTATACAATTATCTTTTCTCCTTAAGAGTCCCTCAAAAAAATTGTCCTTGAAATTCCCCCGGAGGGAGTATTTATAGAACAAAATTGACCCTTGGGTATCCCTGACTTTTCACATTCCCGACTGTTGACATACTCTGTGACCTTAGAGACATTTCCGACTTGTGACCCAGCTCTTGATGCGACCTGAAACCCCCTGCCTGTTGCGACCTGTGACTTCCTGCCTGTTGTGACCTACGACTTGTGCCTTTTCCTTGGTCAAGGAAGCAACTATGTGATTGCAAGGTCTAATACTTGTTGTTGATATTTGAGATAATTTTTCCATGCTTGATAATCTGCAGCAACCAGAGTTATCTAGGGAGTATCTTCTTTCAGTCTATGGAAGCACTCAAGAGCCTCTGGGATCAAGGTGCGCCTTTTCACTGTGATCTAATTGGATAGCAAAGCTAGCTTAGTGTAGATTCGAACCAGAGTGACGATGAACTGAATGAGATTTTCCTGTGAGGCCGGAAGATCCTGAGAGGCGGCTGCTTGCTTCATGGGTTGCAGGAATGTTTGAATGTCTTGAGCAACCTATTCTCTTATTTTCTCAGTGTCCAATGTACCCAGAGAAGGAATGTGGTGAATTTCGGCCATTGAATCAATTCCACTGATTAGATGTTCATATGCAGACATTAATTTCTCTAGATCTTTGACTAGCTTACCTTTGGACTGTATCTTCATTTGAATCTAAACCTTGTCATTTTGGGTGAAAACCCAGTCCTTCCTAGGCAGAGTGTCAGGAGCCTATGGGTATATGCTTGACCATTCTAGCATACTATCTAAAGCAATGGAGGCCTCCTTTAGCTGTGCATTCCTCCTTTTGGTTTCCACTTGTGCTTTCAGTAATGGAGCGACTATCTATTTTATCGTGAACATCTCTTCATACACTTGTTTCATGGTGGCTTCCAGAGTGCCTAACTCCCTTTGAATGGTGAGTGGAAATTCATTGGATTGGGCAGATGTGAAATGTATCCTCTGAATTTCTTCCTCCAAAAATTTCTTATCCTTTTCTGCCTGAGCTGCTTTCTATTCAGAAATTTGCAGCTTGTTTTGTAAAGAGAGAATCTCTCTGCTCATCCTGCTAATGTTTTCTTCTGTGGCTGCTGCAAAGGCATTACCAGCTGATGCAATCATAATTGGATTGGTACTGGTATCCAAGACTATGTACTTTTCCGTTGTGGTTGCAAGAGGTGTGGGAGGGTTCTGTGCTAGATATATTCTCTTCTCTTGCCTGATCTTGTGCACGAACTGGTCATAGTTTAGCCTTGTCAGATCCAAGACTTCATCTTCCTATTCCTCGGGGGTGCCAAGTTCTGAGAGAGTAAAGCGGACACTCGTCATGTAGTGGTTGTCTGAGGCACCTCAATGTGTGGTAGCTCTGTCTGTTTCCCTATTTCTAGGGGAGGTGTCTTGCTTCCCTCTACTACCTTGGAATAATCTTCCCACGATTTTTGGCTTTCTTCCTCCTTCCTCCTTTTCTCAGTTTCTGCTTTATCCTGTTCTTCTTTTAACTGGCACTCAGCCCCTGCCTTGTTGTATTCTTCCTTTAGCTTATGCTCAACCTCTGCCTTGTCCTGCTCTTCCTTTAGCTTCCGCCCAGCCTCTTTCCACTCTTCCTCTTCTTTCCTCTTTTGTTCCTCTTCCGCCTTTTTCTTGCGGGCTTCTTCTGCCTGCTTCTTCTTCTACTCTTCCCTTAGTTGTTTCTTTTGCTTATCCTCCTCTTTCTATTGTGCTAGGGCATCTTGAGTCCTTTTGAGTTCTTCTTCTTTTGCCTTCTCCTCAGCTTCTTGTTGTTGTTTAGAGAGACCACTGCCCATATCAGTCCTCGGTTTCTTAGATTTGAAAGATGAGGCTCCTCATAGCGTGTTGATTCTTTCCTCTACATTTTTATCATCCCGTTCCCCTTGATCAATTGATTCTTTTGATCAAGGGCATTCTGTGTGCTGGTAACTCCATTTGAATTTGGCCCATTTGCAATGCACGGGGATGATTCTTTCAGGATCATATGACCTCTGTGATACGAGTGGCAAATGAAAACCCTTGGTTTCCTCAGCCTATGCTTCTACTTCTCTGAAATATCTGACCATGTAGGCACCGATAGTAAGTGGGAGAGTTAGCCATGGTTTTTTCTTGCCCTTTGTGAGAACCTTGGAAAACCTGCTTGTCATCTGGTAGCACGCTTCTTGCAAAAGCAATTTATCAGTGATGAACATAGGCAGTGTGTGGGGTTTCTTGTACGACCCGAGGAAAGTACTATCTGTAATGGGAAACCAGTTGGCCACTTGAGTTATTGTTTCCATGGCTCACCTAGACATGCTAGGGGCATCCTTGCCAAACAACTTTCTGTAGAGCGTGGGGATGAAGTTGTGCGAGATTGACTCTATATCTTGTTTTTACTTGGAGGCCCAAAACACGTGTAACTCCTTATGGATTGATCCACCATGCTCCGCATCCCAGTTGTGCGCCCATCTTTCAAAATGACACCTTGCGCATACTGCGTCCAAAAAGTAAGAAGCCATATAAAACTTAGATGCGCATCCTTCATCCTGTGCTTGTGTTGCATCTATGTTTGACCTGAGGGCAGCTATTATCAGTTTGGCCCAATTGAAACGGGTACCATATGTAGTGACGACATACATGAGGGGGATCCAAGCACCATCGAACATAGTGGCATCTGGTTGGCCGTACATCCTGCACAACATAGCTACCACTAGCTTGTACAATTTCCTTAGAAACACTGTTACCGATGAAACGAGAACTATTACCTCAAAACGGGAACTCTAGCCCAAAAACACTCAAAAAACATGAAAAATTACCCCAAAAACAAAAAGTGTGTATTCCAGAATGCATTTGGTTTTTTCTCAAGGTTAAATTTCAACATTTTATAAAATTATGCTAAAAACGAAACTGTTTCTTGAAAAAAGGATTGAAAAAACACCATCAAAACAAAACCTGTTGATGCTGGAATAATAATAAAAATATTGTGTCACATTTTTGACACATTGTAATAATGGAATTAAAGACAACATATTAGGACATTGAAACATCGTAAAATTCTAAAAATTTTGATAGATGATGTTAAAGATAAACAAAAACATGTCTGAAGGGCTTATCATTTCGAACAATTTTCATCCATGTTGTTAAACATAAAATATCTTGACTCTAAACAACCCTAAAATTGTAATTATTTTCAACCATAACATTAAAGATAAAATTTTGTAGTGCATAAAAACCTTAATGACAAGTTGTAAATCTCAAGTTTTTCAATCTTAAGTTTTCAACATACTTGGACAATGAAATTATGGAGAAATTATATGACTTAATCAATTTTTAAAAATGAACAAGTAAATGAAAAATTTATTATTCCAAGAGTAATTTTAATTTTAAAGGATAAAAAATTATCTCTTTTCAAATCTTAGCATAAGACAAATTTAAATCTAATTGCAACCAAAACCTAAAAATCAAACATAAAAAAAAAGTGTCCCCTTTCAATGATGCATATAATTATTAAAAATTTTAAAAGTATCTTATACCAAATGGTAACAATACATAATATCATGGTAATATTATTGCATAATCTAAAAATTCAACATTAATTTCTATTTTCTATTTTACTTGTAATCAAAATATCAACATTGGTACATTGAATATAACATAAATTATTTTTGTGATTCATTGTTCCGTTGTCAATATTCTAATGAGATGAATTCTTCATAATTAAAACATATAATCCAAAAAACATAGAAATGCCTCATAACTTCATGAAAAATCAGATGGAAGTCAAAAATTTTATTGCAAGTTACCATGCAAACATCAATTACATAAAAGTGTCTTTGACAGTTATTCAAAATCAAGCATAGGTTTTGGCACACCATCAGAACCTACATCTTCAGATGAATGACTCGATGCAGATGAAGATGATCCATATTCTTCTCTTTCATCAACTAGTGCTCCATCTGAGTCAACATGCATGCCCACCATTTCAGAGTTCAAATGTCTTGTAGATCTACGACTACATTCTGCAGAGTCCCATCTCAATAGTAATTGTTCTGGTAGCAATTTCTTCAAAATATTGATGGTCTTCAACCGAAGAGTTCCTCTCTTTGTCAAATTGAAGTCATACACAAGTATGTCAACATCCTCCAATTTTAAGACATCTGTGCGGTGACGATTTATATTCGTGCCCTTTATTTTTCTCTTTCTGCCAATTTTCTTTTCAACTACCATCTCTGGCTTGTACACACCATTGAAAGGGTGGGTACTTGTGGCATACCAATGTACATCAATAGCTGTAATATCTTCATTTTCATTAATGACCTTTATAACCTTCACAATCCAGAATGGATAGCCCAGTGGATCTTCATTTGCTAACACTGCTATCATGTAACCCTCCTTAACATCCTGCATAGAACCCCTGTAAAGGTCTTCCATGGCTTCACGTTGTGCACGTGATCTTCTAGAACCAATATAGATTTCTCTTTCCTCTACCTATGGGGAATTAATAATAGCTTGAGGTTGTTGTTGTTCAACAATGTGTGTTTCCGGATGTTCATTTGGCATATTTTGTGGCAAAAAAAAGGAGTCTTCAAAAGCGTATCCACATTTATTGACCTTGAAGTCATATCACTTTGATTACTAAAAAAAAACTCCCACCAAAATGAATCAACAACATCGAAGTACTCATATTTATCTCTAATACATCTTTTAATTTCCTCCAGACATTCAGAATAATTTATGTCTCTCTTATGCCTTCGTGCATTATGGAGTTCAACAACTGACTATAATAACAATATCTTTGATGAAAATATTGGACACTCTGGAATGAAATTCAAAAATGCTAAACCTGATGATGGCCCCCATTCTGCAATAGTTGAATACTTCTTGCCCCATATAAGTGCTATCTCATCAATTTTTTTGATACAAAATTGATGTTGGAAGCTAATGTTGTTAAGTTGTTCAATGCATTTCTCCTCACCATGCAATCCCAAAATACACCTTCGCATGTCAATAGTTTCTTCCAACACATAAAAAATAGGCTCTGGAATGTATGATTTCTTAATACATTCAATTAATAATGGCAGACTTCCAACACCTTTCCTCCTCAATGTTACTGACAAACAACTGAACATTTAATCAATATGATCATGAGTATGCCCAACAAGAAGGAAACCAACCTTTATCTTTTTAAAAATTCCCAATTCAATGAGCATGTTTAGATACCCAAAAAGAAATCGATTTTTGTTTTCACGACTTATGTTGTCTAATTGTAAATACAAAACTTCAGGAAGAATACCAGACCAATGAGTAACCACATCATGGATTATAGTTATGTTCAGATTTGCATCATTGTGAATATTTGGAGTTGTGAAGAAAACTCTTGGAAACATCTTCTCATTAAATATCATACAACCAACCAAGTGAAACTGAATGAAATTTTCCTCCTGTAATTTTTTTGGCGTGCCGACAAAATGTGGAATAAGTGTTTTATTTTGGTCCATGCCATCAATTATCAAACCCAGATATTTATTTGAATGATCATAACACTTCTTTCGATGTTTATACAACTTTTGCCTTTCACTTGTTTGCTGATTACGATGGTATTGAAGTTCTTTGACAACGGAATCTGTGCATAAAATAAAAGAAGCATATGAATAAATATATTTTCATAGTTGATAACTATCCAAGTTTAAAAAATAATGTTTTGAATGCATACCTCTTTTTGCCCCTTCACATTTATCTCTTTTTGCTTTAAGAGAAGCACATGTGCTGCAAACCCCCATCCTTGTCTTCTTAGGAATACGAACATTGTTGAATTCATTTTTCCATAACCTTGTAAAATAAGAATATGTAATAAAATTACTAGCTCCTTCAACAACTTCTGCATAATCTCTGTATAAGATGAATATTTCTCATCTCGAGAAATTATCTAGAATATGTATTGTGTCTTTATTTGGCATAAACTCTCCATGATTTGAAAAGAAGTCTTTCATCCATGTCCTAGCAGTACTTGCAAACGGCCCCACCTCCCATTTATAACGTACTTCTGAATAATATGTGGGATCCTTTTCCAGTTTTTCTTGGATTCTTGAAAAACGACAATTACCAATTGAATGCAACATTTTAAAAGCCTTTCTGCAGAGCAATACATTCCCAATATGATAATCATAACCTGCTAGTGTAGATTGCATGCAACCCACTAAATATGAATTTTGCATGCTTCTATTAATTTACATATATGTTTTCCTTTTCTCTAAAACAAAGTTGAAATCCATATGTTTCAAGCAATCCCTTCGACAACATTCACTTGAAATCAAATGAACGACATAAATTTTTATTTTGTGAGATATTTTCTCCTCACCCTTGTATAACTGGAATGTTTTGGATTGATATGAAAATGTCTACTCCTAGTTGCAATATTTTCTTGCAATGGCTTCATCATTCCATCATCCTTTGTAAAAGCAGTTTCATCACCATTAGGAGGAATATTATCCCCACTATCATCATCCTCAACATAGTTAAGAAATTCATCAACAGCGTTGCCTAAACATTTTTCTTTACCATCATCACTTGAAGAAAACATTTCACAAGAATCATCGACGCTTTTGTAACCCCGAATCAGATGAAATTATTCACCATCTTGATCCATGATTTCAAATTCTTCCCTGGGAGGATTCAATTCTTCATCACCATGAATGTCTTTGAAATGATCACTTAGAGAAAATGCAATATTCAGATCTGTGCCTCTAAAATTATCATTTGCAAGAAACTCTTCATCCTCCCCTTCCTCAGTGGTGCTCTCATAATCCTTGGGATTAGGCATAAGTGGAAGCTTTGAATTTGTATTCACTATAATTTCTTCATCCTGCCCCTCCCCTTCCTCACTAGTGCTCTCATAATCCTTAGGATTAGGAATAAGTGAATGCCTTGAATCTATATTTATTGGAAATTCTTCATCCTCCCCTTCATTAGTGGTGAAATTATAATCATTACGATTAGGATGAAGTGAAAATTTTGGTTTTGGAAATTCATCCCCCTCTTCATCAGTGGTGCTGGCATAATCCTTAGGATTAGGACAAAGTGGATATTTTGACACTGCAAATTCTTCATTCCCCTCTTCATCAGTGGTGCTGGCATAATCCTTAGGATTAGGACGAAGTGCATATTTTGACTCTGCAAATTCTTCATTCCCCTCTTCATCTATGGTGCTCACATTAGGACGAAGTGGATATTTTGACTGAAATTTTTTCATCCCCCTCTTCATCAGTGGTGCTCACATAATCCTTAGGATTAGGACAGAGTGGATATTTTGACGCTGTAAATTTTTCATTTCCCTCTTCATCAGTGGTGCTGGCATAATCCTTAGGATTGAGACGAAGTGGATATTTTGACTCTGGAACTTTATCATTCCCCTCTTCATCAGTGGTGCTGGCATAATCCTTACGATTAGGACAAAGTGGATATTTTGAATCTGGAGCTTTTACATCCCCCTATTCATCAGTGGTGCTAGCATAATCCTTAGGATTAGGATACAGTAGATATTTTGACGTTGCAAATTCTTCATTCCCCTCTTCATCAGTGATGCTGACATAATCCTTAGTATTAAGACGAAGTGGATATTTTGACTCTGCAAATTCTTCATTCCCCTCTTCATCTGTGGTTCTTGCATAATCCTTAGGATTAAGCTGAAGTGGATATTCTTCATCTCCCCCTTCATCAATGGTGCCCTCATAATCCTTAGGATTAGGACGAAGTGAAGATCTTGACTCTGGAAATTCTTCATCATGCCCTTCATCACTTTTGCTTTCATAATCCTTAGGATTAAGAGTAAGTGGAATAACTGATTCTCGATTTACAAAAATTTCTTTTTGTTGTGCCTCATCAATTTTGTTCTCATCATCCTTAGGATTACGACCAAGTCGATTTTTTGACTCTCTATTCATGGTGAACGAACTTCTGTTATATTCATCACTCTGAATAGAATTGTTGCGTGACAAAGATGTTGATGTTGTACAAAGAAAAACTTCGCTATCAGAAGAAACCATGGCTTTCAACAATAATAGGTGGAATGATACAAATTCCTCTCCCACTTACAATATATAGCTTAAAAATAGAAAATTTCCCTCGAAATCCCCCCCCCCCAAAAAAAATTTCGCGAAAAACTTTCCCTCCAAATTTTCCGCCCAAAAAGTTTTGCGAAAAACTTTTCCTCCAAAATTTTCATTTCAAATATTTCGTACAAAATATTAGTCAAAAAATGTATTTGAAATTTTTTTAATAAACTGTTTGTGTTGAAATCTTTTACCGATATTTATATTCAAAATATCCACAAAATATTTCTATCATGCATCCCTTCCAAACTAAAATAATGTTGTTATTTTAATGATTTGGCATATTTTACATGTAAGTATTAACTATAATATTACTATAATACCTACATGCAAATATTAACTATTTTAACTATAATTACTACATGTAAATATTTTAAATTTTAAATTTTAAACCTACATTATATTCATCTAAAATATATTTCAAAATTTCTTAATAAACAGTTGGTCTTGAAATATTTCACTATACTTTCTATTCAAAATATCCACAAAATATTCCTTTCATGTATGCCTTCAAAACTAAAATAATTTTCTTATTTGAATGATTTAAGATTGAATACATGTAAATATTAACAATAATAACAACATTCAAATATTAACTATTTGAACTATAATATTAACTATAATTAACTACATGTAAATATTTTAAATTTTAAAATTTAATCCCATGATTTTAAACATTGAGTACATGTAAATATTAACTATGATAACTACATGCAAATATTAACTATTTTATCTATAATATAAACTATAATTAACTACATGTAAGTATTTTATATTTTAAATTTTAATCCAAGATTATATTTGAATTATTTAACATTGAAGTACATGTAAATATTAAATAAAATATTAACTATAATAAACTACATGTAAATATTTTAAATTTTAAATTTTAATCCCACATTCGTTAAACAATAAACCAATCACACAATATTCGCTATATAATAAGAATCATTGTTTTTTGGAGGTGTTGTGTTGGCATTAGTAATTTCATGGAGGCATTGCATTGGCATTGGAGGCGTTGTGTTGTTATTGGTAATTTTGTGGAGGTGTTGCGTTGGCATTGGTAACTTTGTGGAGGCATTGCATTGGCATTGGAGGCGTTGTGTTGCTCTTGGTAATTTTGTGGAGGCGTTGTGTTGCTATTGGTAATTTTGTGGAGGCGTTGTGTTGGCATTGGTGACAACAGTTTTTTGCATTTCAAAGGTTAGTTTTCCTTCTATTTTGTCCATTTAAAGACGATTTTGTTGAAAATCTATTTTTCTATAGCTTTTGTGTTCAAAAACTTTTTTTTAGAGGTTTTTAGGTTCGAAAACCATAATTTTTTTATATTTTTTTAGTGAAGAGAATGTAAAAAAAACTAAAAATTATAGGGTTTTTAGAACAAAAATTTAGATTTTTCTTTTCTTTTCTTTTTTAGGGTTTATAGGTTCATCTAGACAGAAAAATCCGTAAAATGACCATCCACATACAAAAAAAAATAAAAGAAAAATAAATAGTTATATTATTATATTTTTATTTGTTTTTTTCTATTATAAATATATTGGTGGTTTCATTATTTAAATTGTTTTTTTGGGTTTTTTATTTGACAATTTTTTTATTTTTAATTGCAATTTATAATTTAAATTTGATTTTGTTTATATCGTAAAAAAAAAAAAATATATATATATATATATATATATATATATATATATATATATATATATTTATATTTATTTTATCATTTTTTTATTTTTTATTTTTTAATTTAATATAGTAGAGTATTATATTTTATATTAAACAACAATGGTTTTTTTTATTATAATTGTTTTTTTTATAAATAAAATTTTTAATTTATTATTTTAAAACAAACTTTTTATTTTTTTTTATATTTTTTTATTTATTCAATTATAATTATAAAATTTAAATTTTATTTTTATTTTTATTTTATTTTTTATTTTTTTTATTTTTTTTAAATAATAGTTTAGTTAAAAATAAAAATAATAAATAAAAATAAATAAAATAAATAAATAAATAAAAATTGTTATTATAGTTTTGTTTTTTTTTTTTTTTTTAATCGGGAAAAAAGAAATAAATAAATAAATTTTGTGCCTAGGCGGCGCCGCGGGCAGCTGCCCCGCCGGCCTCAAGCCCCCGGCTGGGCGGAGGCCGATTCCCTACTAGCGGCTGCCCAGCCGGGGGCCGAAGTCCGGCTAGGCGCCGCCCGGCCAGCCTCCGGCCCTCAGCAGGCACGAAATTTTTTATTTTTTTTTAATTTAAATATAGAAAAAATGTTTTAAAAAATCACATTTTTATTTTAATTATTTTTTAATTTAAACATAAAATAAAACTTAAATAATTTTTATTTTTATTTTTTAAATTTTGGTTTAAATATAAGTGTTTTGTATTTAATATTTAATATAAATTTTTAAAAGTTTTAAAATAATTATAATGTTTTATATTATAGTATTTATTTTGTTTCTTAATTATATATTAATATGATATAAAGTTTAAAAATTAAAATTTATTTTATATTTTAAAGTTTTAAACTTTAATAAATTTTAATATTGTAACATAAAATTTTAAAATATAATAAAAAATGATAAGTTTTTTATTAAAATTTTAATTTTAACATATATGCTTTAATTTTATTCAATATATTTAAAATTTTGTAATATTATTTATAAGGGTAAATTTAATAAAAAAACATAATTAAAATTAAAACCAGAAATTAACATTATTTTGTTTTTTTAATAAAATCTTTAGCTTAAAAAAAATTTAATTTAATTTTAACATTTGCTATAAATAGTAAGTATTTTTTTGTTTTTTTTTAAATATTAAACAAAAACTTAAGTTTGAAAATAATGCTTTTTTTTTTTAATTGTTTTATACAATTTAAAACAAATTTTTACTTTTTTTATAAAAATGTATTCAAAACATATTATATAGATATGTATACATATATCTAAATATAATTTATAATATTTTGTTTTTAAATGAAAATTTTCTATAGTTAATTTTACTGGTTTAATTTCAATTTATTTAGTTTTACAAATGAATTTTGTTTTTTAAATTTATTTTATCGATATTATTTTCTCATTAACTAATATATATATTTCTTTTTATCAGGAAAATTGTATCAAAAAAGATTTTTGTGAATGTTTCTGCACCTAAGGCAGCAACTCCCAAATCTAAAGTTGCAGCTCGACGCACTATGGATACAACTCCCAAATCTAAAGTTGCAGCTGGACGCACTATGGACATTGTTGGACGCAGTAAGGACATTGTTGCACACACTAATAAAATTCAAGCAAGTGGGGCGCCAGGTTCTTTAAAGCTTATTTCTGATTGGAAGAACGCCGAGGAAATAGATAAAACTAATTTCTCATGGTATCTTGAAGACAGTGAAACGGAGGCTAATATACATATCTATCTGGTTTGTGGTATGATTGACTTAAATGAGCCATATGATGTGATGGGCAGAGTACGAGACATATGTATGGTCCCGAATACAAACACTATATATGTTCTTGCAAGGAAGGCTAATAAACGTGAGAAGGTTAGATATCGTCTATCAAAGGTCAAGTATGACACAGATGAAAGATCTACAAAGTTTTCTGAAGAAATCTCAAGCAACATTGCAAATAACATTGTAAGTATGCTTATTTTTATTTCCGCTATGCATTATTGTAAGGATGATTCAATTTTTTTATAAATTATTGATCATTGACATGTTTTATTTTGTTTCATAGGATTTTGTTCCGAGTCTTTCAAACATGTTTGAAGGTCTTTATTATTTGGAGCCAAATGTTATGCATTTGATCAACACTTTCAACACAGACAAAGCAGAGGAAAGGAGATTGAAGCAAAGATCAATAGCTCGTGACATTGCAATGGTACAAAGAGGGGATCAACCAAGAGTCACTAAGATGGGTCAATCTAGTAAACTTAAACATGTTTCTTTTGAAGATGTCGAACATAAAACTAAAAATTATGATAGAATTAGTGAGGAGGAGATTAGAACTGTTGTGCAAAATAAGAAAACAAATCAGACACCAAAAAGAAAAATCGCTAAAGATGTCTCTGTTTTACCTGATGATGAAGTGCTTTTTTATAAAAGACTGATATGTTAACCAATAAGAGTAGGAAATCAAATATTGGTGAACCTATAAAGGTCGTGAGCAGCAATGAAGAAAAAACTGAAAGCTCTAACGGAAGTGGAGAAATCATAACACCAGGTGCTGAGTTAGAGGATGGCATTATTAAAACAAAACAAAATGCTATTCGATATGAGTTGAGGAAGAATAAATTAATTCTTGGTGGCCAAAAATTTGAGCTTAATGTCAGCCAATTTTATAGGCCAGATGAAGGACAATCTCAATATCAAATTAGAAAGGCCCATCACCTATATGTACATAGTCTGAAAACATTGTTCAGGTTCAATCCATATGCGCATGTGGTGGATTATGTGGTTCTTGTCGATCCATGTCAGGTTCCCAACAAACAAGCATTTGACAATACAAAATGTTTTGATTATAAATATTATGTAATTGGAGGGAACCATTCGGTAGAGGTTAAAAGACAATTGATTGAGGAATATCCCAATAAATATCTTTTTCAAACAGTGAAATGCATCATTTATGCTAGCTTAACAGAAATAGAATCAAAGTTATTGGCATGGGATCATAATGCAGATAATGAGTACAGAATGAAAATGACTTTCATACAAAGGGTCAGATTTATTCATAATGAATTCATAGAAAAATGTGGTGGGGATAAGACACAAGTTAGTCTAACATTTCAGAAGGAATGTTTAATGGAAACAGGTTATCAAATTGATGAAAAAATCAAAGAAAAAGAAGGAAAAATGAATACAAATTTATTCAGAAGCATGGATAACATTTTTCAATTGGCATTTAGACTGGGGAGATATGGGATTTGATTGATGAGATTTTTGAGTGGTGGGAGAATATTTCCATAAAAAATCAGAAGGTTAAAAAGAGTAAACCCATAATATGTACCAACAGTAAGACAGGTCCTGAAATGAAGCAGCTTCCAGAGGATATGACTATCACACCTTGGAGAACAATGCAAGGTGTGAAGGATGAGAAATTAGTCAAATTAGTACTAGCCCGTGTGAAGTCAGGTGAATTATCAATGGAAGAAATGTGTGCAGAATTTCAAAAGTAAGTTTCTTGAATTATTTCTTATTTTCCTTTCATTATAATTTTCTTTTAAACAAAACATAATGATGTTGGTAGAATTTTTTATACATGTCACTATATTAACGGTTTTAAATTGATTTATTCAGTTAGAATTTTTTTATGAAAATACAAGAACACATGGTTAAAATGTTGAATGAAGACAGTTGGGATGATGTTGTGCGCCACTACCCAGAAGCAAGTTCTACAACAACACTTAAAGATTTTTATATTGCATTCAATAAGGTATGTTGATTTATACATTCATTTTATTTATATTTAAACTATTTTTATTATATTACTTATACATATATATATTTTTATGTCATTAAAGATGTCGAAGAAGGATGGAAATGGAGTACTAGATACTTTCAAAATCTTTATTGAAAAAATTAAGTTGGAAAACATGAGAAAGAAGCGTCTTATGAATGTTGAACTTGATCCTACTCTTAATAATTACATTTGGAATGGGCTCGATAGTATCCAATATCAAATAATACAAGGTGACTGTGAAGACATTGCATCACTAATACCTAAATAGGAATATGCCCTAGTTATTGCAAATATTCCTCATGGTTTCAATTTCCTAGACATTGATTATGATAGAGAACCATATACTTATCAAGCTTTTAGTAAAGTGGTTACGAGTTTTCAAGAAGTGACAACATCACCACTTCGGCGATTTGTGACATTTCATTTAGACACACAGTTTCCAATGTTATTAACAAGCTTCAAGGGTAAAGCAAACTCAAGGATGCAACTTACATGGTAATTGTATGTTTGATTACTCCTAAATTTTTTTATTCATGTAAAGTTTAATTGAACTTTTACTATGTTATGCTACAGGCATAAGTCAAATATTGTTTCTTCCGAAGATCAGCCTATTATAAATGATTGTGAGTTCATCCATGTTGAATGTTGGACAAAAGAGGATAGCTATAAGCATATTCTTATGAATCGAGTAGATGGGAAAAGTCATAGTCAAGTATTGGTTCATGATGCAGTTGTAAGAAAACTAACATATGAGGATAAAGATGCAAAAGGAGATATAGTTAACATTTATAAAAAACCACAAGCATTGATTAACTATCTTATAGATCTATGTTCAAATGAAGGAGAATGGGTTTTGGATTTATTCTCAGGTTCAGGTAAGTTTTATTATACAAATTTAAATTTAAATATTTTATTTTTTACTTTTTATGTCTTCATACTAATTTTCTTACTTATTTCTTTTGTGCTTGATGATTATGTACAACACTAGTATGTTGCCTACTAAAAGGAAGAAATTGCATTGCATTGAGAAAGAACTAGTGCAATGCAAATTTATTCAACAAAGAATTAACGCTCTTGAATTCCTTCCAGATGCAAAGCAAGAAGTTGGTTTGAGGAAAGGGGATTTTAATGAATCACATGTGGCAAAAAAAGAAAAGGAACCTCAACCACCATTATATGGAATGATTGGAAAGGGACACTTTGGAAGATTTGCAGACATGAAAGATCCATTAGAAGATGAAAATGACCAAAATGAAGAAGAAAATGTTGCAGAAGAAGCCATCAATGATGTTCTACATGATGTTGAACATGTATTAGTTGATATTGTTGATGATGTTTAAGTTATGCTTGCAAACAAAGCTCATTTTTGAGATCTATTAATTAGTTTTACTTGTAATGTTTAGACTTTGATATTTTATGAGAAAAACCTTTTTTTTTTTTTGCAAAAAACATGTGATTACTATTATGTTTTGACATTAAATTAAATTAAATTTTTATTTTCTTAAGTTTTTTTGTTAATATTCTCCCAAAAACTTAGTTTATTTAACATGTTTTTGTGAACAAAAAGTCTCAAAGTGTATTTTTTGCATTCTATTTATATTGAAAATTTGTATTTTTTTGTCATATGGTTCAAAATATTGGTTTTTTAGCGACAATTATTTGATTTGCATTGAAAAATTAATTAACAATACATAAACATATAGAAAATATGAACTTTAGAATATTGACCCTTTTTCCATTTTTTTTCTATGTGAAAAAGTGAAGATATCATTACAAATTTTTATTTTTATTTTAAATATTTTTTTATTTTAAAACACAAGTACATAAATGCACTTAAAAATAAACATCTCACGGAAGAAGAAGACATTAGAAAATCTATAGTGTCAAAATCAATCATATAAAAAAATGTTGGTGATGATACACCACCACTATTCAAAATTGACATAAAAAACATCACATAAAAAAAATAAAAAAAACTTAAAGTGTCAAAAACATGCTCCAAATTTCTTTTTATGATTCTGCATTACTACTTTTCAAAATCGGGTGTTTTTCTTGCTACCTCAAAAAGTAGGTACCAGTGAATTTCCCATTTGATCGGTAACAATGTTCCTAGTGGGAAGTAAGGTGCATATTCCTGATCTTTCTTAAACCTGAACTTTTCAGGGTCCTCCGACAACCCCTTCAAAGTTTCTGCTACGGGTACTGCATGAGTGGCTGCCTAATCAGTGTTGAAAGTTTGTTCTCGGGCAGGGAGTGCATAGTATACTTCTTCATCCTGCCCCCTTAGGTTAGCGAATGTTTTCCCCGAGTGATTGTGAATAACCCACATCCTAGAGTCGACCTTTTGGAGGATCCATTCAACAATATCTGCACATGGAAATATAGGTGGATGGGTGTCTGCGTAGTGGAGTTTGGACCTGACCTAGATGTACACCTGCTGGTCTGGAAGATCTTCTGGGAACTCAGGCTTTGTGAACTCCTGATATACCTGGTACCAACTCATCTTGTCTCCTTTTCCGAGCACATAGGCAGTGTCTCCATAGATGGGAGGTGGGGAAGGGGGCATGCCTTCTTCTAATATTTCCACTTCTATGATTTTGTTTCTCTTTCGCATTGCTGGGGGATCCATGTTGCTAGAGGGCAACGAGATGGACACACACTCGAGCTCGGCTTCAATGTTCCCTGGAATATTCATGAAACAGTCCCACGATAAGACAAATGTCATAATTATAAATATTTAGGTTGCTGTTATCTTTGCTAACTATTATCCAAAGAAATGGATAGACCTATGACTTGGCGACCTTGTGACCAGGTCATTGGGTCGTTAGGTCACGTCGGTGCGAACTCTCAAAGAAACGCGACTTGGAAACTTGGCAACTTGCGACTAGGTCGTTGGGTCGCTAAGTCACTGGGTGGGGCGAGCTAATGTTAGGAGGTGAGCGACTTCGCGACTTCGTGACTCAGTGATCACGTCGCGGGGTCGTGGGGTTGCCTATTCGTAGAGTCACGGGGTTGCACTAGGGCCTTCTTATAGGTTACGAGGTGATTAAGACTCGCAGGGGGGAAAAAAGATGAAATAACACACATATAAATCATAAAGAACACATCTGGGTCTTGAGGCTTTCCCTAGGTGAGTTAGGAAAGGTGTTTGAGACAGATATTTGATCTGGATTTATGCAGGAACGCAACATAATAAAAATATAAACATAAATACAGAGATGCAGCGGAAATAACACTTCATTTCATTAATATCAAAGAACTAAAATTTGCTTACAGACAGAATGGAAATAAAACTAGCTAGGGCGCTGGTAGCTATCTCTGAGAAGAGATGTGGTGGCTACAGGCCTCTGAAATGAGTTACAATGAGGCTTGAGGGCCTATTTATTATTTAGAAACAATGGGAAATCCTAAACGGCCAAAACCCTAACCCTAGGAGATGAAGCGCCAAAACTATGGGCCCCGTTTGGGTAAATTGGTGTTTCAACTTCCCAGGGGCGTAACTTTGGCATACGATCTCCGTTTGACGCGTACCATACCTCGTTAGAAAGATCTATCAGAGGACTACAAATTTTGAACGAGCAACATCAATCCATGGACCCATGTTGCTCTCTGTTTTCCCAAAAAACGTCGTTTAGGGCCTCAAAACGGCTCCGGAAGTTTAGGACCCGAAAAACTGCTAAAAATAGTAAACTGTGCCGAAACTGAAAAGCTGAAATAGACAATGGTGGAGCCCCAAGTGGAATAGGCGGGTGACCACCAATATCCACCGGGATCATTCCTCCCCCCTTAGGAAGCAATGGTCCCCATTGCGTTAAGTTCCTCCATGAGATGAGGAAATTTCTGCTGAACTTGGTCCCTGGTGAACCACTTTCCTTGGTGCAGGAGTTGGCCAGCTTTGACAACCCAATATAGTTGGATCTTCTGCTGGCGAGTGTTATTGATTTGCATGTCCATGATGCAATCTGTGGTGGCCTGTTCCATGCAGTCTGGATTTAACTCAGTTGGTGTGAGTTGTTCTGCAATGTCCGAGGTGTCCAGTAGAGGTGGGAAGTAAGGACGAAGGCGATCCACATTGAAGACTGGGTAGAGACCAAGGAATGGTGGAATACTGAGCTCGAATGCATTGTTCCCTACGGCCTTGGTGATGGTGTACGGCCCGTATCGGAGCGGGCGAAGCTTGCGGTGGGGTCCAGTGAGGCGCTCCTTCTGCAAATGTAGCCATACTTTGTCGCCCACCTGGAAGTTGTGTGGCACCCGGTGTTGATCATGGCGTTGCTTGTACTTGGCATTGGCTCTGTCCAATATATCATGAACCTGTTGGTGGATGTGTTGAATGCACTCGATGAAGCTACTGGCTTTGTCAACTTCAGACTGGACATGAGCTGAATTGGCCTGAGCAGCTGCAAATGGCATGGCTACGTCAATGGGGCATAGTGGCTGGAATCCCAAGCCCACCTGAAAGGGGCTATGGCCGATTGAACTGTGGAGAGCCCGATTATAACTATTTTGTACATAAGGGAGGCTCTCATCCCATGTGCGTGGATGATTTGAATTGTACATGCGCAGAATGTGTACAATCATTCTGTTGACGACCTCTGTCTGGCCATCTGTTTGGGGATGGAAAGCTGTGGACTTGGTGAGCTTGGTATCCAACATCGACCAGAGGCTGGACCAAAATGTGCTGAGGAACCTGCTATCCCGATCTGATATGATAGACCGTGGGATCCCAAAGTGCACCCACACTCGTTCAAAGAAGAGTTTAGCAGTGGCTTCTGCTGTGATATTCTTCTTGCAGGCCGCCATAATGGCCATCTTCGAGAATCTGTCGACGACCACAAAAACACAGTCATTTCCCCGCTTAGTAGAAGGCAGGCCCGACATGTAATCCATGGAGATGGATTCCCAAGGTCGACTAGGGGTAGGTAGAGGAGTATATAGGCCTTGCTTCTTGATGGTCGGTTTGGCAATGGCACAGGCAGTGCAGGATCTGATGTGCTTCTCGACATCCTTTCGAAGGTTCGGCCAATAGAAATACTTCTGCAAGATTGCTACTGTTTTCTCGACCCCAAAATGCCTAGCGACTCGACTGTAGTGTGCTTCCCATATCATCTTGGCACGCTCGCTTGAAGTAACACAAAGGTGTCCCATGTGACATAAAAGTGCATCTTGGAGGTGAAAATTTGGAACTTGCGTACCCCCCAAGAGTGCCTTGTAAGTTTGGCCGAATTCTGGGTCACTCTCATAGAGAAGCGGCCAATCAGAAGTCTCGTGCCCACAAGAGTTGAGCACAATGGTGAGCGCCACGATCGGTGGTCGACTGAGGCAGTCTGCAACATGATTGGTGCTACCCTTCTTGTACTTGATGTTCAAATGAAACTGTTGCAGATATGTGGACCACTTCTGATGGCGATCATTCTGCAACTTCCCTTGTGTCTGTATGAACTGCAAGGGCCTGTGGTCTGTGTGGATGATTGTTCCCTTCCCCAAAATGTAATGCTTCCATTGTCGAAAAGCTTGCACAATGGAGTACATTTCTTTGTCATATGTGGGGTACTTGCGAACTGTGTCAGACAATGTCTCACTGTGAAATGCCACTGGATGTCCCTGTTGAGTAAGAACTACCCCAATAGCATATTTAGAGGCATCTGTCTCGATCTCAAATAGGTACCGTGCGAAGTAAAGTAGGCAGGGCAAAACAAAGGCGGTTTTTCGGTTACGTGAGCCGCCTTACGGTGAGGTTAAGACCAAAATTTTTTCTCTCAAGCTCCTCCCTTGGTGACTTGACTCAAGGGCCAAGTGATATGAGAGAATCCCAACATGAACCTACGGTAGAAATTAGCAAGACCTAGAAAGCTGCAAAGCTCTGTTATAGTGGTTGGGGCTAGCCAATCTAGAATGACTTGGATCTTGGTTGGATCCACATGCACCCCCCTTTCATCAATAATGTATCCCAGATATTGAACCTGGGTCATGCCAAAAGTGCACTTCTCCAAATTGGCACACAACTTGTGTTGCCGCGGTGTTTGGAGGACTTGTCGGATGTGGTGAAGGTGCTCTTCCCAAGTCTGGCTGAAGATCAGAATATCATCCAAGTACACCACTACAAATGAGTTGGTGAATGGCCGCAAGATGGCATCCATCATCCTCATGAAGGTGGTGGGAGCATTCGTCAACCCGAAAGGCATGACCAGCCATTCGAAAAGACCTTCCTTTGCTTTGAAGGCAGTCTTCCACACATCGGAGGGTTCAATTGGTACCTGGTGATACCCAGACTTCAGGTCGATCTTGTTGAAATATTTTTCACCTTTGAGTTGGTCCAGAAGGTCATCAATCCGTGGGATTGGGTACCTATTCCGGACAGTGATCTTGTTCAGCGCCCGATAGTCAATACAGAGTCTCCACGTCCCATCCTTCTTCTGTACCAACACGATCGGGCTCCCACGGGGCGATGAACTTGGTCTGATGTGACCTTTCTGCAACAGCTCCTGAATCTGCCTCTTGATTTCATCATTCTCCAGAACAGAGCGCCGATAGATCGGTCCATTAGGTAGCGGCGCACCGGGGGTCAGATCAATCGGGTGCTTGACCTGACAGTGCAGAGGAACCCTTGTGGGTGAGGTGAATATGTCCCCGTACTCCTCCACAACCTTATCCATTTGTTGTTGTTGTGCAGAGGAGCCCTGTCTGGAGGTCGTGGCCACAGTCTTCTTCTTGCCCTGGGGGCGGATCATCGGGAAAACGAATTTCCTGGTTTGGGAAATGAGCTTACTGCATTGTTTTGCAGTAACCAAAGAGATAGCAGCAGGAGGTGGTACCTCTGGTATCCTGTACAACTTATTTCCCAAAGTAACAATAACAGCACGAGGCCGAGACTCATACACAACATGATGCTTCCACAAGTATGGTTGTCCTAATAATACATAAGAAACATCAATAGGAGCAACGTCACATAATACCTCATCCGTGAAGGGCTTGATGCTATAGGGAAGGCGACACTGCCGGCTGACGCGGAGATCTCGTCCTTGGTGAAGCCACCCGATGGTGTATGGATGTGGGTGAGCTGTGGTCAGCAAGCCCAACCGCTTCACGGCGTCTGCTGAAATGAGGTTCTTTTGGCTCCCATTGTCGACAATGAACTGTACAGGGGATCCCTTTACCCACATCTGGGAGTGGAAGAGACGTTCCTCCTCCTCTGGATCTTCCGGTTCCTCCTTCTGGACCTTTGTAGTGGCAGCAGTGGCGTTGGGCTCCGCATCAATAATCTGTTTCCCTTTTTCATTCCCCTTTTCAGGTTCTGATTCGGAGTCGGAGCATGCATCTGACTCAGAAGCCCTCATCTCGGCCACTAGCGACTGCTTGGCCCGGCACTCACTTGTGTTGTGAGTGGAGCTCTTATGGAACTCACACCACTTTCCCGTGTCCTTCTTTGGCTTTGCGGTGCTGTTCTTTTCTTGTGGCTTTGACGGGTTGTCTTTAGCCGCCATGCCTTGGATCTGTCCTTTGTTCTGCGGTTTGGAAGCACCTTTCCCTTGCTTTTGATTCGCAGATCCAAAGTCTCGCTTCTTCTGCTTGAATTTATGCTCAATCTTGGCAGCATACCGGTATGCCGTACCAAGCGAGGAGATGTCGAGGAACTCCATTTCCTCCTGAATGTATCTGTGCAGACAGCTGCGATACTTTAGCACCGGATGTTTCTCTGAATCTTTGATACCCAACTTTGTGCGCAGGGTATGGAACAGATTCGTCAGCTCATGCACATCTTGATCCCTTTGTTGTCGCAGCGTGGTCCATTGTATGTACTTGTCCTCACAGCTCCCCACGGGATAGTACTGTTCCTTGACGGCGTCTCGGAAAGAATTCCAAGTTGGTACGGCCGAGAACAGAGAGGGTTCTGTCTGGTCCTTGTTCTCACAGTAGGTTTCCCACCAGTCCTTAACATGGGGGGTAGCTTTGAGGAGTGCAAAATAATCTTCTCCCGGTCTGAAAAGTCATGAACTGAGAAATATCCTTCTAACAGATTCAACCATTTATCTACAGCATCTGCGTCTATTTGACTCTCAAATATGGGAATGTCAAAATTTACTTGTACCTTAAAAGGAGTCGCGCCTCCAGAGTGGCTGTTGGATGCAGATGCGCCGCCGGTGGGTAGCCGTTGAAGGATATGAGCAAAGTTATCCATCATCACGTTCCTTTGTCTTTCGAGGGCCTCCTCGAGCAATATTTTGATAGGATCTCCTGCTCCCTCATCTTTCTTTTCGTCCCCCATGGGCGTCCGTCGAGGTTTGCGAGGCTGATCTTGCAAAGGTTCCACCAGATCAGGCCCTAGCTCCTTATACCCCGACCTCGTTGGGGACATGCAAAGAAGGATCGAGAAAAAGCAGACCGCTTTGATACCACTGATCCGGATTTATGCAGGAACGCAACAGAATAAACATATAACCATAAATATAGAGATGCAGCTGAAATAACACTTCATTTCATTAATATCGAAGAACTGAAATTTGCTTACAGACAGAATGGAAATAAAACTAGCTAGGGCGCTGGTAGCTATCTCTGAGAAGAGATGTGGCGGCTACAGGCCTCTGAACTGTGTTACAATGAGGCTCGAGGGCCTATTTATCATTTAGAAACAATGGGAAATCCTAAACAGACAAAACCCTAACCCTAGGAGATGAAGCGCCAAAACTATGGGCCCCGTTTGGGTAAATTGGTGTTTCAACTTCCCAGGGGCGTAACTTTGGCATACGATCTCCGTTTGACGCGTACCATACCTCGTTAGAAAGATCTATCCGAGGACTACAAATTTGGAACGAGCAACATCGATCCATGGACCCATGTTGCTCTCCGTTTTCCCAAAAAACGTCGTTTAGGGCCTCAAAACGGCTCCGGAAGTTTAGGACTCGAAAAACTGCTAAAAATAGTAAACTGTGCCGAAACTGAAAAAATGAAATAGAAAATGGTGGAGCCCCAAGTGGAATAGGCGGGTGACCACCAATATCCACCTGGATCAATATTGGAGAAGGGTGGCTTCAAAGAAAAATAAAAAAGGTACATGTCATGAGGGAGAAAGGTAGATCTTGCACAGGGCTATCGGGGACCTTGAACGAGGCCAAGGCAGGGATAAATAGGCCAGGGGCAAGGGCAGGATTGGAAATAATTAATCAAAAATGAAAAAACAAGAGGATTAGGCAACTTACTCAGGAAAAACGCATTCCAGCTGGCTTGTCAGAGGCGTTTCTTGCTCCGTTTATTTATAAAGGGGTCACACGTGCGGTCAATTAATAAGGGTCGCAAGGTCACAAATTAAATTTAGTTGAGGGTCGTGCGACCTCGCGACCTGGGGGTCACGAGGTTGCACAACCCTCAACTAGCTTTAATTTGTGACCTTGCGGCCCTCATTATTTGACCGCACGTGTGACCCCTTTATAAATAAAAGGGTCGCAAGGTCGCACGGTCACACAGTCACAATTCTTAGATTTTAGATCAATGTGCGACCTTGCGACCTCGCAACCTTTAGGTCGCAAGGTCACATGGTCGCAACTTTTTGGATTAAATGATATTTGTGACTCTACGACTGGCAGTTCAAAAAAATAGATCAGGATCAGACTCCATATTTACCGAAAGATCAAGGATTTAGAAATTTTAAATGGGGAAAAATTTTGGAGGATGTTGTAGCGGCTACAATACAACATTAACATGAACCTATGTTGTTGATGAAGTGATGAAAAAATTCACACATTCAAGTCAATCTATGTGTATTAGTTGCATTGGAAGGGGATGGTGAAGAACAATTGCAATGAGATAGTGGTCAGATTTTTTTTTTGCAAAGTTCCTTTATCTTTGCTTCCAACACTTAAAATATTCTTATATACTATAACAACATTGGAGTTACCAAGTCACATTGTTGCCTCTAATGCTACTCCATCTCACTAAATTGTAGCCAAAAGGAGCCTGATTTCATTCTTAGGATAGTAATTTCCATTCCATATTACTTTAACGAGAAATGCATATTTCGTAGCGTAGTATAGTTCATATTACTTATAGTTTCATTTTACCAGACCACCAATCTTGTACCCAACAAGTGGCAGACTATCGGGATTTGTTAAGAAGAAATTATTACACTTAACTAAGAATCCGTATAGCCAAAATTCCCAAGATAGATCTAAAATAGCTCCTAATATATGATAAGATGTTTGGTTAACCATGAGACAACATAAATTCCCAAGTTGAATGAAAATAATCCAAAACAATGCTTTCAAACACTAAATTCCCCTCAAATCCAACCCATGCTAAGAATCTAACTGCCAAAAAATACTTACGAATGCAACAAGATGTGGTGAGAGATCCTAGATAATTGACTGCAACATCATTTCAAATAATATAACAATCCCACCAACATATGGGAACTCCTTATCATGTATAAATATTCCATCATAACATAAGGTTGAAGCACGATATGAAGTGAACAGAAAGGATAGTTGAGACTTAGTTGCGATTTATGTGTATAATGGGATATCATAGGCATGAGAGACTTCATTTATCACTTTTATCTCTTCATAACCATGGGATTCTTGATGCTCTCCTACCCATATACGATTAATAGCTCTAATATTTTGTTAAATCCTATGTTGGCTTGAATACTTGCTTGCTCATTATTAGAGTGAAGGACCTAGAACCATTGGATTGAATCAAAATAATTTTTGAGTTTCTCAATGCAAGATAAAATACTTGTCAACCTATTTTGCTTGGGGATGTTCCTTTAATCATATGCCTAATAATAATATTAGAGTCACCAATTGAATTTAAATTTGAACGGCCTCGTTGTAGTGCTAAAGTGAGCCCCTTAAACAAGACATGTTATCCAATCTAGTTTTTTGTCATATGTCCTAGACACCAAGAAAAATTATGTTTAAGGTTTCCTCTAGGGCTATAGAGAGTTCCTTCCACACTTATCACCCTGATCTATTTTTATTTTTACATTTAAGTATTTAACAAACATTTATACAACTTGAATAGGTTTAATAACTAAAAAAGGTATTTCTCCCTAAATCATATTATTGATTCTCTCACACACACACATAATTAATCAAATTCTCTATACATTAAGAAGTGGAATTGAAAAATATGAATTACTAAATTAAGAAATAAAATGAAAGAGGATTAAAACTAATTAAAATGAAGAAAAGGAAGAAAAGCATAAACCATTTCAATAAATCAAATAAAGAAATATTAATTTAATAATCCATATAAATAACTATTTTTTCACAAAGAAATAAAATTATATGCCATTTCAAATATACATTTTGTAATCCCAAGGAACCATCTCAAAAAGATAATATATGTGTGCAAAAATCTATTCAAAATTGTTACATAATTTATATGTTGTTTCATCCAAATAAGGAAACATGAATAGATTGTCAAAAGACACAAGCTTCGTCTTCTCTAATATCATCTTATAACTCATATTGACCAAAAGATCCATTTGAGAGTTGTAGTGCCTCTTTGCAGAGCTTATCAGCTTGTTTATTCAATTCTTTGTAGATATGTGTGTAAGTTATCCACTCAAACAACTCCCTTCCCAAGGTTGATTATCTAAGAATATGATTCATATTTGGGTCATTAATCTCTTTAAATTTATTTTGCCAATCGATCACCACCTTGGAATCACCCAGAACCTGTAACTTTTTAATTCCAAAGTGCCTTGTTGTATACAGAAGAACCCATAGGCATGTAAATTCTGCATTCATATTAGAGCCACAACCTAGAGCATAACAGAGAAGATAATGTTGGTTTTTATTTAAATAGAGAACACCACCAATCTCACATCATGGAGGATCTGCTTTACTAGTTCCATTGAATAATCCCAACGGTACTTGTTTGTCTGGATCAAGCATGACTAGGACCCTTGTCTTCTTCCTTTTTGGCTCTTACCGAAATTTCTTTACTAATTTCTCTATGATATTTCTCATCACTTCAGTTGGTATGTATTTTTTATGGAAAATTTCCTAATTACACACTCACCAAATAGTATTCATGAATATAGTAGGGAGATATTGGTAAAAATGCATCAAGTGTTTGATACCCAATCTTGAGTGCACTCCTTTGATGATTCTTTACTCTGACAACCAGGCGTCGATGAAAAACATGAAAAAAGGATAATCCAAGCTTTTCTTGAATAGGGACATGTAATTAAAATATGAGAGACAAATTATGCATCCACATGGCATAAGGTGCAATGATTTGGACCAGACCATCATCTTTTGAGTATATTATCACAAGTTAGCAATTTGTTGTTCAATTCCAAGCAGAATGTCAATTTGCATTTTAGTGGACAAGAGTTTTTCCATAAATATCACCACCATCACCCTTTTGGTTCCGTAGGATTTGGTTTTAAAAAATCATTGTAACCAAATTTTAGAGTGTATTCGCTAGAATTTAAATTCTCTAACTAGATTAAGAAATCTTGGTTGTCTTCATCTAAACATGTTATGCACTTGACCTACGAGAATAAAAAAAAGCCAAAAATATGAAACAATATTGCTAGAAACAAAAAAAATATCATATGAATTGAGACAATCTGCAAAGATATTTTATTATTTAGAAGAAGAATACAATGTTCACTTGCCTCTTCGAGGGGGAAACCTCTAACAGAGAAGAGATCAATTACAATAAAACTTGATGTTTCTTCCCTTGTTATATAAGACTATTTTTATCTTTATGACATCCAAAACCATAACCACTTGTGGTCCCTTGCATAATATAGCTTAACCACTTTATTTATTAACTATGGCACGTTTATAACTAATTATGATCCCTTTTCTATAATTCGGGTCAACCACTTACAATTATTATTAATTCAGATTATCGCTTACAGGCTTTGTTGACTCAAGTAACTAACTATGACTCTAACTAGGCCCCTTGGGCTTATTAAATAAATAAATGGGTTAGGGTTAGGCCCTAACATGCCCTCCCCCATCAAAATAATCCTTGTCCTCAAGGTTGAAGCTCTGGAAACTGCTGAAGAATAGTGGTTGGTTCCCATGTCACATCTTCTAAATAGGTGTCTTTCCACTTGATGAGGAAATCCTTAATCGTGCAGCCTCGAAGATGTATTTTGTGAGTGTCAAGAACCTATTCGAGTAGGAGCCAAATTTAACCTTCCTCATCCAATTCTCACGGAATTGTTTGAACCCTACAATTGTTCCCCACAACTTTCTTGAGGCGGGATACATGGAAGACTGGGTGGATTTTTGAAGTAGTTGGCAAGGCCAGTTTGTAAGTGACTACTCCTATACGCTGAAGTACTTGATAAGGCCCATATAATTT
Organism: Pinus albicaulis; assembly: GCA_034641835.2. Classification (NCBI taxonomy): domain Eukaryota; kingdom Viridiplantae; phylum Streptophyta; class Pinopsida; order Pinales; family Pinaceae; genus Pinus; species Pinus albicaulis. The sequence goes on along the minus strand of CM076578.1, from coordinate 92,717,040 downwards.
TGGTGCTATTTTCTAGTAGCCCTTTTATTTGAGAGATGTATGCTTATAAGGTTGGAGTCACAGGAAAACCTAGTCACCTACATGAAATGAACTCTTTGACCGGTGTTGGTTATCATGTTGCTTCATTGTATTCTAAGATTTATGTATATTATATTTGAGATGAGAAATCATGGTGGCACGGTTCTGGAGGATCTTATCAACTGCATGTACCTTGGAAGAGCCAGGAATATAAGAAGCTGGTGAAGTTGGGAGTTGGCTATACACTACCTCATATGGCGTCAGCTTGGTGGCTTCATGATAGCTAGTATGATACAACCATTCAGCTAAAGGAAGCCATTATACCCATTTATTTTTCTTGATTGAAGTGAAGCACCACAGATATGTCTGCAAACATTTTTTGGTTGCTTCTGTTTAACCATCAGTTTGGGGATGAATAATTGTACTCAGTTTCGAGTTTCATGCCCTATAGCTTGAAAAATTCCTACCAAAATTTGCTGGTGAAATTGGGGTCTCAATCAAACACAACGGAAGTCGGAATTCCATGCAATTTGAACATTTGGTCCATGAAAACTTGAGCCACCAATGTTGGGGTAAATGGGTGCGATAGAGCGCAAAAATGAGCATATTTGGAAATTTTTCCGACAACCACCATGATGAATGATTTGTTTCCTAACTTTAGGAAACCTATAATGAAATCCATGGAAAAATATGTCCAGCTAGAAGCAGGGAGTGGAAATGGTTGTAAGGTTCTTGGTAGCTTGATCATTTCCCCTTTGTTGTGCTAGAATACGTTCCATTCATCTACAAAATTAAGAATGTTAGTTTTCATCTTGGTCCAAAATAAAGAGAAATGTTCTCATGCATAAGTCTTTTGAAATCCTGAATGTCTTGCAATTGGAGAGGAGTGCAACTCTTCCAAGATTTGGGTTTTCAGGGTGGATGTCGAGGATTGATCTAAGTCCATCAGCTACCAGATTTACCCATGATATTTTACTTTTGTGATGTTGTTAGAATTTCATTTTAAAATAGCATAGAAGAACACATATACATACTTAAGCAAGAGGAAACAAGACAACCATCAACAACATAAAACACGAGACATTGAAAACGGATTTCAGGGCTACATCTCCGGGCCCGGTGTCAAAATGGGGTAGGCCACTTCATATAGTGCTGGAAATGGGAAGATGTACATGGATGATGTTCATACAAGGATGTGCCCTCTACAAGAACTCTCACTCACAATGAACCTCCTATCAACATGACATAATCTCACATGAACCAAAAACAAGATCCCGCACATGCATCAAGAAAGGATCTAGAAATCATAATACATCTCACAACAAAATGAGGCACATGATCAAGCTGCATATACCTCAACCCCTGAAGCTGGCTGAGGAAGCGAATGCTCAGCTGCTGAATCTGGTTGCACCGTCAATTTCGTGGCGTCGATGGGCATAGAATCTACTGTCCACACTTGAGAGTCAGACACCATCACTCCAATATGGAAACTAGTCAAAAACTGGGGAGTTCTATTGTTGAAACAGACATTTCCATCGAATTCCTTTTGCCAAGAGGTGTAAAATTGACATAAATTTTGTCGAAAATGGAATCCTACAACCTCATGCCCTCAAGGAATCTTTTGATTCCCTCAAGATTCCTTGGGGCATGGTTCTGCTACCTCCATGGCTCAAGGTTCCACCTGTAATAAAAATGTGTCTCGAATCCCATGCTCTCCTCTGCCTCGGCGCACTGTGTAAATGAGAGGTTTCATAACACTTGAATGACAGAGTTTTCAAAGGAAGCTTGTTGGGCTGTTGGTTAAGATGGAGGGTTTGAGGCGGGCAGGTCAAGGGTTCCAACCCCATTGACCTCCCACATTGGAAGCTTGTTTTAACCACATATATTTTGTTGGCACGGTTGGCACATAGTCGTTTGGTTTTTTGGGCACGTTTTAATTTGGCGTGGTTGGTTAACATAAAAATGTTTTTAAACGTTGTTTGGTTGGTTGATTTATCTGGGTTTTGGTTGTTTTTGTGGAGCGCCTGCTCGGGGGCCGACCACGTGGGCCGACCGATTTCGACCCCTGTTTGTCCCGCGTTAATGCTGCCGCCAACGGTATTGCAATACACATATGGTGTGAAGAATGTTTAAAGGAGTAGGCAAGTTGGGCATGGTCCACCGGAGGTGGCTCGCCCACCTGTAACAAAATTTTTTAACATCGTAATGTATGATGGTGTGGGTAGAGGGTGTGACGAGGGTCATGGCCTGCCACCCCATAATTAATATGTTTTATAATATGGTCTGATGGGGGTGGCTGGGGTCACGTCTTGCCACCCAATTTTTAGTATTTTTTCATTATTTTAAAATGAATAGTCATTTTTTATTTTAACGAAAATAAGTGTCACTAGGAAAATTAACTAGGCCACAATTTCGCCCATTTTTGGGAGCTAGGTTCCCTGCCAGTTGACACTGAATTTGTGGGACACTTAAACCTGGCCCACTGCCCAAATTTGACATGCTCTAACTTCTCCATATGGGCTCATATTGGAGATCTGTTCACACCGTTGGAATCAGGGTGATGAGTACTTCAGTATGAACCTGATTCAAGAGAAATCTGGCCACTTTTAATTTTGACCTATCATCAGGCCTCTTGGTCTCCTGAGGGTGTCTGGAGACACCTGGATCAATCCTCCCCACTGAGGAGATTTTGGTCCACCAAAATCATGAACATAATCTGCAGCTACTTTGTACCTTGTCTGCACCACAAGTGTCCTAAAAGGTCACCCTTAATTCTCCTTCACATTTGTCCTTCGGATCCATAAGCGATGAGCCGACACCTACATCCTCTGCAAACCTGTAGTACAATATTTTGTGAATTTGTAATATTCCTACTTTAGAAAGTAGCGAAGGGGAATATTAATTTTTGATTTTTACACCTTGTATTTAGATAAATGGGTAAGGAAGCCCATGCACAGTAAAAAAATGAATAAAACCCATCATAATGTGAAAGGAGATCATCACAGTAGCTTGATTTTACACTTGTGTGTGTGAACAGGGGAAAATGAATGAGGACATAGTCAAGTTTGACTAAGTCAACATGCATGCATGAAAAAGAAGATATCAGCAATATATCTAGTTTAGTGTGAACAAGGATCAACATAGACAGACATTTGGGAGTTGGATTGGAGGCACTTGAGTGTGAAAAGGGATGAGGCAGATTGAAGAGATCAACCTTGACCAAATCACAACACTGTCCATATACATTGAACCTTCTTGTTGATCAGCGCTGTTTTAGAAGGAGGGTCTTCATGTGAAAGGAACTAGAGTTTTGAAGGTGGTTTAGGGTTTATCAATCTCTCATATTATAAAAGGAAGGGGAAGACTCAAGAGAAGGTTGTTGATGATAATTGATTTTTATGTCTGGTTAGATAATTCGAGTTCTCTTGGCTGTTTAGCAGAGACTTGTGAGGATTTCCTGTTTAGGGATTCTCTCTCCTTCCATTGAGTAGCTCTTAGAGGGCATTGTACTTCTCTTCCACTATCAAGAATATGGCCAAGCTCCATCTCCCTTAGACAGCGTAAATCCTATTGGAGTTTACTTATTTCAGTGAGCTGCAACAAGTGGAGACTAGATCTATTCAAATCTAGACTATACTAGTACCTCTTCTCAGTGAGTGAGTCTTTTATCCTCCTGGAAGAGTGTATTAGCTCTTTGGGCTGATATTCAGATCTTGGCATGTGGCAAACATATTCTCCATCTCTTCTAGCGCAGTTATTTGCAGGAACTGCATAATTCTATTCAGTGTTGCAGTAGAAGGGTTTATACCCTTGATTTTGAGCTTGTTCCTTGGAGGAAGGGCCAACCGTTCTCCCGGAAAGCTTTGTAAATCATTATTATTCTATCTCATGTATTATTCAGCTATTTTCTTATAGAGCTGTAGTGTACTACATTTTCCAGATCCATATTCTACAGATCTGTCATTCTTATAATTGTACTTTCAGGAAACCCTTGTCGGGTCATTAATAAAATGTGTAAAAGAGGTCGATACTCCATTTTTCTTCATGATATGATGAAATACACTCCATAGTTTCTGTTTCCATAATATTGCATCATAAACCCTCTAAAAAAGACGCTATGAAGGCTTCAACAAATTCTGCATTAGCTAAGTCATGGGGTTTGGGCATTTTTTAAGCCATATCGGGAGTGGGAGATCTGTTTAACATAGCTAGAGTCATGTTTTTTAGCTCAAATTTGGTATGTGAGTCCCACATGACCTAATATAGGGGATCCCACCATCAATGGCCATTATTTTTACACAGATCTCTGAAAATAACCTTTTTAGGGTATAAATTGCTTCTTTTCCCCATATTTTGTGGGTAGAATGGATCATACTTCTTTCTGTTGTACATACAATGGATGTTGAAGTGTTTATTAACATATTTTTTTGTGGAAAGCTTGTTTTTATTCCATTATTTTTTTTACATACTGCTGCAGCCCTTCCTTGGGCAATATTCAAGCCATACTAGGTGTGGAAGGCCTGTTTGCCTCACCTAGCTTGACTGGTTTCTAATCTCCTCTTGGATTTGGGTCTTAGATTATCAAATCTAAGGGATCCAAGGGCTGATCTTGGTTTCTAAAGAACAAATCCCTAAAAAATGCATTTTTCAGGCATGCCTTACTAGCAATCCCTATTTGGGGATATTACAGTGGTATCAAAGCATGATCTCTGGCTCAACCGATGAGATCCAGCTATGAAAAGAATAAAAAGAAGAAGAAGAGAAAAAAATTATGTAGAGGATGATATTAATCTCATCATTTTTCAGATCCAAGAATAACCTCTCCAAGGAGATTGAGCAGACAAAGAAGAAGAGATGCAGTGAAATTCCTAGAGAGTTTCAAGAAGAGGAAGAGCCAAGCACTTCCTATTCTAAAAGAGAGGAATACCAGAGGCATGAAGGGAATTTATAATCTAATATTATAAGTGAATACCTTTCTAAATACAAAGCTAAATCTAGAGCCTTCAAGGAGACTCTAGCTTTACCACAGTTCATTCAACTAGAGGAAGGGAAGAGATCTTACAGCTATGGGATGATGAGAGGCAATAGGTTTCTGTTGCCCACTTTTGATGGATCACTCACATGTGTAGCAAAGACTTGGGTGATGAAACTAGAGGCTTTCTTCCTACTACATCTAGTAGTAGAGAGAGAGGCTGTAGAGATTGTAGCGCTGCACCTTCAAGGTGAAGCAAATGTTTGGTGGTTCAGCCATTTGAGCCATGCAAGAGTATCTACTCTTGCTGAGTTGTATCAAAGACTGATTGAAGCATTTGGAAAAGAAATATTAGAGGAAGAGAGGCCCTCACCACCACTTGAGGAAGCATATACCCATGCTGTCACAACCTTGGAGGGGCAGCCTTCATGTTTAGTAGTGGAGGAAGAAAATATAGTTGAGGAAGGAGCTCTTGCTTCTACATCTCACCAAGGTATGCTTGCATTTCAATCTCTTGTCGTTTCAGCAAATCATATGAAGGGATCCAAATCTTTTTATATTATTGGTTTAGAGCAACAGAGTTGCACTGCGCTGTACAAAGACAGTGATGAAGAAAAAAGGACCCATGCCTTATGGGAGCATTCACATGGTAGCTTCATTCATGAAGCCATGGAGGAAGAGATGTCAAAGGGTAGACAACTTGAGATGAGAAACTCTTTCTCCTCTCTAGATGACACTCTCTCAATGAGCATGCCACAGCTCAAAGAGAGACTTCTACTTGCAACAGATCCAAGACCTCATTAGTTTTGGAAGGCTATGCATGAGGAGGAGGTCTCATCAGGAGGTCCCATTGGAGGTGCACTTCAAACATTTCATGAGGTGCAAATTTCTTCAAAGTTTGAGGAGGTTGGTGTCCCACCATGGGAGGATACCGAGTTTTTGCAGATGAGATCCATCACCCACATTGGGATGAGTGGATGGTAGTATGGAGCAAGAGGTTTCCAAACCCCTTGCAGATCTATGATACAGGCCAACAAGAAGCATGGTTGCACTGGTTGTTTTTGGGTGAGTTTGGCCACTACCCAAAAATCTCTATTTCTTTATCCCATGTCTTAAGTCCCAATGATAGGATGCATAAGAAAAAGGCATGGATGTTGTGGGTGTTAAGAAGAGAGTTTGGACATCATATGTCAAATCTTATGTCCATATATTTTACTTTGTTTGAGATATATCTCATGGGCTCACATGTATTTATGTTCGAGATGTATTTCATGTATGTACATTGTTTGGGGAGGAAGGATAACTTCCCCATGATGCATGAGGGAGTTGGTTTGAACTTTTTTGATGAAACAACTCACATTTCCATCATTATATTATTGCTCCATGATCTGCATTTTGATAATGCAAGGAGGCAACAAGATTCCTTGTTGCTATGGCTATTGTTGAGAGAGTATGGGTTGAAATTTTTCCATACTCATCATGATGTTTTAGGAGGAGAGTATGGCACATTGTCTTGTTATTTTGATCATGTAAAACTAATATATATTGTTGTTTACTACCACATAGTAGATGAGCACTCATGCACAGCTAGTACCTTGTTGAAGGCCAACCTGCCACATGATATTCTCAAGCAGCAGTTGGGAAAACTGCACTGTATCCACTTAGCAAACCATTGGTATCATGTAAATTTCAACACTTTTCTGATTTGGATGCCAAATGATGATGATGTGCCATTCCTTTTGGATGGGATGATTTGGTCCAGTTTGATCCATGATATGGGAGAGAGGATGTTTGGAGGTCTATTTCCCTTCTTGCCACTTGAGGGCAATCTGATTACAGCCACAAATCAAAAAGTTCTCTACACTTGCTATAAGTGGAGAGAAATAAAACATGGGGTAGGCCATTTTATCTAGCATGTTCAGTTATTTAGCCCACCCACATTGCAGGAGCTAAGGGTGGAACAGATCTTTCATGAGTTGCCATGTCGGAGGGTGACTCATCTTGTATGGATGATAACTTCGGGGTGGAGGTTTTACATGGGAATGATAGTTCCCAAACACATTTCAGACTCCATGCCTTGGGAGGGAGCCGTTCAGTTCTATCCTTGCAGTTTCTTGAGGACAAGCAACATTTGGGAGGGGAGGACTGTAATATTCCTACTTTAGCAAGCAGCTAAGGGGAATATTGATTTTTTATTTTTGCACCTTGTATTTGGCTAAATGGGAAAGGAGGCCCATGCAGAATAAAAACATGAATAAAACCCATCATAATGTGAAAGTAGATCATCACAGTAGTTGGATTTTACACTTGTGTGTGTGAACAGGGGCAAATGAATGAGGACATAATCAAGTTTGACTAAGTCAACATACATGCATGAAAAAGAAGATATCAGCAATATATCTAGTTCAGTGTGAACAAGGATCAACATAGACAGACATTTGGGAGCTATATTGGAGGCACTTGAGTGTGAAAATGGATGAGGCAGATTGAAGAGGTCAACCTTGACCAAATCACAGCACTGTCCAGATACATTGAACCTCCTTTTGATCAGCGCAGTTTTAGATGGAGGGTCTTCATGTGAAAGGAGCTAGATTTTTGAAGGTGGTTTAGGGTTTCTCAAGCTCTCATCTTATAAAAGGAAGGGGAAGGCTCAAGAGAAGGTTGTTGATGATAATTGATTTTTATGTCTGCTTAGACAATTCGAGTTCTCTTGGTTGTTTAGCAGAGACTTGTGAGGATTTCCTGTTTAGGGATTCTCTCTCCTTCCATTGAGTAGCTCTTGGAGGGAATTATACTTCTCTTCCACTATCAGGCATATGGCCAAACTCAATATCCCTTAGACAACGTAAATCCTGTTGGGGTTTACTTGTTTCAGTGAGCTGCAGCAAGTGGAGACTAGATCTATTCAAATCTAGACTATACTAGTACCTCTTCTCAGTGAGTGAGTCTTTTATCCTCCTCGAAGAGTGTATTAGCTCTTTGGGTTGATATTCAGATCTTGTCATGTGGCCAACATATTCTCCATCTCTTCCAGTGCAGTTATTTGCAGGAACTGTGTAATTTTATTCAGTGTTGCAATTGCAGGGTTTATACCCTTGCTTTTGAGCTTGTTCCTTAGAGGAAGGGCCAACCCTTCTCCCGGAAAGATCTGTACATCATTATTCTTCTATATCATGTATTATTCAGCTATTTTATTATAGAGATATAGTGTACTACATTTTCTAGATCCATATTCTGTAGATCTGTCATTCTTACACTTGTACTTTCAGGAAACCCTTGCCGGGTCATTAATAAAATGTGTAAAAGAGGCTGATATTCCATTTTTCTTCATGATCTGATGAAATACACTCCATATTTTCTGTTTCCATAATATTGCATCATAAACCCTCTAAAAAATATGCTGTGAAGGCTTCAAAATTTTTTGCATTAGCTAAGTCATGGGGTTTGGGCATTTTTTAAGCCATAGCAGGAGTGGGAGATCTGTTTAACATAGCTAGAGTCATTTGTTTTAGCTCAAATTTGGTATGTGAGTCCCACGTGCCCTAAGCTAGGGTATCCCACCATCATTTGCCCTTATTTTTATGCAAAGTTCTGAAAATAACCTTTTTAGGGTATAAATTGCTGCTTTTCGCCATCTTTTGTGGGTAGAATGGATCATACTTCTTGTTGTTGTACATACAATGGATGCTGAAGTGTTTCTTAACATATTTGTGTGTGGAAATCTTGTTTTAATTCCAGTATTGTGTTTACATACTGCTGCAGCCCTTCCTTGGGTAATATTCAAGCCATACTAGGTGTGGAAGGCTTTTTTGCCTCACCTAGCTTGACTAGTTTTTGATATCCTCTTGGATTTGGGTCTTAGATTATCAGATATAAGGGATCCAAGGGATGATATTGGTTGCTGAAGCACACATCCCTGAAAAATGCATTTTTCAATCATGCCTTGATAGTATTCCCTATTTGGGGATACTACAGAATTACATGATTAACTAAGTGACTAATCTATGACGGAAGAATTCCACAGACTTTCCATGAGTTTATAACCATACTCTGTGGTCAAGCTTACATCAAATGGAATCAATACCCTAGGTATCAATACAAGTCCAAAACATCATTGATGCTTCATAAGTGATGGAAAACACATCATCACTTTTACAATTTAACATGCAACACATGATTTACAAAGTAAGGCTAAACACACTACCAAACCTAAAAAAACCATCTCTCACTTATCAAAGTGAATGGGTCATCTCTCTATGGTGCATTTTCTTATTGAACAATTGTTTCAACTAGTTCCTGCATGCACACTTTGTCCTTGAGATGCTACTCTGGATGGAGACTCCAACACGTGGCTCTTTGATGAAAACTTCTATCGCAATGAATGCAATGAGTCTTCTTCCTCTAGACCTGCTTTAAATTCTTCCTTTCCTACTGTGGAGAAGGCCTTTCATGTCTCATCCTCTTTTATGTTTCCATTCTTTTCCAACACTTAGAAAATACATGGTTATGTAATCCACAAAAACTACATGTTTTTCGATGTCATGATCTATGTTCATTGTTAGCGATATGTTTGTAATAAAAATGAGAATTATAATACCAATACTTGTTATACCTTTCTTGTTGGTATCTGGTGCAATCATGGTGACAAGAGCTTGCCTCAACTCTTTTTTTGTAATGTGCGCTGTCATAGGAAGATGGTGAAGTGTTCCCATCAATCTCTTTCCCCAATGGTTTAAACCATGCATTGGAAGATTCTAACACCTTCGAGCATTGTCCTTTAGTGTATCCCCATTAGGGGAATTTTGAGGTCTAAAATGGGCCTCCTAAGGAAATAATAAAATAATAGCTAAACCAATAAAATAATATTTATGAATTTCCAATTCACTTTTTGCACCACAATCCATGTAACCATATTTAAATTTAATTCATAAGTTGTACCAAAATAAAATTAATAATAAAATTTTGTTGATGTGACTATAAATAAGAATGAGATTTTCAAGAAAAAGTCATTATCATTGAACAACTAATGCATTTGTCCTTTGTACTTAAATAACTTAAAATAAAATATAAATTCTTAATTATATTATATGATATTAATTAAAATTTATATTATTTAAATTTTATAATAACATGTAATTAATATACTATATAAAAATAATATAATATAATAAATGTATAGGGATATGCATTGTTTTTTTCAAGAAATATGAAATGAGAATAATATATTTTTATTCAAAAAGTGTGAAATGACATTTATTATGAGTACTTTACTTTGACTTTAAAAGTACTTAGAGCACTACCATGGTCAACCATGAGTTTTTATCCACCATTGAGAATGTGACAAGTAAGTACCTTTAACTAAAGCAATACCACCTCAACCATTAGGGATGATGTCATCCCCTAAAATGTGATTGGTTCTCATAAAATGAATTTTGATTGTATATTTTCCTTAGGAGGCCCATTTTAGACCTCAAAATTCCCCTAATGAAACCTGCTAATCGAGGTCTTTGCACAACCTCCAATGGTTGAATCATGCCTTGGACATTGACACCAAGTCCTCCTCCTTTGTATCCCATCTTGGTGAGGAGTCTCATGCCAGTTCCTGTAATGGGTATCTCCACATTTCCTATAGAAATGATAGTAGGGGAATATGAAACCGAAGAAACGTCAAGATTGTTTACCTCAAATGTAGATTCTGAAACAGGTGATGATGGCTTCTTTAAGCCTTTGTTGCACTTCAACTCCTCTAAGGCCTCTTCCGTGACTCATAGTTTAAGCTACAATATCTTCTTATCCTCTTTCTCTTCTTGTAGAAGCCCCCTTAATTCAACATCCTTTGCTTGAAGGCTCTATTTGTTGTGCTTCAGTTCTTCCAAGGCTACCTCTACGGCTTGCAACTGAAGCTGCACTCTCTTTTTACCCTCTTTCTCCTCTCGTAGAAGCACTTTCAATTCATCATTATCTCCTTGAGTGCTATGGTTGATCTCCTCATACGAATGATGAGAAGATGATGAGGGAGATGAATATTCACTGGAATATGTGGATGAAGCATCCCTTTCTACTTCTTCTTTCTCTCGTATTTCATGAGCTCAATACATCATGTCCACCATTTTTTACATCTTGAGCATGGCCTCGTACATGTCTTTGCCATCCTCCATTGTTGTGCTTTCAATCTTTTCTCACACTCGCAATTCGAATAAGCAAGAAGACCTTTCTAATGCCACTTGATCTGAGTCCGTCAGCTACCAAATTTTCCCATGATCTTTTACTTCTGTGATGTTGTTAGAATTTAATTTTAAAATAACATAGAAGAACACATATACATGCTTAAGCAAGAGGAAACAAGACAACCATCAACAACATAAAACACGAAACGTTGATAACGAAGTTCACCCAGTGTGGGCTACATCTCTGGGCCCGGTGTCAAAATGGGTTAGACTGCTTCATATAGTGCTGGAAATGGGAAGATGTACATGGATGATGTTCATACAAGGATGTATCCTCAACACGAGTGTCTTGTCTCTCCACGAGACATTCCACTACAGGAAATCTTAGTCACAATGGACCTCCTATCAACATGACATAATATCACATGAAGCAAAAACAAGATCTTGCTCATGCATCAAGCAAGGATCTAGAAATCATAATGCATCTCACAGCAAAAGAGGCACCTGATCAAGCTGCATATACCTCAACCCCTGAAGCTGGTGGATGAAGTAGATGCTCAGCCACTGAATCTGGTTGCATTGTCGATTTCGTGGCGTCAAGGAGCATATAATTGATTATCCACACTTGAGAATCGGACACTGTCACTCCAATATGGAAAATGGCCGAAAAATGGTTAGATCTACTACTGAAACGAACATCGCCATTGGATTCCTGTCGTCGAGAGGTGTAAAATAAACATAAAGTTTTTCAAAAATGGACTCTTGTAACTTCGGGCCCTCAAGGAATATTTTGATGCCCTCAAGATTCCCTGGCGCATGGTTTCACTGCCTCCATGGCTCAAGGTTCCACCTGCAATAAAAATATGTCTCGAATCCCACGCTCTCCTCTGCCTGGGCACACTGTGGAAATGAGAGGTTTTATAACACATGAATGGCGGAGTTTTCAAAGGAAGTTCGTTGGGTTGTTGGTTAAGATGGAGGGTTTGAGTCGGGCAAGTCGAGGGTTCCAACCCCACTGACCTCCCACATTAGAAGTTTATTTTAACTGCATATATTTTGTTGGCGCAGTTGGCACATAGCCGTTTGGTTTTTTGGGTGTGTTTTAATTTGGCATGGTTTGTTAACATAACCGTTTTTTTAAACATTGTTTGGTTGGTTGATTTATTTAGGTTGTGGTTGGTTTGGGGGACCACCGGCTCGGGGGCTGGCCATGTGGGCTGGGCAGTTTTAACCCCCAACGGTCCCATGTTAATGCTGCATCTGGTGGTATTGCAATACACATATGTTGTAACAAATGTTTAAAGGGGTAGGCAGGTTGGGCTGGGTCCACCAGAGGTGGCCCACCCACCCGTAACAAACATTTTAACATTGTAATGTATGATGGTGTGGGCGTAGGGTGCGGTGGGGGTCATGGCCTACTGTCCCATAATTAATATGTTTTATAATGTGGTCTGATGGGGGTGGCGGGGGTCATGGACCGCCACCCTATTTTTAATATTTTTTTCGTTATTTTAAAACAAATAGTCATTTTTTATTTTAACGAAAATAAAGGTCACTAGGAAAATTAATGAGGCCACAATTTCACCCATTTTCTGGAGCTCAGTTCCCTACTGCTTATTGGTGAATTTGTTGGACACTTAAACCTGGCTCACTGCCCAACTTTGACCAAAACTTTGACTCTCTCTAACTTCTCCATACAGGCTCGGATTGGAGCTCTATTCGCACCGTTGGAATCAGGGCGACGAGTACTTTAGTCTAAACTTGGTTCACGAGCAATATGACCACTTTCAATTTTGAACTATCATCAACCCTCTTGGTCTCCTAAGGGTGTCTGGAGCCACCTAGATCAAGGATAACACTACCAGATCCTTCTAGCGAATAACCTCATCCTTCCAAGTGTATTCCTCTGGGGAATTAGGATTTGATCGTAATCTATTAATGACGTGGGACAAAGAGGGGTGGGAGAAACTATTATACAAATTTTTGGTCATCTAACCTTGATCTGAAATGACTGTATTAGTTTTGTTGTGTTAAGTGTCTTTTCAGTTCAAAAACATGTGCATACTTGTCTCATTAGTTTGCATAAGGATTAAGGACTTTGACCATGAATTGTAGATGTTTTTTAGTGAATTATAAGCATGAAATAAGCACAATAACACTAAAAAATAGTGTAAAACATAGAAATAAGTCACCACATTAAATTGACATAGTAGGCATGATGAAGCAGTTCACCCCTCCTGGGCTACATCTGTTGGTCCAACTCTCAATGGCTTGTCCATCTTTCATTATGCTAAAAATTTTGCTATTACATGTAATTAAAGTGTTCTAATGGTTGTTTTATCTACACCAATGGCTCCAAAATGATCCAATTAGTCAAAAATGACTCTTCATTTACTCAGAATGGTAAAAAATTGGGCCTCCTACACTTTTTCCTAGATTCACATAGGAAAGCTCCACTAAAAGTGGAGAACTCCACTTAACTAGAGTTAAAAATGGCATACCCACCAAAAATGGCATGCCCTATAACTATTTCACTTACTAACCCATGCAATAAATGTCACGGTTTGGGTAATGGCCACATGCGCACCTCTAAAACCGTTAGTTACAAACGGTTAGTGGAACCCAAGGCAAAGACTGCGGTTAAAAAGTTTGAACTAGGGTTGAATGTTGTTGGTTAGAAATAGACTACACCAAGGAGTTGGCATTTAACGTTTCCACGTGACAAACTGCAGAACTATTTGAACTCTAGGTTAATAACCATCGGGTTAGCCTTATCATATGGTGGATGTTAACATTTATCATTGCAATGTGATACATATCCATCGGGGACCACTGGCAGGTTGGGACCGTCAGCGGTTCCCAAATCCCAACATAATTTTTAATACAAAATAAATATAACCCTTCTCCCATAGATGTTAAGTAACAAGCGTGGCTCAGACGGTAAGGCATACCCATGCCCATCGGGAGGTCTAGGGATCGATTCCTGCGGACACTCAACAAAATTTTAATATGCCATTTCAAGGACATGTGGAAGCCTCAGGGCTAGCCACGTGGCACCCTCTAATTAGCTCTCCCAAATCGTACCTTCAGATAAATCTGTGACACTTGTCAACCAACGATTGGTTCAATGGACAGAATATTTTGAGGAATATTCCAATTTTGTTGACTGTACATCCACCTTTTGCTGACTATGCATCCCAGTCAAACCTAGTCAAACTATCACAATTGTACCTGTTTGGCATTTCAATTAGAATGTGATATCTTCCTCATACGACATGAGTTTTTCAAATCATTCACGGCACTAGAATCAAGAAGACGAGATCTACGCAACCATCCTGGTTTCAACCCAATCCTGTAACTTTTAATTTTGAGAAAAAATTATGAACTCCTAATCATTCCTCCCCATTGGGAAGCTTTTGGACCCCAAAAGACTTGATTACCTATTTAGTAGATGAGGGTAAAACTCCCTCACCTTTTCAACCTCCATCCATTTTTACTTTCTTGGTTTAGTTCCTTTGAGCCCAACTCACAGGTTGTCAACACTTCCCCTCTTTGATGCTCTTGTCCTCCTATCAAGAATAATATCTTATTTGAGCTCATCCAGAAATTTTGGCGAGAAATATTCAATAGAAGGTAGTTGAACATCACTTCCTTGATCATAGATCAAAGGTGGCTCATACAAGTGTAAGTTTTCAACATTAACAATTGAATACATTTGCATGTAAGAAGGCAAGTCAAGTTGGAATGCATTATTACCAACTTGTTTTATGATCTTGAAAAGACCATAGTGAATGGATTTGAGCTTTTTACCTTCCCCTCGCATCCTTTATTTGCTAATGTGCAACCATACCTCATCTTCCTCTTGAAACTTGTGATGAACCCGATGTTTGTCATGCCTCTATTTTTCTCAAGTTGTTCTTGAACTTGTTGATGTATAATCTAAATTTTCTCAATGAAATTTTGAGCCTTATCAATATCACTATGGACATCAATTGCAACATCCTTCCCAAAGATGAAGTCTAATGGCGATTTTGGAAAATAACCAAAACTTCAAAAGGTGAGGTTTGTGTTGAAGAGTTCTTTGCCCAGTTGTAAGCGTGCTGAATGTAATGCAGTTGTTCATCCCACAACTTGGGATGTTTGCTACAATATCCTCTCAATAGATGCACAATTGTTCTGTTCACCACCTCGGTTTGTCCATCTATTTGTGGATGAAAAACAGTTCTCTTTTTCAACTTTGTGTCCATCATTCTCCATATATTTGACCAAAATTTCCCAATGAACCTAGAATCCATGTCACTAACAATAGAGGTGGGAAATCCAAAATGAACCCAAACATTTTGAAAATAAAGTTCAACAGTTTTTTCAGCAGTAATGGTTTTCTTACATGGCATAAGTATACTCATTTTACTAAATATATCCACAACTACAAAAAGATAATCATGTTTCTTTCTTGGCATAGGTACACCTCCAACAAAGTCCATGGAGACACTCTCCCATGGCCTTGATGGTACTGGTAGTGGCGTGTACAATCCAATATTCCTATTACTAGGCTTACTTGTTGCACACATAGAACATCCTCTAATAAAACGTGACACACTATCTATCATGTGATGCCAATAACAATACCTCTGTAGATGCACCACTGTTTTTCTTACCCCAAAGTGTCCAGCAATAAGAGAAGAATGAGCTTCTCTCATGACACTTATCCTATCTCCTTTTGAAATACATAGCTTTCCCAAATAAAACATCAAATTGTTATGCATGTGATAATCTTTTTCTTCAACTTGATTCCCTTCACTCAAACTAGCTTACACATCTTGGAAATTAATGCCATGTGCATATTGTTCTATGTAACTTTCATGTACAACAGAATAATTTTTGAGCAAAGTAGAAGCACTAATGATTGGTATTGAAAGCATATCTGCAAATTTATTGAAAATACCTTTCTTGTACCTTATAACCAAGTGAAACTGTTGAAGAAATACCATCCACCTGAAATGTCTTGATTGCTACAATTTTGTTTGTGACTGCAAGTACTATAATGGTTGGTGATCGGTATGTACAATAGTCTCTTTACCCATGAAGTAGTGTTTCCACTTCTTGACACTTTGTACCAACGCATATAGTTCTTTGTCATATGTAGGATAATTAGTCACAGCACCATTAAAGGTTTCTGAATGAAAGGCGATAGGCTTACCATGCTGAAAAAGTATTGAGACCATGGCATAATCACTAGCATCAATTTGAATCTCGAATGGCTGTCTCAAATTTGGTAATGCAAGCACTAGAGTTGAACTGATCTTGTCTTTTAAAGCTTCGAAAGCTTGCTGTTTTTTTCCTCCCCATTGGAAGCCTTTCTTCACACTTGTCACTGCATGACTAAGAGTTGCGATGGAAGAAAAGTTAGCAATAAACTTCCTCCAATATTGAGTTGCACCTAAGAAATTTTTTACCTCAGTTACTATTTTGGGTGTGGGCCAATTCAGAATGGCCTCCACTTTAGAAGGATTAATCCTCAATTCTCCTCCTCCTACACTATGTCCCAAATAGACCAAATAAGTCTTTCTAAAATCACACTTTGACATCTTTAGAAACAATTTCTCTTTCTTCAAAATATCAAGCACTCTACTCACATGCAAGACATGATCTTCTCTTGTTTTGTTGAAAATTAAAATGTCATCTAAGTACACGATAAAAAAGTCATCAAGGAATGGTCGCAAAAAATTATCCATAACTTGTATAAAAGTTGTTGGTGCATTACATAAACCAAAAGGCATAACTAGCCACTCAAAGAGTTCTTGTTTATTTTTTAATGCAATTTTCCATATATCACTTTCTGTAATTCTTACTTGATGATATCCACTTCGTAAACATAAATTAGTGATTTTTTTTTTCTTTCTTTCAGCTGATCAAGCAAATCATCTATTCTTGGGAGTGGGTAATGATTTTTTACCATAATCTTGTTCAAAGCTTGAAAATCTACACACATGCACCAAATCCCATCTTTCTTTGGTATCAAGACTATGGGTGAACCGCATGGTGAGGAGCATGGAATTATGATTCCTTTATCCAACGTCTCTTTTATTTGCCTCTTTATTTCAGCATTCTCCATTATCGACATGCAATACATACCGATGTTTCGAAGAGGAAAATCTTGATGCAACTGAATCTCATGTTGAATTTCCCTTTTTGGAGGCAATCCTGTTGGCTCCTGAAATATCTCATGATGTCCATTAACCACATCATATAAATCTGATTTGAACTTAGGATCACATCCCTCAAATGATTCATGATTAATATCAGCTTTAGGCTTAATCATAAGAAGAACATAATTCATACTTGAATTTACCAGCCTCTTTACCTGTCCAGCATTTACCATAGTAATGTTTGTCTTCTTGCGATATGCTCTAAAAATGAACTCATTTCCATACTTGAATAAACGATACTTGTTCTCATGACGATATAAGGTTGCTTCCCTATCATACAGGTAAGGAATCCCTAATACAATACCAGTTATGTCAAGTGGAACCACATCTAATTCAAATGTGTCAAAAAAGCTTGTAGTGATTGCAAACCTCAATATACATTTCTTTGAAACCTGTAGATTTGCATCCTTACAAATCCAACCCAATGGATATGGTTTTGGATGTGGAATGGTCTCAAGGTTAAGTTTTTTGACCAAATCTTCAGAGATTAATTTTTCTTGTGACCCACTGTCAAACAGTGTGTCAATCTTGGTATGCTTGGACATGACCCTCACATGAAACAATTCTATTCTCTCTTCTTCATTTGGAGTGTTTATGTGACAGTTTGAGGTATTGGCACTGGGTTTAGTTTCAATTTCTTTTCCCTTCATGTTCTTCAATCCCATGGCTGTAATTTTAGTTTAATCACCTGAATCAGATCCTAAATCATGTTGATTTGTAGTAACAATTTTCCGTTTCCCTTTGTTATTGGGTTTCTTTGGCCTCAGTTCAGGATGTAATTTCTAACAATGAGTTTCATTATGGCCTTCTTTTGAACAATGGTTACAAGTTTCTTTTTCCCGCTCTTTCTTAATAGATGCATTTTTTTATTTTTACCTTTTGAGGTATTTTCCTTGGCTTTACCCTTAAAAGGTTTCTTTGTACCCTCTTCAAAAATGTTCTTCCCTCTAGCTTCTAGATGTGTGGCCTGAACACAAAATTCATCTAGATTGGTGGGGTTAAACATGACGATAGTATGTTTTAGGTAGATATGTAAGCCTCCTATGTACTTTAGCAAAGTCTATTGGCTCTGCAAATCCACCCCTAATAAGAGAGCTCTTCTCCTAAATTATTGGGTGTATTCTTGCACATTTTGTCCCTTTAATTGCCTAAAATTTCGCAAGTTCATGATGGATTTATGCATATGAGCTAATGGATAAAACCGTTGTTTAATAGAAGTAATGAAATATGACCATGATAGAATAATCTTACCATGTTCTTTGATTTCCTCTTTTGTCTTGGCTTCCCGCCAAACAAGAGCTGCATCTTCCATTCTCAAAGAAGCTAATTGAATTTTTGTTTCATCATATTGAAGGTTCTGTATTCTCAAATAGACCTCCAATTGTCTAATAAAATTATCAAGCTTGTCTGAATTTACTTCACCATTAAACATTGGAAATTCTAACTTAACATCAAGTTTTAAAAAAGGATTTTTACCAATGCTCTTGGACTTGTGTGGTTGATGCACTGAAGAAGAAGTAGCAGATGATGATGATGATGAGGGTGAGGATGATGGCTCTCCATTACCTCAATTTCCTCCATTTCCCTTCTTTGACTTGTCTTCATCATGTTGACCTCCTGAAGATTTGATATGTTTACATATATATGTTTTGCATTGAATGTTTTTACAGGTTCCGACTGGGATGTCCACAGGATGATCCTTGAAATGATAAAGTACTTCACTCTTCATATATGACAGAATTCATCTTCATCTATTCCAAACTTTTCACTTTAGGGGGAAATATGTTGCACTAAAAACTGTCACCTTGACATTCTGCTGACTGTATGAGCTCATTTTCACTCATACTTACCTCCTCTGCAAGTCTTACAACCTCTACTCCTCATGTCAAGCCCTAAAAACAGGAGAAAAACCCTAAAAAAATCCAAAACCCTGGGTATGCAGGTAATGTGAAGCTTACCTACGTTCCTGGCTGGGGTACACAGGTAATGTGAAGCTTACATGCGTTCCAAAATGTAGTTTCTCTGTGTAATTCTTGTGTACCCCTGTCAAAGTCAAAAGGGCGAGAAAGTAAAGTGAAAAAGCTGATTTTTGGTCAATTCTAGAAGCTTCTGGATGATATTTTTTGGGGGTGAGTACGCTCTTGTAAGATTCATGCATCCCACACCTTAAGGAGCTAACCCCTTGATGTGAGGACCTATCCATTTGAAGGAGGATTCTATCCCTTCATAGGTGGAACCCTAACCTCCTCATCTGCACTATAAAAAGAGGCATTAGGTAGCCTCAAAGAGAGTTCAAGATTTAGTGTGTGATTGAGGTGAAGTGTTGTTGAGATTTAGACTCCTTTCTGCTAAGCTTTTGTGAGGAAAGATCCCATACCTCTATGTGCTCCTGGAGGAAGAGTGCAAGGCTTATCAAAGTAGAGGAAACTCCTGCTTCGGACCCTGGGAAGGCCTGTTCAACATCAAGGCTAAGGTTGTAAGGTTCTTCTATTATTTCAAATTTAATACAATCAAGTTTTTTTTTCTCAATAAATTGTCGTTTGATTGTTTATTTCAATAAGTTTTCATTTGATCATTTATTTCATAGATTCCTTGATCACTATGATAGGTATGTTTTATAATTATTTTTTATACAGGTGCTATTTAATATTTGCTTGTTTGTGATTGCAGGTCTTTGAAGACGACACTTTCAAGCGACTAAAAAGACGAAACTTTCAAGCGACTGAAGAACTATTGTTGTGACGGAAGAACTACTGATGCGACGGAAGAACTACGGTTGAAAATAAGCGTTTGGATCTAAGGTAGGATCAACACCTTTATAGCTTTTACTTGTAAAACGAATATATTTAGAGAAAGATAAACTTAGTTGTTCGTTTGTTGCTAGATTGTATTCTGACACTAGGGAGATCGATCTTGTCCGCAAGATCGATTTATCCATCCAACACAGTCTCTCATTCATTTCTTGATAAAGGATTCTAACCATCTCAGTCATGTCAAGAAATTCTTTCCTGAACACTCTTTCTTCCTCCTTGGGATCAACCTCTTCATGGATTTCTCCTTCCTCATGAGGCATGCTTTTTGGAGCTTCTGCTTCTTTAGGAGGTGAACTAGGTGGTGTAGATTGTGGAAATCTTGTTCCCCTTTGCTTTGGCTCCTTTTGAGACACTCATTCTTCCACCAATTCGCCTTCTCCTCTTTTGAGCTTGAACCTTGTAAGCATCTAAAACTTGCAAATAGTTTAACAATTATTTTCACTAAACAACACCAGAGAATAAACTCTAGCTCTGACACCAATATGATCTGAAATGATTGTATTAGTTTTGTTATGCTAAGTGTATTTTTAGTTTAAAAACAAGTGCATACTTGTCTCATTAGTTTTCATTGGGATTAAGGATTTTGACCATGAATTGTAGATGATTTTTAGTGAATTAGAAGCATGAAATAAGCACAAATAATACTGAACAATAGTGTAAAATAGAGAAATAAGTCACCACATGAAATTTACACATAAGGCATGATGAAGCAGTTCACCCCTCCTGGGCTACATCTGCTGGTCCAACTCCCAATGGCGTGTCCATCTTTCATTATGCTAAAAAATTTTCTATTACATGTAGTAATATTTCTCTAATGGCTATTTTCTCTGCACCAATGGCTCCAAAATTCTCCAATTAGTCAAAAATGACTCTTCATTTGACATTCAGAATGGTCGAAAATTGGGCCTCCTACACTTTTGCCCAGTTTCACCTAGGAATGCTCCACTAAAAGTGGAGAACTCCACTTAACTGGAGTTAAAAATGGCATACCCACCAAAACTGGCACACCCTCTAAATATTCCGCCGACTAAACCGCGCAATAAATGTCATGGTTGGGGCGGTGGTCACATGCGCACACCCAAAACCATTAGTTACAAACGGTTAGCAGAACCTAAGGCGAAGACTACGGTTAAAAATTTTAAATCAGGGTTGAATGTTGTTGGTTAGCAATAGACCGCACGAAGGAGCTGGAATTTAACGTTGCCATGTGACAAACTATAGAACTATTTGAACTCTAGGTTAATAGCTGTTGGGTTAGACTGACTGCACAGTGGCTGTTAACGTTTATTGTTGCAATGTGATACATATCCGTTGGGGATCGTTGGCGGTTCCTAACCCCCAACATGATTTTTAATACAACATAAATATAACCCTTCTCCCATAGATGTTAAGTAACAAGCGTAGCTCGGATGGTAAGGCGTGCGCTGCCCGACGAGAAGTCTAGGGGTCGATTCCTGCAGACCCTCAAAAAATTTTTAATATGCCATTTCAGGGACACGTGGAATCCTGAGGGCTAGCTGCATGGCACCCTCTAATTGGCTCTCCCAAACCGTACCTTCAAATAAAATTGTGACACTTGTAAACTAGTGATTGGTGTGGTGGAGGGAATATTCCCTTTTTGCTGACTGTACATCCACCTTTTGCTGACTGTGCATCCTAGTCAAACTTGGACAAATTGTCGCAATTTTACATGTTTGGCATTTTTATTAGAACACGATATCTTCTTCATACGACATCGATTTTTCGAACCGTTTGTGGCGCCGGAATCAGGAAGATGAGATCTACGTAACCATTCTGGTTTCAACCCAATCCTTTGACTTTGAATTTTGAGCAAAATTTATAAACTCCTGATCAAACCTGTTACTATTAGATGGACCAAAGTACACCATGTTAGACCAATTTTACCATAGTAAAATTGCTTTCACTATGAGAAATAATTTAATAACCCATAGTTTATTAAATTATTTATGGTCTAAACAGGAAACCCCATGAGGAATAATTAAATAAATCCTTATTTGTTTGATTTTCCTCTGGGGATAATTAACTAAACCACTATTCAATTAATATTCCTAGTCATATTTAACCCAAAACATGTGAATTAATTAGATAAATCATTATTTATCGTATTATTCTCTAGGAATAATGATTTAAATCATTATTTAATAATATTCCTTGTTAAATTTGACTAAATCATTTATAAATAAATGAATAAATCATTATTTATTTAATTATTACGTAACTTCATCCTTGAAATAATAAATAAATCATTTATTTATTTATTATTTTTAAATAAATGGATTTAACCAATTCTAAATTCCTTTTCCCTCCACCAAAAATAACAAAATATTCCAAGTAAGTTGGATCTAGATTTGGTTAATAATATTTTAATTATGCACCAATATCTAGTCTAACTCAATATTTTGTTATAAATAGAAGGGTTTTCCATTCATTCACAACCTTTTGTCACCTTTGGATCACCTCCTGATCTATGCTTTTAGTTTGAATTTGATCCTCCATTATTGTCATATTTTTTCTACCTTTTCTTGTGAGCTCCCTTTGAGTTCCATTTTGTCTGGGTTTTCTGCACCATCAAGAGAGAGAGATGTTGGATATGAAGCACTGAGGACATACAAGAACCCATCCCATTGAGGGGGACTGGTAACAAATTTCTATGTTCCCTTCCCAGGTGTCATAATATAAAAATTCTTTATAAATTATTGTCTTGTCTATTGGATGTATGGAGCAACTCTTTTTATTTTTGTTGTTTAATGTCTTTAAGTGCATAGATCTGGATTTTCATAGCATTTATTTTGATCACCTACTGCAAATATAAGGAAATTGACAGCCACATTTGATGTTAGGGATATTTTTTATGCACATCTAAAGTGAGTTTTTTCCGTACGCTTGCGATTAGAATTCACACTAACAACTGGCGACTCCACAAGGGTTTTTAATTCTAAACATTGTCATTTTTCAAATCCTTGCATGACCAGCTGCTTCAACCCCCAGCGTTTTTCTTCAGCTTCTTATTTTTCATTCCTTGATGCTATTTTTAACCTTTTTTACCTTAAAACAATAAAAATTCTAACTTATGTGTGTTTCTAGGCCGTTTGCGTAGGTAACAGGTATCAAACGCGACATAGACGACACTTTTTTCTAAAACTTGCCACTGAGACAACCGGAAGTGCAGGTCTCACTTTTCAGCCCAAAACCTATGACCTCATCTCTCAGGTAGCAGATATCTGCCCAAAAACTACAACCTCAGCAAAAAACAGGTCAGTACCTATGACCTATACTTTTTTACAGGATTTTTTCTAAAATTTTTAGGGTTTTCCAAGGGCACTGTTCAGGGTTTTCTGACCTCCATATTTACCCATATTGGACCTATATTTTCTTAGTTATACTTTTCGAAGTAGGAACCAAGCCCCTGTAATGTTCCGAAATGGAAATAAACAGATTTTTCTCCACTGAAGTGTTCCTTTGTCAGAAATATGAACAAGGCTATTTTAGAGATGGATTGAGTGGGAATTTACCAGATATTTCACCTCTAAAAAGAGGATGAGATCAGGAGGCTAGCTGGACCCTTCTCAGGCTCTGTCTATAGCTATGTAAATATTCCTCCTTGGGAAAACTTAGGAAGCAAGAAGAAAAAACGCATTCCTAGCCATGCATGCAATAAAACAATGAAATGAACTTTTGGATCTCATAGATACAGCAATAAAAAATCTAAATCCAAGAATAGAGCTGAAACAAATCAAATTAGGTGGGCTAAACAGATCTCCCACACTAGGGTAGTCAAAACTAGTCAAAAACCCCAAGACTACAAAATGCCGGAGTAGCTGCTCAAGGGACTGCGCAGCCTAAGAGAGTGTTCACACATAAAATGATTAGAGAACAATAGATCTGCTCATATATTAACCGGAAATTCTCAAGGAATGAGATCTAGTCCCCTTATACAAAAAGCAAGACAACCTAGCAAGGGTTTCTTGTCAAACACTCTAAATACAAAATGTAATATTCAGAAATCTATGAATACTCACTGCAACATGAAGCATGAGAGTGTAAGAGGCTGATAAAAATATGATCTTATGCAGATCCTTGAAAGGCTTCCTCCCATGAGAGAATGAACCTCTCAAACACAAGGAAAAACCACAAAGAAGCCACCAAACCCTGCAATGAAATCTGCCTCCCAAAATAACGCAGTTCCCAGCTACAACTATGCTGGAAACTCTGAGAAGTGTGTGGTCTAATACCACTGATCTGAAATCTGCTCCAAGACCCTCCAAACATATCTCTGGATGAAAGTAAATCTCCCTCCAACAAATATTAGCTCAGAAAGTGGGATATCAATCCCTTCCACTGCTGCACCCAGCTACACTGCACAATTTCTGTTGTAGAAACTGTGCTGATGAAGATGGTTGAAGCTTGGCCTGAAAACCTGATGTGGAATGATGAATTCAAGCTCTCCCAATGAGGCTCCTCAAAGGAAGAGGTGGGATTCCCTCTCAGGAACACCCAAGTGCTAAAAAACGCTGCTACTCTGATGAACAACAAGAGTGAGCAATTGTCTAGACAGACATGAATAATGATCTAAAGCATGAAGAACAATTCTCTCATCCTCTTCCTCATATATATTATGAGTTTTCTTCCCCTTGGGCCCACCCAATTAGGTCTTTTCATTCAAAAGATGCACTTCCCTCCAAAATTGTGTTATTCTTCCTAGGGTTCCTTCTCCTCCAAGACTGTGCAGTTAACCAAGTCAAAGTAGCTTCATTTTATCCTTGTTCACACATAGAGGTGTTTTATTACACTTGAAATAATGTCCCCTTTCACACTTGGAGTGTTTTTATCCTTCTTAGGATACTTATGGGCTTTTCTACCCATTTATTTGCCAACTATAGCTGCTGTTAACTCTAATGTCCCATTTAGCTTGGAAGCTAAAAATTTGGGACATTACAGTCCTCCCCTCCAAAATATTTTCTTGTCCTCAAGAAAATTCATAAGGAGAGAAAAATATCTCTTCTCCCCCTCATGTGACCTCCATTAATAGCCTCCATCACTGCATCAAGATAATCTGCAAATAAACTGTCATCCATTGCTCCTCCCCAATTATGCATAACCAAAGTGTCTGCATCCATCAAAGGTGAAAGGTGTGAATGGAAACATGTTGTATGCCTCATGGCCTTGACAAGTAGGAGTGATTATCAACATGATGAATGAGTGCCTCCCTCATCCATGCAATCATGAAAATGAAGTGAGTCACCTTCCAACATAGTAACTCATGAAAAGCCTCTTCCACCTTGTGCTCCTGAAATGAAGGTGGGCTGACTAAGTGAACATGATAAACAAGAGGGCCTATCCCAAACTGTCCTCCTCTCCACTCATGATAAGTGTAGAGGGTATGATGATATTGGGCTAAGACTTGATTTCCCTCCAATGGAAAGAAGAAGATTGAGCCTCCAAAGACTCTTCCTCCAAGATCATGAGTCATGCCAACCCAAACCATTCCATTCAAGATGAATGGCACATCATCACCACATGGCATCCAAATCAGAAAATGGTAGAAGGTTATGTGCAAGTTTGGATGATACATATGGTCTCTCTGGTGGATACTGCGCAGTCCTCCCAACTGCTGCTTGAGAATGTCATATGGCAAGTGTTTTTGCAACAAGTTACAAGTTGAATATGTATGTTCTCCCAACATGTGGAAGTAAGCATAAATGTATATCAGCTGTACATATACAAAATAGCAATACACCTGCCCAATTTCATGTATAGATGGACTACTATCATAATAAACATTGGCCCTAAAGTGACCATGAAACCCAAAAATACTCCTACTCCTTTGGGGAGCAATGCACTATGCAAACATGGTGAGAAGGTACAAATACTCAATAGAGTGAGCAACAAGTACAAAAATGCATTCTCTACCATACCTAGTGAGTAGAATGAAAGTGAGATCCTCCAATAAGTCCTCCCATGAGGATATACTCATAAAAATATGCAAGAAGAAGGGATACCTCCTCCCTTTGGAATATCTCATCCATAAGAACATGCTCCTATGTGACAGCGTTGTAGGCATTTGTAATAAGGCTCCATGACTTCTCCCTTTGACATTCCACATGCCAAAGCCATCCACCATTATGCTGCTATGTGAGAATATCTCCTTCCAACATGGAAATCTCTCATGATCCTCCAATACTGAAGGGTAGCCTCTTTGTACCATGAATGTGCCTTTCTTCTCTTCAGAAATATCATGAAAAGTATGGGAAGAAATTTTCCCATGCTCTCCCAAGTGCAACCATCACAACAACAACCTTTTCTACTGCCTCATCTCTCCCTCATACAAGCTTCCTCTGAACAAGAACACATCAGAAATACATGGAAGCAAGATACAATAAAAACAAGTTGCCAATTGACAACTAGAGAGTGAATCTTGGTCCCTCTCATGGAACCAGCGCAGTGCACCCTTGGCCTGCATCAAAATAAGAATCAAAAAGTGCTCTACCAGCC
This sequence comes from Pinus albicaulis, assembly GCA_034641835.2. Taxonomy (NCBI): domain Eukaryota; kingdom Viridiplantae; phylum Streptophyta; class Pinopsida; order Pinales; family Pinaceae; genus Pinus; species Pinus albicaulis. Next base: position 92,690,348 of record CM076578.1, on the reverse strand, counting down.
ACTTGTTTGCTGCCATAGTCATCTCATGAGATGGAAACATGAAGTTAAAATATGGTGTCATTGGTGCACACCAAGAGACATATGGCTTCCCCCACAACTCATCAAAAGGATAGCCCAAATCAATGCTACGAGTAGCTGCAAGTACATCACCATATAATATGCAAGAAGAAGCAAATATTCTTGATACATCATACTGCTCAAATAATGAAAATAATTACAATATAAAATGTGAAATTATACCTCTTCCATCATGCACTTGAGGTCTTGAGCTGAAATGGCTCAACTGAAAATTCTCCCTTACTCTCAATGAGTAGGAAGGTGGATGTGACATCCTCTCTATCACCATCTGGGCTATGAATCTCTCCATATGCTGATATATGTCATGCTGTATGCCCTCCTAAATTAACTCCTCCATCAACTAGAAATATGCATCAAGGTGCATAGAAGAGAAGTCCTCATGTGTTGCATGTAACAGCTTCTCCTTGAGACTAGAATATCTAGTCAAGAAGATCTTGCCATAGGAATAGATGACCACATCATCCACCATATATCTGTCATCTCCATCTGGGTCATCAAGAACCATGCATGCACCAAGATCCTTGGAGTACTCTACAAAAAGCTGAGACATCCAATAAGGATCAATCTCCTTAGTGACAGCGCTGGTGATCTGGCATGTGAAGCTCCACTCATGCTACTGCCTGTTACTTTGACATCCCCCATGCCAAATTTATCCTCAAGACTCTTCACCTCTCCAAAATCCAAGAGTGGTGAACCCAAAGACAAGACATCTCTCATCAACTGAAGATCAGGTGGCCTTCCAGGTGGAATGCCTCCATATAGTGAGACATCAATGTCAAGAGTAGACTGCATATGTGATTGGGCAACCTTGCCCCTGCCTTGACTGCGCAAATTAGTCTGCCTCTTTCTTGCATTGGCTCTCTAAAATAGAGAAGGGTGTGTGCTCCTCATCAACTGATGTTGCTCTTCCTCCCTCTCCTCTTCTTCCAGCTGCAATGCTACAAAATCATGTTGTTCACCGATTGTGCCTGGACCTCTATGTATAAGATCCTGGGGAAATTCTTGCAAAGGCACAAGAATCCCTCTTGTGGGAGAATGTGATCCCCCATCCTCTGCATGAGGCACTGGATGTGCTAAAGATATGACAGCATTGTTGCCCTCTTCTTCAGTAATGTGTGTGGGCAACCTTCCAGCAACTTGATCCCTTTGTGAAAAAGAGACCCCCATGTCCTCTTGTTGAAGAGTATGAATTGAAGGTCTTGCCTCTGGAAATTTGAAATGCAAGATGTTAGCTCCCTTCCTCCATCTCAAGATAGATCTGGGCCCTTGAATGCGCTATGCACTATGGTGTGTTGTTGCATGCTTCTCCTCACCATGTGCAAATCTAGATTCTGCTCTAGATTCATCCTCCTTTGGAGATCCCATCTCCAATCTGGTGTTGTTCAGCTCTTCTTGAAAGCTCTGTATAAATTGTGGAAGAAGCTTTGTCAACTTATCTTCCCTTCCTTTTGCGCATACTGAAGCTTTCTGGTTTTTTTCCACCTCTTCTTTCTCTGAAATGCAATGGCTTGAGATCTCATTGCAACCTCTTCTTCTTTGAGACCCCTTTGGAATCCCACTGCATCTTCCCTCCTTTTCTTGAGATCTAAATATGGATGAGAGTAAACTCATCTTCTTCATCCTTGAGCCCTCTGCCTCTAAATTTTGAACTTCATAGGCTGAGCCATGTTCGAAGCTCTGATACCACTGTAATGTTCCGAAATGGAAATCAGCAGATTTTTCTCCACTGAAGTGTTCCTTTGTAGGAAATATGAACAAGGCTATTTCAGAGATGGACTGGGTGAGAATTTACCAGAAATGTCACCTCTAAAAAGAGGATGAGATCCGAAGGCTAGCTGGCCCCTTCTCAAGCTCTGTCTATAGCTACGTAAATATTCCTCCTTGGGAAAACTTAGGAAGCAAGAAGAAAAAACACATTTCCAGCCATGCATGCAATCAAACACTGAAATGAACTCTTGGATCTCATAGATACAAAAATAAAAATTATAAATCCAAGAATAGAGCTGAGACAAATCAAAATAGGTGGGCTAAACAGATCTCCCACACTAGGGTAGTCAAAACTAGTGAAAAACCCCAAGACTGCAAAATGTCGGAGTAGCTGCTCAAGGGACTACGCAGTCTAAGAGAGGGTTAACACATAAAATGATTAGAGAAAAATATATCTACTCATATATTAATCATAAATTCTCAAGGAATGATATCTAGTCCCCTTATACAAAAAGCAAGATAACCCGACAAGGGTTTCTTGTCAAACACTCTAAATACAAAATGTAATATTCAGAAATCTCTGAATACTCATTGCAACATGAAGCATGAGAGTGTAAGAGGCTGAAAAAAATCTGATCTGATGCAGATCCTTCAAAGGCTTCCTCCCATGAGAGAATGAACCTCTCAATCATAAGGAAAAGCCACAAAGAAGCCACCAAACCCTGCAATGAAATCTGCCTCCCAAAATAACGGAGTTCCCAGCTACAACTATGCTGGAAACTCTGAGAAGTGTGTGTTCTGATACCACTGATCTGAAATCTGCTCCAAGACCCTCCAAAAATATCTCTAGATGAAAGGAAATCTCCCTCCAACAAAGATTATCTCAGAAAGTGGGATATCAATCCCTTCCACTGCTGCACCCAGCTACACTTCACAATATCTATTGCAGAAACTGCGCTGATGAAGATGGCTGAAGCTTGGCCTGAAAACCTGATGTGGAATGATGAATTCAAGCTCTCCCAATGATTCTCATCAAAGGAAGAGGTGCTATTACCTCTCGGTAACACCCAAGTGCTAAACAACACTGCTACTCTGCTGAACAGCAAGAGTGAGCAAATGTCTAGACATACATGAATAATGATCTAAAGCTTGAAGAACAATGCTCTCATCCTCTTCCTCATATAGAATACGAGTTTGCTTCCCCTTGGGCCCACCCAATTCGGTCTCTTCATTCAAAATATGCACTTCCCTCCAAAATTGCATTATTCTTCCTAGGGTTCCTTCTCCTCCAAGACTGCGCAGTTGACCAAGTCAAAGTAGCTGCATTTTATCCTTGTTCACACATAGAGGTGTTTTATTAGGCTTGAAATAATGTCTTATTTCACACTTGGAGTTTTTTTATCCTTCTTAGGAGACTTATGGGCTTTTATACCCATTTATTTGCCGACTATAGCTACTGCTAACTCTAATGTCCCATTTAGCTTGGAAGCTAAAAATTTGGGACATTACAGCCCCTTAGGGCTTCAGTACCCTTCCACCTTTTTAGGAAAATTTTAGCTTCAGAAGGTGTTTTGAGATTTCAGTGTTTTTTAGCCATTTTTTAGATCTGAACTTGCCTTTTCAGATCCATTTCAGATTAGTTATTTGTCCATCCAAAGCACCTCTTTTCAGTTTTGTTTGGTCCTCTCTTTTGGGTCCCCTACATTTCCCTTTAGGTTGTATCCTTTTGCCACCTATTTTTTAGGATTTTCCCCTCTAGTTTCTTGTATTTTTCTACACCTATTTTTAACAGATCTAACCTTTAGATCCCTGTCCCTCTTGACCTTAGATCCATTGGCCATATTGTGTGTTTTGAGTAGATTTCGCCCACCCTTAGACTAGTTGTTGGGAATCCCTCCTTTCTGGGTTTAAATTTATGCATCTTTAGCTATTTATTTTACTGTCGCTTTCAATTTTATTTACAGTTATACAAAATATTTTTTCTTTTTTCTATACACACATTTGGGCTTAGTTAAAATTAACACACTTATCACACACGCACACACCTAAAGTGAAGAGCGCCTGATTTACACTACCAGGCCAAGACTTAAACATTGTTATCAATTGATCTGCACCTCCCTACCCTTGTTTACCTCTCTTCCTTATTGGTTTATGTGTCTCTTTTCCATCATTGCACCCCCAAGGCGTTTATCCCGGAGACTCCAAGGCCTTCATCCTCAGTTTTTGTTAGGAAGACTTACCCCACCCTGTAGGGTTCTAGTTCATCCTCCGCTGAGTCCCCATTTCGACTCGGATTCTAGTTAATCATGCTCTCCTTATGTTTCTATCCCTTGTTCTCCTCCATATTTCACCTTCATCATGTCTAGTGCAAGACCTACCTCTGGTGGTGGCCCCGACTCTAATGCTGGAACTGCTACTAGTGGAGCTATAATGGGAATGATTCAGGTTTCTCCCTTTCTTCCTTATATGGCAGGCCTAAGCCTTCCCAATTTCAGCTAGTTGATTACTGACCCTATACACCATGATCCAAGTTGGTCTGCCATGCCAACCAAGCTTCCTTCAGACATCCCTAAGTTTGAAGGAAATGTTGGAGAGGATCCTACCAACCATGTTCCTTCTTTCCACATGTGGTGTTCTGTCCGTCTTCGGTTATTCCAGCGTACACTTACTGGAGAAGCTTTCAAGTGGTATGTTGACTAGGCCTCTTCCTCTCATACTAGTTTTTCGAATCTTTCAAAGGAATTTCCGTCCTACTTTCAGCTTCCCCTTTGCTATAGTACCGGTACTAAAATTTTGACCTCTTTTTGTCAAACTTCTGCCACTCGCCTATCTGACCATGTTCAAGAATGGCGCAAAAGGAAGAGCCTATGTCGAGCCCTTATTTTCTAAGACCGTGTCTACATGGACTGGTTTCTTAGATTTCTTTTTCCCTCTATTAGTAAAGATGTCGCAGCTCACTTTCCTCAAACTGAGGAAGAAGCCCTCCAAATTGCATTGAAATATGACTTGATCTACACATAATCTAGTTATGTTTATACTGTCTTACCTGATCTCCCTAGACCTGGTGGTGCCAATGCATCTAGGGCATCTCATGCCATAAAAAGCATCATTGGATCCCTTTCACATCCAGACACTCATCCTCCTATGGGTTATGGTTTCCCTCAGGGAGGGGCCAACTCCTCTAGCACTTTTCTCCCTCCCGGCAGCATGTATCCAGGACATGACATGCCTCACAACTTTTCCCAACTGCATCCTCCGATGGCAGGGATTGCTTTTGCCCAACCTGTTCACCCCAATGTTGCTCCACCTCCTTACTATCTGTATCCACAGCTCGGTGCTCCAGCTCCTCTAGCACAAGCACCTCAGACTCCCATGCCTTCTCAAGCTCTACAGTAGCAGCCACCCCCGCCTCAGGGTCAGGTGTATGCGCAGCAGAGTGTGACTAATCCTCCCACTTCCAAAAAGAAGAGGAAAGGCAACCAGAGCCAACCCTCTCTAGGTAACCCATGAAACAATCCCCAAGGGAATACATCTAACAATAAAACCCAGCAACAAGGTGATAAACCCAAGTAGGAAAATCCCATTTTACCTCCAACGCGTCAAATTTGAGAAGCTCAAGCAACATCTTGAGGATAACAAGGCTCTTCTTAGGTTCCTCTTAATGCCGCGCTTATCCAACCAGTTGTGTTTACAAATCCTTTCCCCCAGCAAGGATATGTGGCTTCCCAACCCCTTGAAGGTCAAGCAATCACTCAACCTCCTCCCTCTAGTACCTTTGATTACCAGATCCTCCTAATGAACTCTGACCATGCCAATATCACCCATCTCAACCTTCAGACCCAGTCGCACCAGTACACCAAGCCTCCTGATACGTCTGCAACCGATCTCCCGTATTTAGGTCCCATAGAGCCAATTTCGACACCCAATGGTCCTTTACAAATCCTTCAGACTAAGGTAGAGGTACATACTAAGATCCCCAAGGGGCCGTTACGTAGAAACGTTACTTTCGGTAAAGCCGCCTACACCTACAGTATAATATATTTCTTGGTGCAATCCCCTGCCGCCATGTCAATGTTGGAAGTCCTCCAGTCATGCGCTTCACAACGAAAATATATGCTAACTACTATGGGCATTGTGGATCCTTCAGATGATCACTTGATTGTATTCGATATTGACAAGTGAGAGCATCCTCCCCTTCCCACATCCGTCGCCTTCCAAATACATGTCAATATCTGGAATGCTAACGTATCTCAATGTATCATTGACGAGGGGTCATCCACCTATGTGATGTCTAATTTTGTTTGGAAACATTTCGGATCGCCCGAGTTATCCCCTTCCACTATCACCTTCATTGCGTGGGATGGCCACTCTTCCCAGCCCCTTGGCATGTTTCACAATTTTCCTATTACTCTTGCGGGAAAAACTATTTGTGTTGATGTTGAAGTCATTGATGCCCCCTTAGGCTACAACATTCTATTAGGTCGTAGTTACACTTATGCGATTGCTGTCCCAGCTGCAGTTCATCGTAAGATGTGCTTTCCTCACAATGGAAAGATTGTCACCATAGATCAGCTGACATATTACTAACCGAAGTCTCAGACCTCTCCAGAGTCCATTATTTCTTCGGTGGCCAATAAAAAAGCAGTTGAACCTCCAACCAGTGTCTCACCCAGAGTCTATAAAGATTAATCTTTTATTGGTTCATTCCTTGGTCTCCCCCCTCCTATCTCTGACCCTAGCTCGTCGAAGGTTTTCATGATGCAATCGTCCATGTCCAACCTCAAATGCTCTGGTTTGACTAGTCAGCAGCCTCACCCTTTGCAACGTGCTCCTAGTGCTTCAACTTAGCCTTCAGGACCTCCTACCCAAGGCCTTTCATCTGTATTTGGTGTCCCTAACCTATTTTCCCTCCTGGAACGGTTCCCCTTGGCCTTAACCATTTGGGAGCTATTCCGCTGGGCCATTACCCCTCTGGTCAGATACCATTTCTTGCTCCCCCTTCTGGAGTATTTTCGGTACCTATTATGGCTACCTTGACCCTTCCCAACATGACCTTAGGGATCCCAATCTAATACATTGATCCCCCAGCCAATATCCCACCTGGTCAGCCCAAACCTTACACTTCTTTGACCCTGGTCCAACCGGTTGCCATGACCCCTCCCTTTTCTTTTGTGCCTCAGCCACCTCAACATGAATCTACTCCTGTTGCAAAAGCCTCAGGTGACAACCCTTAAAAAGGCACCTAAGGACAAGGTTTCTGAGACAACATCTACTCCTCCTAAGCCTCTAAAGCGTACACCTGTGTTCTTTGTGTGATTTTTTCAGTCATGCCACCCATAATTGTCCTGAATTGTCTCGTATCAAACCCATGGTCAATGAAGCCTTTCCTGAGTCTGATATCCCAAAATTCCATGTTAATTTACCTAATTCAGCCATGAAAATCAAGACTTTGTGAACAAATCATCCTTGTTCTTTGTGTGATTTCCATGGCCACTATACTCACCTTTTTCCCCACCTTGCAAACTACCACACCTCCTTGGAAGTGGTTCGCCAATACGAGGCTGAGCACAACGAGTCTACCTCTCCCTTACTTTCACGTTATGCTTCAGAAAAACTAGAGGACACATCCACTCCCATTGACATTTCCCCTGCCAATGTCGAGATGAAAAAGCCTTCGACCACTATCCTCTACCTGTCATCATCTATGAGATCCACGGTGGAAGAACCCTTTGGAGCATCCCTTTTTGTTTCACCTGAGCTCCCTTCAGCGATCACCTTGGGCTCCACATCGGTAGATTCTTCATCTACTTGTTTTTCTGTCACCCTCCGTGATGATGCGCATGTGAACCTCACTTCTCATAATGACGAGTCAGGTAGCTTCACCGCACCACATGGTCTTTCTTCCACCAGTCACCCAATATTTTATTGTGATGAAGACATTATGGAAGAATTTACCACCCCTGACTTTATCTACCCCCCCTTACATCAAAACCATGCATTCAAACCACATACACCTTGTGGTTATTACATTGACACCCAATGTGTTGGTAAGGGGGCACCCATATTTAAGAGTCCAAGAGAAGAAATTTTCCAGAAACCTCCTAGTGCATCTAGTAGTGTCGACTCTAGTACCATTATTCTTCCCCATTTAGAAGAACCTCTAGCGTTCCATATCACTTCAGATCATTTTAGGGATGACCCACTTCATCATTCCTTCGTCTTACATCAACAACCCAGTCCCTTAGACATTGTTTTGGACTAACCTCTATATTTTTTCGGTCAGCACCAATTCATTATATCCTAATCCACTCTTTGGGATATTGACGCAATGTATGTGAACCCAGAAATTAAGTCCATTTGCTTCCTATATGCAGTACCAAAAGATATTGGTAATCCTCCATTCCCTTTCTTGAACTGCGTCTATCCATTCTTCCCACAAAAGATAACCATTACGTAAACAAATGGCGAAACACATCATAAAAATGTGTTTACATTCCACTTTTCTAAATACATTTGGCATGACCATAACATGCTTGGGGGCACCTATGCCCATATACCTTCTCATCATCCTCTTGAGGATTTAGTGCCTATGATACTGAAGGCTTGAATCCATTATTTCAGCACTTGGAACACCATGGCACTCCATGAAATCCTCTAGCTAGGGGCATCATTCCCACCCTTGCATACCAGATCACTCCCCTCCATCACATATGCTTGGGGGCATGATGGCACCCCTGACCACCTTCTCACCATAAGTCTCAGCCTGGACTCTGTCGATCTAGGTATGGTCAATTATCCTCCCATTTCTTGGATATTTTTTCCTACTGACCTCCTCGATGAGCCATATATCTAGATGTTTGATACCTTATCTTCAAATATTCTACTTTGTGTGATACCATACTTACCACTTGGTACCTCTATTTTACTTTGTGGGTGGGGATGATTCTAGACCTTCTCTAGCAGTTCATTCTCGTATTCTTTTCTTACCTTGATTCTTCAACACGACCATCCTTCCAAGAAGCATTAAGGCCACCTTTAGATAATTAAGGTCACCTACCTGAAATTCACGGATCTCGATTCCAATGATCGGTTTGTCTGTTACAATCGTCACAAGATTTAGGGCCTTTTTTACTCCCTACATTCACCACGGCTACACTTGCAAATGAATCAAATTGGAGGGAATTTGCCTTATTAAAAAAAAAACCCCAATTTTTTCTTTCTCCAATTACAAAAAAAGAATAGCTTGGTTCGACAAACCATCGACAGCGTTGGAAAGCTCTCACCGATCACTCAAATGGGTATCCTTTCGTTTTTGGTGATTTAATACTTCACCCGGAAGCCTTTTTTCCAAGAAGAGTCACTTCACTGCTTCTCAAAATCGAATTTATTCACTTGTGACACTTGTAATTGGGGCACCACTTTGCCTTCATACTTGTTGATGCTCGTGTCAATTTTCATCGTGAGGAACCATATTTTACTCATGTTTTTATGGTCCCCACCGGGCCTTTTCTATGTGGCAGCATCATTGAGTCACCCTTGTTCAGAGCATCCAAGTTGAGTCATCATCGCATCCATGGAGTTTGTCCCAAGTCCCTTTTGTCTCCCATCATAGTCTTCCATCCTTCATTGCTTTGTACCTCTCTCGCGTCACACATTTTGGCCTTCAGTCATACTATTCCCTATCCCCTCCGGAGTCGATTTAGTAGCTTCCAGGTCATTCATGCCCTTTATGCTCTAACAAGGGAAGTCATCAGCCCGCTACTCAGTCCCCCCATTCCAGCATCATCCCTGGTGTCAGTCTATCAGTCGCTCTATTATTATCCCTCGTGCCTTAGTTGAGGATTCCTTATTGCCGCACCTATGGCGGACCTCCTTCTATCGACATCAGCTTATTCATTCCAGAAGACAGTTCTAGAGGGTGGTGTACCTTTGTTCCAATTTCCACTCCTATTCGGTGCCTCAGATCAGGAAAAGGGCCCCTTTATTGCCATTTTTCTTGATTGTTTCTTAGTTCCAGCTCCTTATGGCATGATCGAGATCTGTATACTTGATGGTTCAGTGATGCAATAGATTCTACCAATGATTCCTGGGTGTGTGTGAGATGTTTTAGATCTCATGAGGGGGTGGCCCTTCAGGTAGCCCCCCACATACCTGGATGACCTCTTTTACTACACCCTTGGATGCATCTCTATATATTTGATGGTTCCAGCCCCAACCGCTTGTAGCACGCTTTTTAGTTTGCATGTATCATTCATATTTTCAGAGCCCTTTCCTGTTTTACAGGGCCCCTTTGGTTATTATTATATCTCATGTACTCATATATTATTGTATAATTCTTGGCTATTGTCCCAGGCACAGTATGTATGTGGGATCCATTATGTATTTTATCTGGCCCATGTTTATGCCAACATGTATTATATAACTTAGTGCCATGTTTGTTGGGTGCACAATTATTCTTTGTACTTTGTCATCTCGACAGGCATAAGTATGCCTCCCCCGCCTCAGTCAGAACAAGTACTCACTCATAAAAGATACTTGTCACACCTGTAAGTATCGCCTCCTCAAGTTCTTGTACTCTCTTGCTTCGGTCCGTCTTATATGCCTCCCTCTCTAACTCCCCTTTGGTGTCTACTGATTATGTTCTTACAACGTACTTTGGTCATACGATTATCTCCTAACACTCGCACGTTGGGGGGAAATATGTTACACCAATTTTTGGTCATCTAACCTGTTACTATTAGATGGACCAAAGTACACCATGTAAGACCAATTCTATCATAGTAAAATTTCCTTCACTATGAGAAATAATTTAATAACCCATAGTTTATTAAATTATTTCTCGTCTAAACAGGAAAACCCATGAGGAATAATTAAATAAATCCTTATTTGTTTGATTTTCCTCTACAGATATTTAACTAAACCACTTTTTAATTAATATTCGTGGTCATATTTAACCCAAAACATGCGAATTAATTAGATAAATCATTATTTATCTTATTATTCTCTAAGAATAATTATTTAAATCATTCTTTAATAATATTCCTTATTAAATTTGACTAAATCATTTATAAATAATTGAATAAATCATTATTTATTTAATTATTCCTTAACCTCATCATTGAAATAATAAATAAATCATTTATTTATTTTTTATTTTTAAATAAAGGGATTTAATGAATTCTAAATTCCTTTTCCCTCCACCAAAAATAATAAAATATTCCAAGTAAGTTGAATCTAGATTTGTTTAATAATATTTTAATTATGCACCAATATCTAGACTAACTCAATATTTCATTATAAATATAAGGGTTTTCCATTCATTCACTACCTTTTGTCACCTTTGGATCACCTTCTGATCTATGCTTTTGGTCTGACTTTGATCCTCCACCATTGTCATATTTTTTCTACTTTTGCTTGTGAGTTGCCTTTGAGTTCCATTTTGTCTGGGTTTTCTGCACCATCAAGAGAGAGAGATATTGAATCTGAAGCACTTAGGACATACAAGAACCCATCCCATTGAGGGGGACTGGTAACATCTTTCTATGTTTCCTTCCCAGGTGTCATAATATAAAAAATCTTTATAAATTATTGTCTTGTCTATTGGATGTATGGAGAAAATCTTGTTTATTTTTGCTGTTTAATGTCTTTAACTGCATAGATATGGATTTTTGTAGCATTTATTTTGACAACCTACTATAGATCTAAGGAAATTGACATCCACATTTGATGTTAGGGCTATTTTTTATGCACAACTAAAGTGAGTTTTTTTCGTACGCTTGTGATTAGAATTCACTCTAATAGAAAAATTCATGACGAGCTTCTTCAATCCAATCTAGTATGGGTAGAGAGAGGGATAAAAGGGTGCCATCATCCTCAAATTGGTGCGATATGGCATTGGCCACTACATTGTCACACCTTTTCTTGTAAATTATCTCATAATCACATCCCAGCATTTCTGTGAGCCATTTATTTTTTTGTGGTGACGATAGATGGTGCTCGAGGAAACATTTTAGGGTATGATGGTCGGTGCGTATTTGGAAATGATGCCCCAATAAGTATGGTCGCTAATTTTCTACTTCATATAATATGGCCATCATTTATTTCTCATATGTAGATTGATCCATATGCTTGCCACTGAGTTGTTGAATTGTGAAAGCCAATGGTCTACTTCCTGCATTAATACCTGGCCAATGCCTATACTTGAAACATCACATTCAATCGCAAAATATTTTTTAAAGTCTGGTAGGTCCAATATTAGAGTTCAGCATATGGCCTGTTTGAGAGCCAAGAAGGCTTGTTGAGTTTTGTCAGTCCAGAGAAATGATTTTTTCTTGAGAATATTAGTGAGGGGTCAGACAATGCTTCCATAATTGCTGACAAATTTGCGATAATATCCTGTGAAACCCAAGAATCCCTTCAAACTCTTCAAGGTTTTTATTTAGGGCCAATCTTGCAAGGGCCACAATGTGTCCCAAATACTCTAATTCTTCCAAACCAAAGGAAAAATTTGATAATTTAAAAAATATCTTGTGATATTGGAGAAGTTTCAATACCTGGTCAACATGCTAAAGGTGAGTGTCCCATGTTATGTTGTAGATGATAATGTCGTCAAAAAATACCAGGACGAATTTTCTGAGATATGGTTCCAAAAGGTGGTTCATAAGGCTCTAAAAAGTGGATGGGGAATTACAAATACCAAATGGCATGGCCATGAATTCATGATGGCCTTCATGAATTCAGAAGGGTATCTTGGGAATGTCAACTTCCTTCATCCATATTTGGTGATAGCTCGAGCGGAGGTACAACTTGGTAAAAACTTTTGTACCATGCAGTTCATCAAGCAGGTCATCAACTACTCGGATAGGAAATCTGTCCTTGATAATGAGCTTGTTAAGGCCCCTAAAGTTTGGACACATGCACCATTCACCATTTTTATTTAGAACCATGACCACTAGAGATGAATAAGGGTTGGTGTTGGCATGAATAACCATGACTTTTAGGATTTATTTGATGATTTTTTCAATTTCATTATTTTGTGAAAAAGGATATTGATAGGGGAGGACATTTGGTGGATGGGTACCCATGAGAAATGGGATGTTATGATCATTTTCACCCCTAGAGGGTGGGAGCTCATTAGGTTTTTAAAAGACCCACTGGTGGCGATCTAATACCTGTTGCATATCGAGATGAATGTGAAGAGGAGTGCATTGAATGGCATGGATGGAATTAAATTGTGCTACTATCCCATGATGGTATCTTTTTAAAATCTTATCCATTCCATGCAAGTTGATGCTAGTAGGAGCACCTTCTTGGAGTCCCCGTAGTGTATGAGTGTGTTTGTTCTACTTAAAGCTCATATATAACTTCTGGAATTCCATTGTGAAAGGGCCCAATGTGGAGACCCATTCAACACCAAGGACAATGTCACAACCACCCATTTCAATGGCAAAAATGTGGGTTTTAAGGTGATAATTTCCCATTTGAAGCTTAATAGGTTCACAAAATCCTTCACATTTCATGGCCCCCCCCATTAACGATAAGGAATTGAAAATTAGATACCGCCTTGAAAAAACAATGCACGGCTTCTGCTACTCTCTCATGGAAGAGTTTATGCGTGCTGCCACTTGTTTATTTTTGAAATTGTCCTATTTTTTACCAAAATTACCCTAACCTAACCTCTATTTTACAACCTGGATAAGGCCTCTCTGCGATTATTTTTTGTTTCTCTTAATGAATTTTTGTGAAAATTGATTTGTTTGCTTATTTTAAATTAAAAGGTCAAATAGGTCTATGTTTTTTCCATGTAACTCATCAATTACATTACCTTATGGATTTGGAATGAATGATCACTAATTCGAAGTCAAAGGTGGTTGTGGTACAGGATCTCGATATTCTTGCACTTACTTCGGTTCCTGCACCAGATATGGATGGTCGTTGATTCAAGAAGATTAACTTAAAGTCCATCTTAGTTTATAGAGGAAAAAGCATGAACCTAATTAAGAAGACTTGTTTTTGTTTTCTTGTAGATGGGTTGGAGCGTTCAAGGGTTCCTAAAGATAGGGATTAGTTACCAAAAACTGCATCCTTTGTTATTATCTTGACATGGCCAAGAGCCGATGTAATATGTATAAATTGAAGTTTGGTCAGAATGTAGGGTAGCGATATAGTGGGAGACTTTTGGATTTTGTACTATGAGAATTTGTATCGCTGCATTCCCTCTAGGTGTTAGATCTATTGCTATATATCACATACTGAGCAAATAATTTTATCATTTTAATAAAAAGAGGCGAATTCCAATTTTATGCATCTATTTCGTCTATTTCTTGTGATGTTAATTCTTCTGTCATAGATTAATCATTTTCCTTAAGAAGGGAAATGAACTGGTTGGCTAGGGCCCAACCAACCCAACTCATTCTCCCATTACTACTATATTGTGTATTAAATACAGCAAGTGATTGGTGTGAAGGTTGCGTATAAATGATGTGTGTGTGTGATTGAACACACTCTTGTGTATTTATTTTCTTTTGCATCATTGTTCTCAAACCTGAGATTTTGTGTGTTGAAGTTCATTTTTCTTTACATTGGAAGCATTTATTTATGTTCATTTTAAAGCAGAACAAGAACTGAGATCTAGGAAATTCTTCTATAAATCACCTTTCAGTTAGAACAAGGGTTTGAATATTTTATTTGTTTTGAACTTGCTTAATGATGAGCATATATTTCTTTCAAAATTTATTTATTTGCAGTAAGAAGGGAATAAACCCCTGGTCTGATAAATGCATATTGTAATTGTGTAAGGAAACTTATATCTCAATGGATGTTTTTAGATCTATATCATGTTATTTTTTATCATTCACTCAGTTAAAGTTTTTAAGTACAAGAACCGAATATCATTATCATTCATATAGAAGATCAAAATTGAATCTTTCTCTCTGAAACAATTTCCTTTGCAAACACAAAAGTTTACTTGGGATGCAATGTTAAATAGTTTAGAAGGGGATATAAGAAAAATATATTTGTAAGGTGATTTCTTTATTCAAGCACATGATATCAATACTCACATTGTGATTTGATAAAATTTCCATTTTATTTTGACATTTATGCTTTAAAGAAGAATGTGATGATTTGGGAATTTTTATATGGATTTGAATTAAAGCTTTCTTCTTGCACCTTTTGATTTTAGGCTTAATAGCACAATATTCTTGTTGATTAAGGAATAGAATATTGTCAAGTTTAGGAATAAAGTTATTTTAGGGTAGGAACAAAGTTATTTTAGTACAAGAAAATAT
The DNA here is from genome assembly GCA_034641835.2 of Pinus albicaulis. Classification (NCBI taxonomy): domain Eukaryota; kingdom Viridiplantae; phylum Streptophyta; class Pinopsida; order Pinales; family Pinaceae; genus Pinus; species Pinus albicaulis. The sequence goes on along the minus strand of CM076578.1, from coordinate 92,675,274 downwards.
TTGCTTTGTTTCCTTAGTAAAGGAATCACATACAAGAATACATTTTCTTCAAAAATCCTTTGAGTTTTGCAATTGATTTGATTTTAATTTATTGAGTGGCATGAATTCTAAGTTCATTTATTTTTGAATTATTTTTCCAACAAAGTATTTGATTTCTATTTTCTAAGTGAGAGTCCAGTTTCTAGAGTGGTGTGGTGTCATTGTGTTAGCAAGTGCAGGAAAATAGTTAGAATGCTTTCTTTAAGAGTTATTCTTTCAAAACCTAAGTGATTTAATTGTAGGGATAGAAGTAGGACTTATAGAGTGAACCTAGAATTTTTGGCATTACTTGTGCTACGCCTCGAAGCTTAAGTATCCCTGGTTTGAAAATTAACTGTTGAGGAATTGAATTGCAATTATGACACCCAACTTTTTGGCATCGTTGTCGGGGAGGCGTTGAACGAATTCTGGTAAAATTATGGTCTTCTCTTTTTTTTTGTAGTAGAGGTAAGTATGATTTCTTTTTTCAAGTGCAGTGTGCTTTTATTGCTTGAAGGAATTTATTTGGATTTGATTTGTGCGTTGTAGAGATATTTTTTGAATCAGATGCAACATTTTATTTCATTTTTTCCATGAAGATGATTTTTATAGTTCTGTCAATTATTTTTGGTTTTATTTCTTTTAAAATGTATGAATAGAAGAGGTAGGTGTTTGAAGCCTAAGAAGGGAAGAGGGAATATTGATAAATTGTAAATTTTTTCCCACAATGGGCCTTTTCAGTGTAGGGAATAATTCCAAGAAGACACAAACCCATCATGCAGGTACTATTCACTTGGACTTTGGGGAAAGTAGTTCAAGAATTTCACAACCAGTAGAAGGGAATAAAGAGACTATTTGGACTAAAAATAAAAATCCAAACCATTTTCAACCTTCATAGTTTGTGGGAAGTGGTATGTTTAAAAGGAGAAAAATGATAGATAATGAAGACCATGCTAAAGGGGTTGGTGAGCCAATGGAGGAGTAGTCTGCTTTTGGGTTATCGATTGGGGATCCACATATAGTGGTTCAAATGAAGAAAATCACACCATCTTTTCTTCCACATTTTCATGGAAAAATGCAAGAAGATCCCAATTCTTTCATTTTTTATTTTGGTATACTCTGTAGGAGTTATTATTATTCTTTGGATTCCTAAAAGCTAAAAAATTTCCCTGCAACTCTCAAGGATTCAACTTTGCATTGGTTCATGGGACTAGGGAGGAATACTATAGCTTCTTGGGAGAAAGTGAACAAGGTGTTCTTGAATAATTACCCGGAATAGTGCAAAACAAGAGAAATGCATGAAAATATTTTTACTATTGCATAGGGGGGAGATGAGACCTTGGAGGATTATTTAGAGAGATTATTATATATCCTTCAAAGTTTGAAACATAAATTTGATCCAAGTATTGTTATAATATTGTTTCTGTGAGGGATTACAGATGATTCTAGAAATAATTTGAATTTGTTAGAACAAGGAGATATTTCTCAAAAGACTTTTGATCAAATTTGTGACATGTGCAGGAAGTTCTCACGAAGAAAATCTAGATCTAGTAATGGAATCAGGAGAAATTCTAAACATAGTAGATTTGGATCTGCAGATGCTATGATTATTGGTTTGGAAAATAAAATGGATAATATAAAAATTGAAACTATGAATACTGTTAGTAAACATATAGATTCTTTAAAATTTCAGCATAAATTAGTAGAAGAACAGATAGATTCTTTAAAATTTTAAAAGAAATTAGTAGAAGAACAAGAAAAATTATCCATTTATTGTCCAAAATGTCGAAAGAAACATCTTTTACGTGAGTTTCCTACAAATGTCAAAATTGCTAATAGTTTTGTAATATGTGCAGGGAAACATGATACCAAAGAATGCCCATCCATACTAGGATTAAAAGCAACAATTGAAGGAGATAATTTGGTACTTGAGCCATTGCATGTTATGGGAGCATAGAAATCATGGCCATAGTTAAGTACAAGTATGATTCCTGAAGCTGTGCCATGCTTTTCTGGTTATAATGCACCACATTATTCCTATGAAAACAAGAATTACCCTCATTCTTGGAAGCATGGGTATCATTCTCAATATGATCAGTCTCCTCCTCCTTGGCAACAGTTATGGAGGGGACCACCACATTCTCATTATTATTATCCCATGCCTACATGGTCATATCCCACATCATATGCACCTTATCCCATGGCACAACCCACATTACCAGCAAAATGTCCTCAACAGACTCAGTCTATTCCACCACTTCCATTACCACTGCCTTTTCAACCACCTAAATCGCTTGCACAACCAATGCTAAACCCAAAGAATAAAGCCAATGGACCACTCCCTTTTCCTATTATCATACCATGACAGTGGGGGTCAATGAACTCTAACTGAGATTGGTAAGGGTAATAAACTTTGACAAAAAAAAACAAAAACAACCTACGGTAATCATTGAGGAGGAAGCTCCTTTATTTCAAACAAAGATTCCATTGTTCAGCCTATTCCCTCACACTCAGAACCTTTACCTTGTGCTTCAAACCAACTTCCTTATTAGAGATAATGGTTATGGATAAAGTTGACCCCACTCCTGAGTATAACTTGTCTTCCGAGTTGAGGAATATTTGTATAAAGGTCCTTTGTTTGAGGCTATAAAATATATTCCTATATGTACTAATATTGTTAAGGAACTATGTATTAAGAAGCTAGGGAGGAAGAGCAGCTAAGTTGATGACAAAATGTGCTCAAGTGGATAAATATATTGATCTTGGAAACCCAGTTGTCTCTATTCAAATAAGAAATATCCTTTCCCAATGTGGTAATAGTCCTTGGAGTAGATATCAATGTTATGACCAAGAAAACCATGGAACTTTGGTTGATTCACATTCGTCCTACCCCCATAGTGCTTGAAATTTCCAATAGATCTAAAATAAAGCCGAAGGGTGTGTGCCTCACATATTTTGTTGTGTTACAACCAAAAAATCCTATTGGGGGACACCCTTTGAACTTGGGATGACCATGGCTTGCCACAACAAATGCCTATATAGGATGTCGCTCAGGTGACATGTATATATCCCATGGGGATGCTAGGAAAATGGTCACCTTGTACCCACATGTCAGATCTATTCAGGAGCTTTAAGACAACTTGTGGTTGGATTATGATAATAGTGATGAGGAGACTTAGCCCCTTTCCTTGATTCAAAAATATATTGAGTCGACTGAGGAGGGTATGATCCGATATTTTCTAGATAACTTAGACACTATGCAAAATTTTGAACCACTTTATCATCTTTTCAGTCCAAGTTTCCATGAAAATTGTGATGTCAAATCCTCACCCTCATCATTACAGAGCTTAGTGTTCACCACAAGTGTTCTCAAGCCTACCACTACTCTTTTTTAGATTATTCTAGGAAAATATTGACATATTAGTTCATACCTAGACCCATCTCAGCAAGAGTAGCTTATGATCTTGTTGCGATATCATCTCGATGCCTTTTTATGGAGTTACAAAGACATGAAAGGTATCTCCCCTGAAACATGTACTCATCAAGGGAGCCCGACATGTCCGACAAATAGAAAGGCGAATGAACCACGCACTAAGAGAAATTGTTAAAGAAGAATTACAAAAACTCTTAGATGTTGGTTTTATCTATCCTATATATGATAGCCAATGGGTCTCTCCATTGGTAATAGTCCCAAAAAAGGATGGGAGATGGAATATTTGTATTGAATGTAGAGAATTAAATAAATCCACTCTCAAGTATCACTTTCCCCTTCCCTTCATTGATCAGGTGCTAGATACCCTTGCAGGTAAAAAGTGCTTTTCATTTTTAGATGGCCTCAGCGGGTATAACCAAATAAAAAACTCACCTGAGGATTGGAACAAGATTAAATTTACCTGTCCATGGGGGACATTCACTTATTGGGTTCTTCCTTTTGGAATTTTTAATGCTCCTTCCACTTTTCAAAGGGCAGCCTTGACTATTTTTTCTGGCCTCGAGTGCGTAGAAGTTTACATGGATGATTTTTCAATATTTTGTGATTCTTTCCAAGAATCCCTTCACAATTTAAAGAAAGTGCTTAATAGGTGTCAAGAGGCATGCCTTGCTTTCAGTGATAAGAAATTCAGATTGATGTGAAGAGCAATGGTAGTCCTTGGTCATCTTATTTCTGATATGGGTACCTAGGTAGATCCAGCTAAAGTATAATTTATTACAAACCTTCCTGCACAAAAAACACAAATGGAAGTGAAAGGATTCCTTGGACATGCAAGTTATTACAGGAGATTCATTGAGAGTTTTTCTAGGATAGCTACCCCTCTTTTTTGTTTATTAGCTAAGGATAATGATTTCTCTTGGAATGAAGATTGCCAACAACCTTTTGAGAAGTTGAAGGAAAGATTAGTATAAGAACCAGTCTTGAGGGGGCTTAATTGGTCCCTTCCATTCCATATTTCCCCAGATGCCTTAGACACAACCATTTGTTGTGAAACTAGCTCCAAAAATAGAATAAAAGAGATATCAATGCCTTAGAAATAAGTCAATTCGAGGGGGCAACCTCCAACACATTACATGAATGAAAAATTCTTGGATGATACAAATTACAAAACCTCCTTTCTATATATAGGAGTCCATGGGGCCACAATGTAATCCTACTGGGGCCAAAATGTAATCCTAGTGGGGCCACAATGTAATCCTAGCCGACCTAACAATAATAATTTAAGGGCACAATAATAACAATATCGGGGTTACAGGGGTACAATAATAATAATAAGGGGGTTACACTAACAACAATAAGGGACTATACTAGTAATATAGGGACCTAACATGCCACTCTCCTTCAAAAAAGTGTTGTCCTCAATGCTTGAGTAGCTCTGGGTGCTTCTATATAAAATTCTCATCCTCCCATGTAGAATCTTCAGTGGGTATGTTCTTCCACTTGATCAGATACTCTGAAATTGATCGATTGCGTAGCCATAAAGTTCTTGTTTCCGTGACCGCTTCAAGTTCCAATATGATTTTTCCTTCCTCATCAAGTTCTGGCAATATTGTTTGAATTGGAATATTTTCACCTATAACCTTCTTTAAGCATGAAACATGGAAAACTGGATGCACTCATGAAGAAGCAGGAAGCTCCAATTTGTATGCCATAGTACCAATCTTTTGCAACACCTTGTAAGGACCATAGTACTTTGGCGATAATTTATTATCCTTCTTAGCTTGCTTGAGAGACATTTGTTTATATGGTTGTAGCCGTAAAAATACCCAGTCTCCTACATCAAAACTTCTCTCGCTGCGATGTTGATCTGCCTGTTGTTTCATTCGATTTTGTGCCAAATTCAGGTTATCCTTTAAGAGTTGGAGAACTTCTTGTTGATGCTCGATGTGATCTTCCAATACTTGAACCTTCAAATTTTCTCTTAAAGATGATGTGATGGATGGTGGATGATATCCATAAAGTGCCATAAATGGGGTCATTTTTGCTGCAGTATGGAAGGAAGTGTTATACCACCATTCGGCGAGAGGTAACCACTTGACCCATTGTGTTTGTTTATCAGATACAAAACAACGAAGATATCCTTCCAAACATTTATTTACTATCTCGGTTTGACCATCAGATTGAGGATGATAAGATGAGCTATGAGCTAATTGAGTACCCAAACAAGAAAATAACTCCATCCAAAAATTTCCAGTAAAAATGGGATCTCTGTCGCTCACAATAACCCTTGGGTTTCCATGTGGCTTTTGAATTGTGTCCATAAATGTAGTAGAAACTGTACTTTCTTTAAATGGATGAGATAATCCACAAAAGTGTGCATACTTGGTAAGTCTATCAACTACCACCATGATGACACTCTTTCCTTCGGACTTAGGTAAACCTGTGATAAAATCCATTGAAATCTCCTCCCAACATTGACTTGAAATGGATAAAGGTTGTAGAAGACCCGGGTACTTAACTTTCTCAACTTTATTCTACTAGCAAACCAAAAATTCTGCCACAAAATTTTGAATATCAGATTGAAGGCCATCCCAAAAAAATTCTTTCTTCACCCTGTGGTAAGTTTTTAAAAATCCTGAGTGTCCTCCTAAAGGAGAAGTGTGCAATTCCAGAAGAATATTTTGTTTTAGTTGGGAATTCTTACAAAGATATAAGAGATCTTTGTACCATAAGGAATCATTTTTCCAACTAAATGTATCAGATGTACTAGGATCTTGCTGCAACTTTTGAATGAGTGTCCATACATCTTTCTCCTTCTTCCATTCATCTCTTGCTTCGGTTATCCAATCTGGTTGGATAATAGAAATGGCACAAAGCAATGCTTCCACCTCTTCATTCTTTCTTGAGAGTGCATCTGCAACAACATTAAGCTTTCCTTTTTTGTAGATTATTTCAAAGTCATAACCCAACATCTTTGTGACCCATTTTTGCTGCTCTTTTGAAGATAGTCTTTGTTAAAAAAAGTGTTTAAGACTATCATGATCATTTTTTACCTTGAAGTGTCTTCCCATTAGGTAAGTTCGCCATTTCTTTAGTGCATGCAGTATTGCTAACATTTCCTTCTCATAAATAGGTTTCTGTAAATACTTTCCTTTGATTGGACGACTTTCAAAAGCATTGGGTCTTCCTTCCTGCATTAAAACTGCACCAATTCCATTTCCTGAGGCATCACATTCCACAATAAAGGTTTTTGTGAAGTCTGGCGTAGCTAAGACCGGTGCTAGGCACATTGCCTCTTTAAGATGTTCAAAGGCCTTAGTTGCTTCAGGAGTCCATGAAAATGCATCTTTCTTCAATAATGTTGTTAGAGGTGCTATTATTCTCCCATAATTCTTAACAAACTTGCGATAATACCCTGTTAACTCGAGAATTCCTCGCAACTGATTTATGGTTGTGGGGACTTTCCATTCCTTAATGGCTTTAATTTTGTTAGGGTCTACTTTAACACCCTCGTGAGATACAATATGACCCAGATATTCCACCTCTTGTACTCCAAAGAAACATTTGGATTTGTTTGCATATAATTGTTTCTCTTGCAATATTTTGAGCACCCTGTCAACATGTTCAACATGATCCTTCCAAGACCTGCTGTAGATTAGTATATCATCAAAAAATACTAGCACAAATTTTCTAAGGAAGGGTTTGAAAATGGAATTCATCAACCCTTGAAATGTAGAAGGTGCATTGGTAAGGCCAAAAGGCATGACTAAAAATTCATAATGACCCTCATGAGTTCGAAATGCTATTTTTAGAATATCTTCAGTCTTCATTCTAATTTGATGATATCCTGAACGAAGATCCAACTTGGTAAAATAAATTGCTCCATGTAATTCATCCAATAATTCATCAATCATAGGAATGGGAAATTTATCTTTAATGGTGGGCTTTTTGAGGTCCCTATATTCCGGACACATGCGCCATGATCCATCCTTCTTGTGTACCAATATTGTAGGAGCAGAGAAAGAACTTTGACTAGGTTGAATTATACTCGCCTCTAACATTTCTGCAATCATACGTTCAATTTCGCTCTTTTGGACATAAGGATATCTATAAGGCCTGATGTTTGGAGGAACACTTCCTGGAATCAAATGAATAGCATGATCATGATCACGAATAGGTGGGAGTCCTTTGGGAGTTTGAAACACCTTGGAATGATTGTCCAAGACTTGTTGGAGATCTGCAGAAATAGATGATTTTGATGTCGGAACTTCTAGTGAGCATAATTGTGCAATTACGCCTCATTGTTCTTTATTTAGAAGCTTTGTCATGACATTAGAGCTTATTATCCTTCCCGGCTTCCCTTCAATACCCCGTAATTCGACTTCCTTTCCTTCTGAAAAAAATTTCAAGAAAAGCTCTTGAAAATTAAAAGCTACCGTCCCCAAAGATTGTAACCATTGTACTCCTAGTACAACATCAGCACCTCCCATAGGAATGGAAAGCATTGGACTATTCAATACATATTATCCCATGGTTAGCTTGATATTATGGCATTTTCCAGAGCAATTTATACTTCCTCCATTTGCAACCATCACTTGACATTCTGGTGCTGGGTATAGGAAACAATTCAATTCCTTGGCTACCTTACAATGAATAAAATTATGGGTACTACCTGAATTAATCAACACTATTACCTTTCTCTTCTTGATATGTCCTTCTATCATGAGAGTTTGAGGAGTGGTAATTCCTTCCAATGAATTACACGATATGGTTGGACTCATTTCTTCCTCTTCTTGGGTTGGTTCCTGGTGTATATCCTCTTCTTGTTCATTTTCTTCTTCCTCTTCACAATCTATGTAAAATAATTTCTTCTCAGCACACTTATGACCTTTAGTGTATTTTCTATCACAACTGTAGCAAAGCCCTTTTTCTCTTTTTTCTTTCAATTGTTGTGGTGTCAACCTTGTAGGTTGTGGAAATCTAGGAGTAGCAACACTTCCCTCTTTATAGAAGTGAGTGGTAGGCTTCCTTGTCGCCATAATTTTACATTCAATTTTTCTTGCCAACCTGAATGCCTTCTCCAATGAATCAAGTTCCAAAACGCGAACTTCATGTTGGATGTTATCCTTTAAAGTACCTATGAAGAGATTAATCATGTGTTCCTCTGGAATATCAGTTACCCTTATATTCAATTTTTGGAAGTCCTCAATGTGCTCCCCCACTAAACCCTTTTGTTTGAGATTTATCAATTGGCTAAAGAAGGTGTTGCTCTTTGTATCCTCATAATGTGCTATCATTTCCTCCATAAAAATTGACCAAGTGACAATTTTTTTATGGGAGAAAAGCCATCAATACCATACAAATGTATTTTGTTCTAAATGTAAAGTTGCAATGCATACCTTTTGTGTGTTTTGCACATTATTGAGATCAAAATATTGCTCCATCTGTAGTATCCATGTTACAAAATCCTTTCCATCAAACTTCCTCATATCCATTTTTGGAATATGGTGGTTCTTCCCTCCAACATTAGAGTTTATGAAATCACGATTAAAATTTATTTTGTTCTCATCATGAGTTTCCTCTACTATATTTTCACCATTAGGAAACATTTCTTGTATCAACTTTGTAAAACCTTCCATGTCTACTTTTAGATCATTCTTCATGTTTTCCATATTAGCTTCCATGTCATCCATCTCAGATTCCATGCCAACTTTCATGCCATCCATTTTAGCTTCCATGCCATTCTTCAAACCATAAATCTTAGATTCCACTACTTTCTTCAAACCATATATCTTAGTTTCCACACCTTTCTTCAAAACTTCCATGTCATTTTTTGTTTCTCTTTGTGAGAGCGAAATTTGTTGCACTTGCTCTTGTAATTTTGATATGTCATGTTTCCCTTCTTCGTCTTCATGAGTCATAGTAGAGCCTTCTAAAGGCTTAATGGATGTTGAATTATTTTTAGGGGCCATTTTAAAATCCAATACTGATATCTATTCTAAAATATGCCCTTGGAATCAATTCGACTTGATTCTTCAAACAAGACTTATGCAATTCAGAAAAAAATACACACCTTTTACTTGCTTTTGAGGAGCTCGATATTGAAATTGACTTATCTCTATACTTGTAGATCCTCAATATCTGAAATTTGACCCTGTAGTAGTCCTCTTAAGCTTCTTTAAAATGCCATAGGTTTGACTTGATTTGGATTCTTCAAGGAAAAGTTATGTCCAATCTCCCACAATGACCTAATTATGGACTGGTTTAGTAGAGAAAACTTGTATGACTTGCCACGTCTTACTATTTGATCATTTGGCTCTAAATTTTATAGACAAGAAACTAAACTCCATGTAATACCAATCACTTTTCACAAAATTCCAATCTGATGCTCAGGGAGAGAGTTATGAATATTTTCCCACGATCACCTCTTTGAGTTGAAATTTGGGAGCCTGAAAAAGACCTAACTTCCACAGATCATATATCTGACAATACTGTGAATCAAGCTCTAAAATTTTTGCAACAATGTTCCTCAAGATTTATGCTTCACACTTTACAAATTTCAGCTTCTGAACCTTCGTAGAAAAAATGTTATAGCGCAAATTCCGCGATGACCTTTTTAAGTGAAATTCAGGAGCCTGCAAAAAGCCCTAACTTCCACAGATCATATCTCCGAAAATATTGTGAACCAAGCTATGAAATTTTTTGAAGATGTTCCTCAGGATTTTGGCTTCGCACTCTAAAAATTCAGCTTCTGAACCTTTGTAGAAAAAAATTTATAGCGAAAATTCTACGATGACCTGTTTGGAGCAGCAAAACCCTAGAATCCAAAGCTTTGATACCAAATGTTGTGAAACTAGCTCCAAAAATAAAATAAAAGAGATATCAAACCTTAGAAATAAGCCACTTCAAGGGGGAAACCTCCAATACATTACATGAATGAACAATTCTTGGATGATACAAATTACAAAACCTCCTTTCTATATATAGGAGGGGCCATAATGTAATCCTAGTGGGGCCACAATGTAATCCTAGCCGACCTAACAATAATAATTTAAGGGAAAAATAATAACAATATGGGGGTTACAGGGGTACAATAATAACAATAAGGGGGTTACACTAACAACAATAAGGGACTATACTAGTAATATAGGGACCTAACACCATTGGTGTAGCTTTAGGATGGGAAGAAAATCAACAATCCTATGTTATTTAATTCGTTAATAAGAACTTGTCATATGTTGAATTTAACTATAGAGTAATTGAGAAAGATTTTCTAGTTGTGGTATTTTCTATTAACAAATCTAGAAATTATATTACAGGTTATGAATTTTTTATACATACATATTATTCTTCCATAAAATATTTAATGAATAAACCCTTAACTAGCGGTAGGATAACTCGGTGGTTGCTTTTACTACAGGAATTCAATGTTACTATAATCGATAGGCAAGGAAAATAAAATGTAGTAGTTGTTTCCGTTTCTAGATTGGATAATCCTAGTCAAGAAATTCTTGTAGATGATTCATTCCCTGATGACCGTATTTTTTTTTTTTTCAACAAAATCTCCAAGGTTTGTTGACATAGCTAATTATCTTGTCACAAGAAAATCACCACGACACCAATCCACTCATGAGAGGTAGAAGATCATTCAAAAGGCTGCTTCATACTCCTGGATTCAAGGAGACCTCTTCTATATTGGACATGACCTTACTATCTGTAGATGTGTAAGACAGGAATAAGTGTTTGATATCTTGAGGGATTCCCATGATGAGCCTTGAGGGGGCCATTTTGCTGACAAGAGGACAAATATTTCGTGTTGACTACTTTTAGCCTTCTTTTTTTAAGGATGCCAAACAATATGTTAAGCACTGTGATAGTTGTCAGTGAATGTTCTAACTTGGAAAAGCTGATGAGATGCCTTTATGCCCTCAAGTCATGTTAGAGCCCTTTGAAAAATGGGCCATTGACTTTGTGGGACCTATATCCCCAACATCTTTAAAAAAAAGACATATTTTGGTTTGGACATATTTTGCGACAAAATGTATAGAAGCTAGAGTTGTTCCTTACGCTACTGAAAGAGTTGTTGTTGATTTTTTATTTAATGAAATTTTTACTCAATTTGGTGTTCCAAGAGAAATTATTACTGACAATGGACCTCAGTTTGTTTCTAATCTAGTAAAAGGAATTATAGATAAATACAGGATTCAGCACAAGAAGTCTACATTGTACCACCTGCAGGCAAATGGCCAAGTAGAATCTATGAACAAGATGATTGAGTCAATTCTTACAAAAACATTAAATATTCAAAAGGATTGGGAAAATAGATTACCAGAAGCATTATGGGCTTATAGAACTGCTTGGAGGAACAATATAGGTCATATGCCTTATGCGTTGGTGTACGGGAAGCAGGTCTTGTTGCCAATCGAATTCCAAATTAAGAATTTTAGAACTACAATCCAATTGGATTTGGATATCTAAGAAGCACAACAGTAGTGCCTTTTCCAATTAATTGAAATTGATGAAATAAGAAGGGACGTTGTTCAAAAAAATATCTTGATGCAACAACAACGTAGTAAATGGCATGACAAGTTGATCAAGAAAAAGCAACTCCGACCAAGTAATTGGGTGCTCTATGATTCAAAGTTTAAAACTTTTAAGGGGAAGCTTAGTACACACTAGTTGGGGCCATATGAAGTAGTCAAAGTTTTCAAGAATGGAATGGTGGAGATTAAAACTATTGATGGACAGGGATTTGTTTTCTTGGTGAATGAACATAGGCTTAAAGTATATTTTCAGCCCACCACTAAGGAATATTTCATACAAAAATTCCAACAACAGTCAGATTTGAATATGGTACGCAGGGAAGAATACCAGCCTACTATGATTACTTTTTGATTTACTCTTTTCCTAATTAAAAATTCATAAATAAATAATAATAATAAATTAGTAATAATAAATTAATAATAAAATACATGACTGCGAAAATCGACTTGTTGGCACAATCATTTAAATGTCTTCTTGAAAAAAAACTTGTTGGCAAGCATATTCTTTTTGGAAAAAAAATGGGATGCTACTTGACTTTGATATATGGACAACTTGTCACTCGGAAGAAGAAAGTTTCTATAAGGACTTATGGTGGCAGCAGAAATACCAAAAGAAACTCATCCCTTACCAAGTTCAGGGAAAATGGCATGACAAATTTTATGCAAGTAGCACAAGGTTCCCATTGTTGTTAATTGATTCTTTTTACGGGGAACAACATTATTTGACAAAGACATCAACCATTTGGGATAGATACTCTATTTTTATTCTTTTCCCTCTTCTTAAATTCCCCCTATTTTCATCTTTATAATTTATGCAGTAATATTCCCCCTATTCTTCTTATTCATTTTCCCTATTTTTGTTTTCTCCCTCTTTTTCACCCTTAAATTGTTTTCCCCTTATCCCATTTTCCTACATCCCTCTTAGTAATATGCCTTTTTTTAAATATCCCTTATGATTCCCTTTCTTTATAATAACCCTGTCCCGCTTCTCTTTCCCCCCTTATATTTTTCAGGTTCTGATGAAATTTGAAAGCCTTATTTATTCAAGACTGAAAACATGGTGACACATGAACCTAGTGATGGAGAACTCTTTAAACTCTACAACCAGTGTGTATGCAGTCCAACTTGATATTTTTTTAAAAGGTAAACTTGATTCGTTACTGAAGAACATGAATTTTTTTTATTTCAGTACAAGAACCCTCTCATGTAGTGTATGAATCTCTTTGTTGCAGTGCATAAATCCTGCTACAGTGTGGGGATTTTCATCACAATTTTTTTATACGCACAGGGACCTATTGTAAATTGACTTTGAATTGATTTTTTGAATTATGATAGCCATGTGTGAAAATGATGGGCTTTGTACCCATATTTATATAAGTGACATTATTGTTAAATCCTAAAAGGAATAATTGATTAAATTGCAAGAATTAATGTTAGATCTAGGCAGACTTATCATAAACAAGCAACTACCATTCCCATAATTTCATGATGAGGTCCAAATGTGTTCATGAAGGTTGTTTCACCTTGTCCTCATATATAAATTTATGCCATCACTAAATTGATTTTTCCTCCACCACATGTAATCCGACCATTTCTTATCATCCATCCCTTGAAATTCTAACCGGTATGATTGCGGCTCCCAATCATCATTTCCTTGCATGTTTTAAAAATCAAGCCAAATCTATCGTCATATTAACCAAATTTTGTACTTTAAGGGTGAAAATTGTTTTAATTGGTGATGTAAAGTTTAAACGAGATGGTGTGAGTTTGTGAATTGGGAAGGCGAATCAACATACATTTTGAATTAACATTTGATGCAGGAAACATGTAGCATTAAAAATAATCATTTCTGCACTTCCCGAGCTTCAAAAGTCTGATGTTATGAGAATTATTTTAAAATTTTATTTTGAATTTTTGAGGAGGATGGAGGATTTTAGGCTATGATAATCTATTAAATGTTATGGCGTCGGTTTGAATCGAACCTTGGTTTATCAAAGAAATGGAGGGAACGGTGGAGTATGAGAGTAGTTTACCAATTTTGGAGGAAGCCAACTTTCTTTCCTTTTTATAAATTTGATGGCTATGATTCTAACATCGCCTAGGAATTAGCACGAAGTTTTGATGGAAAATCAACAAATATAGGCCAGTTGAAATTTGAAGTGATAGAACAGTTTATCTTGCAGGCCACCAAGCTACCTGTTATAGGGGAGAAATGGTTCAAGAAAGGTGATATGGAGAAAGGTGCATGGTACAAGTTCATGACGAAGGTTGAATATGTGCTCAATTGGAAGATACGCGTGCAGAGAAGTGAAATGATTAAAAAGTGGTGACACCTGCTATACATATTACATAAATTTCTTACTCACGAAGGAAGATATTCCTTAACCTATATGTACCACATTCGACTTCTGATGCACTTCAAATTTAGAAAGTTAATTAGTTTTCCTTATTTCCTGCTAAAAAATTTAGATAAAATGTCTAAACTGTGCAGAAGAGCCAGGAGGATCAAGTGATTTTTAAACTTTTCCATTATTGATTGATCAAAATCTTGGTCAAGAAGGAGCTAGAAAACATGAAGTTACTTGGAAGGAGATTTTGAAGTCATACCAAAGTGTAAGTGCTATGAATATTGCTCATAGCAAGAGCCAACAGGAAAATAATCATAAGGAAAATATAAAATCCAAGGATGTCCAACATAAGAAAGGGTAACAACGGCAAGGGAGTGACTGTGATAAGAAACCCAAGACTACTCAACCCCAATTAACAAAGAAGAAGGTAAAGAAGAGTGTGAAGATCAAGGTAGTGGTGCCAGAACCATCCCAAAGAATTACACAATGGTTATTGAAGGGTCATTGTGCTTCTTCTAGAAAGAAGACATCTAAAATAACTACTTTATCTTAGGTTGAGGTTATTGAAGAATCTGAGTCTTCTCAGAGAGACCGTGCTTCCCTTGAAAAGCCTCCATTAGACATCCCCATGGAAAATATGTTTGTACAAGATAATCTCTCCCATCTGGAAGGTGTAGTAGCAATGGGAAACTCGGTCATGAGTCAAAAATATAGGGAATACAAGGGCGATGTTACTCTAGCATCCTTGATGAAGAGGGTTAAGAGGGATAAGGTGACCCATGGGAAAGAGGCTGAACAGGAGGAAACTCAGGATTAGAAAGAATACAAGTATGAGTATATTTTTCTTATGGCATCCTTGATGAAGAATGTTAAGAGACAAAAGGTGACTCATGGGAAAGAGATTTAACAAGAAGTAACCCAGGAGAAAAAGAAGGAATAGAATCATGAGGATGATGTTCCTCATACATATGTATCATATGAAGTGACAATGCAAGAAGAGGAAAAAGGAAAGGAGGAATTAAAGGACTCTTCTCCTGAGAAGAAGGTGAGTTGAATTCAAAAAATAAAACAAAATGCTTATGAGATTGAAGTTTTGAACAGATGTGTAGAAGACTAGAACATGTTGCTAAAGACTAGGAATGGAGAATTGTCAATGACAATGTCTTAATTAAAGAGACAAGTGAAGAAATAGAGGTTTCACACGACCCACTTAATATTTCATGTTAAGAAGCTGGTAAATCGTATGAAAAAGCATCAAGTGAGGAAGGTTAAAATACAAGGTTCAGGAATTAACATTCAGATTCAGAAATGAGAAGGAAGGGTAATCACTTTTTGTTTTTTGTAGAGATTAGTGGTTGTGTGAGGACACACAACAAGATGAGGTCGGGAAAATGTTGGTTGTTGAAATTGCCCTATTTTTTACCCAAATTACCTTACCCTAGCCTTTGTTTTACACCCTGGATAATGCCTCTCTGCAAGTATTTTTGGTTTCTCTTAATGACTTTTTGGGAAAATGAATATGTTTTCTTATTTTAATTAAAAGGTTAAGTAGGTCTATGTTTTTTCCATGTAACTCATCAATTACATTACTTTATTTCTTTGCAATGAATTATCACTAATTCAAAGTCAAAGGTGGTTTTGGTACATGATCCCAATATTCTTGCACATACATTGGTTACTACATCAAATATGGATGGATGTTGATCGGAGATGATTAACTTAGAACCCCCGTTAGTTTTTAGAGGAAAAGACGCACACCTACTTCAAAACACTTGTTCTTGTTTTCCTATAGATTGTTTGGAGCATTCAAAGGTTCCTAAAGATAAGTATCATTTACCAATAGCTGCATATTTTTTTTATTAGCTTGAAACAACTGAGAGCCGATGTAATATTTATAAATTTAAGTTGGATCAGAATGTAGGGTAGCAATATTGTCGGAAACTTTTGGCTTTTGTACTCTAAGAATTTGTATCACCACTATCCATTTGCGAGTTGGATTTAATGCTATGTATCATGTACTGTGAAGAAAATTTTATCATTTAAATAAAAAGAGGCGAAAGTCAGCTTCATGCATCTATTTCATCTATTTTTTGTGATGTTAATTTTGCTCTCATAAATTAATCATTTTCCTTAAGAAGGGAAACAAGCTAGTTGGCTAGGGCCCAGCCAACCCAGATCATTCTCCCATTACTATTATATTGTGTTTTAAGTACAGGGAGTGATTGGTGTGAAGGTTGCTTATAAATTATGTGTGCATGTGATTGAACAAACTCTTGTGTATTTATTTTCTTTTGAAACAATGTTCTCATATTTGAGATTTTGTGTGCTAAAGTTCATTTTTATTTACATTTGAAGCATTTATTTATGTTTATTTTAAAGCACAACAGACATTGAGATATGGGAAGTTCTTCCCTAAATCACCTTTCAATTAGGAAGAATGGTTTGCAAGATTTTATCTGTTTTAACCTTTCTTAATGATGAACATATATTTCTTTTAAAAATTATTTATTTGCAGCAAGCAGGGAAGACCCCACGTTCTGATAAGTTCATATTGTAACTGTGTAAGGAAACTTATCACTTTGTTAAAATTTTCAAATCTATATTGTGTTCTTGCTAATCATTCATTCACTTAAATTTTTGAAGTACACAAACTTAATATCACTATCGTTCAAATCAAGGATAACAATTGAATCTTTCTATCTGAAACAATTTCCTTTGCAAACATAGAAGTTCACTTTGGATACAGTGTTAAATAGTTCAGAAGGGGATATAAGAAAAATATATTTGTAAGGTGATTTCTTTATTCAAGCACGGGAGTTCAATATTCGCATTGTGGTTTGATAAAATTTCCATTTTATTTTGACATTTATGCTTTGAAGAAGAATGTGATGGTTTGGGAATTTTTATCTTGATTTGAGTTAAAGCTTCCTTCTTACATCCTTTTATTTCAGCCTTGATAGCACAATATTCTTGTTGATTAAGGAATATAAGATTTTCAGGTGTAGGAGAAAATTATTTTAGTGCAGGAACTTATTTGTTTTAGTACATGAATGGATTTGTTAAGTTTTCTTAGTACATGAATCAAGTACAAGAATAAAATTGCTTCAAGAATATTTTGAGTTTTGAAATTGATTTGTTTTGAATTAATTGAGTGGCATGAATTCTGAGTTCATTTATTTTTGAAGTATTTTCCCAGCAAAGTATTTGATTGTTATTTTCTAAGTGAGAGTCCAGTTTCCGAAGTGGTGTGGTTTCATTGTGTTAGAAAGTGCAGGAAAAGAATAAGAATGCTTTCTTTAAGAGTTGTTCTTTCAAAACCTGAGTGATTTAATTGCAGGGATAGAAGTAGGACTTACAGAGTGAACCTAGAATATTTTGAATTACTTGTGCTATGCCTCGAAGCTTACATAGCCATGGTTTAAAAATTAAGTGTTGAGGAATTGAATTGCAATTCCGACACCCAAAACCACTATCAATCAACACCACTACTATTCGATGTTTAAGACAACCTCAGATTTTGAGAGTCTCGAGAGTAGAAATGTTAGCTAGGGCATGGAGTGAGATAACTTCGTCATCGGGCATAGCTATAATATCAACATCTAGGACTATTAGGGGTTCATACTCTTCATCCATAGGCACTCCAGTGAATGGAGCTTCATCGACGGAGCTATTTTTAGTAACATCGATTTGTAAGAATTTTGGTTCCATGAATTTATGTCCCACAGAGTATTTGTCATCACAGTAGTAGTAGAGTCCTTGTTTCCTTCTTTCGACCATTTCTGTCGGTGACTCCTTTTGAACCTTAAGTGTTTGGGTGGGGCTAGTAGCAAGGGTGGGACATGCTTGTGTGATGAAATTTGGATGATTGGATTGGGAATTTAAAGTGAATTCTACCTCTAAGGCCGTGTTTCATGATTCCAACCAAGTATCTGGGTGATGCATTTAGACATGGGCTTGGATGGCTTCCTTTATGCCACTGAGGAAATATTCAAAGTAAAAAGAGTCTCCTAGACCTTCATTTTGGATGGAAATTTTTTCAAATGATGAAATGTAGTCATGTATTGTACCTATTTGTGTGAGCTTAGTGGATGACCAAAAAAATGAGATTCCCGATCAAAGCTGTCACAAACGACTTTTGATAACATGTTCCAAGTTGGCCTCCCTAGATAACATTTCTAATGCCATTGCCACCAATGTCATCGCTCTCGGTCCAAGTAAATAGCTCCCACATATATTTTAGTGTCATAATCCAATATATTATTAAGGTGGAAATATTGTTCCATTTGTGCCACCCATACTGTCAGGTTAGAGCCATCAAATTTTTTCATCTCCAGCTTGGGTGTCTAGAGGTTCGAATATTGGTGACCTCCGTAGAAATAAATGTCATGGTTAGATTCTCCTTCCACGTGTGCATCAACATTGTGTCCTTCCCTCATGGGTTCACGATACATGCACAGGGCTTCCAATACTTCTGTGAGTTTTTTGTTAAAGGATTCCTGGAAGTCATTGAATTTTTTCTCGAGGGCTTCAAATTTATCTGTAGCCTTCTTCGCAACCATAACTTGAGACCTAGTACCATGCATCCATTAGCCTTGGTCAAACTTTTGAGCTCACTTAAGATTAATATGGTTGGGAAGAGGGAAAGATCAGGATTCTAGTGATGTGGTTCACTTGAAGTCGCAAGGGATAAAATTTGGGACCATATGAAAATAGGGGGATTACAGGCGAATGGTACCACTACAATAAAATCGTCATCCTAAATCTTATGGGATAGGTCTCTTGCAAGAGTTATAATTTTTTATTTTTATTTTTTATTCCAAAAGGAGTTTTATTCCAAGCTGACCAATATTGTGATAGCCAAAATCCAAAATTCTTGATTCTGCTAAATATCCTATAAAAGTTGGGGTTGGACTGTAGTAGAAGAAACCCCAAGGTATTGGAACTAAAAAATGTTCTTCGAAAAACTGATCTAGACTATGGCCACCAAAAATATCACTTCACAAAGAGTCTAATCTGTGATGTGAAAACCTCAACTACTAAATCGACAGTGGCAACACCCCAAATGTTGGATCTTATTTGGACAAAAAGGTAGGTGGCGATCTTCAGGTAGTTGAGGGAACTATGGTCACAAAGGAGTGTCAAGCGATAAAAATTGTGATATACGTAGGGGTCCAATAGTAGTACTTAGCCAAATATTTTAGAGCAGTAACTGAGGAGGATCGACCGTGCCCTTAGTCGTACTTCCTGACTACCCTATTGTATGTGCGAGTAATCTCTCTGAGTGTTCTTCTCAGTGTATTGTAGCAGCAAGATGGTCGACGACTTAAATGAGGTTATATTTCAAGTTACCCTAGGGGGGATTTCGATATACCCAAGAGTACATGAAAATTAAATATGTGCATGGTTATGTCTAATGCACCACTACTCGAAGGGGTAACCACAGGGGTTATAATGGATTCCAACAAACATGGCCACCTCTTATAGTTCCTGTGTTTTGCCTCCCAAAATCCACAGGTTTATTTGCTCAATGACAGATCCTATGTTTTAAAGACATTGTAACACCTCTCTAGCCTAAATTTTCTTTTTCCAAAATTGGAGGTACAACTAGACTTGGAAAGTGCTCTGATACCACTTGTTATGCACTTGACCCGTGAGAATAACATAATACCATAAATAAAAAATAATATTTCTAGAAACACAAATATCACATGAATTTAGATAAGTTGTAAATATATCTTATTATTCATAAGCATAATACAATGTTCACTTGCCTCTTCGAGGGGGAAAACTCTAACAAAGAAAAGCTCAATTAAAATAAAAATCGATGATTCTTCCCTTGCTATATAAGACTATTTATAGCTTTATGACATCCAAAACCATAATTACTAGTGGCCCCTTGCATAATACGGGTCAACCACCTTATTTATTAACTATGGCCCATTTATAACTAATTGTGGTCCTTTTCTATAATGTGGGTCAAACACTTACAATTATCAGGCCTCTGTTTTTTCTTGCTTTATATCACCTTTTACTCGAAATCCCTCACGCTTTTATTTAGTTTGAATTGTGATTGTCGTGGTTTTGCACATTCTCAGAGACAATAGAGTAAGTATTTATGATTTTCCATGATTCCCTTGTTTTGATGAGATTTAAACATTAAAAGAACCATTAATAATAGTTTTTGTGTTTGAAGGTTTAAACTAAGTTGATTATCTTTTTATGCATATGTAAATAGGCTTTGATCCTAAATTCACCTCCCTGTACTATGCATCAGATTCTTGTACCAACTAGGATTATTGAACTCATGAGGATTCCTGCACCAGTTTACTATGGAATTCCCACACTCTGAAGAATTCTTGAGCCACGCAACAAGTTCTTGCACTCACATTCCTGTAGTAAAGCCAAAGAATGGGTATAGTACTTTAATTATTCAAATGAGGAGGAAATTACTTAGCTGGAAGTATGAATAGTAGTTTGAGGATATTTTGGGAAGTTATTTATGGTCAACGTTGCACTTAGTTCACTATCAGCCATAGAGAAAGTAAAGAGGATCCATTTTCCAAAACAATCCCTCATGTACCAGATTTAACACCTCGATTCGACATGTAGTTGCACCATAACTAGATCCAACTTTTATCCATGGAAAATTGTTATGATTTATAATATGTTCCTTGTGTATTCGATTGGCTTGTTAATAGCCCGATTTGTAATGTAAATATCTATATAAAATAAACCTGCAGTCAGGGAGAGGAGAAGAGAGGGTACCAATGTAACATTATGTGAGCATAGTTAATCTATGGATCACTCCCTTTGTTTGCTGAAGTCTGATATTTTCCTGCACCATGTAAGGACTGCATTTTCAATATTAATTAGACCACTTCATGTCAGTTTCTTTTAATTTGGTTGAAATTTTCATGTTTACAATCTTTGTGTGAACTAGATCTTTGAAAAAGGGTTCGAGCTGGATGTTTTGACCACCAGATCATCTTGAAACCACTCTGAATTGTTCAACATTATTGCAATGTGTTGAGTGAAGAGCGTTTAATTTTTCATTTACTATGTGAGAAGTGTGTGTAAGACCATACGTAATATTTACTTTTTGACAATCTCTTTCCTTTGTTTTAAAAGTGGATGTCATTTTACTTGTTGCATTTAATACGATATTGGAAAATTGTTCTTGTAAGATAAAAATATTTCTTTATAGAAAATGATAGATCAGATTGAATGTCACCTCTGTCGACTTTATGTGTACACAAGGTGTGTTTCTCCATGCATGTGTCTTGTATTCATTATGTTGGCTTATGCTTTGAGATCCTGCCTCTATGGGATTTTTCAATTTTAATATTTTAGCCTTCGAAATTAGTTTAGATCCGACAAAATGTTGTGGGTTCGTGCTCCATAATATGAGATCCCATCCTATCCATGAATTCCACCTTAATAATTTGAATGATTATAATTTAAAGTGGAGGTGTATTGATGGAAAGATCGAAGCCTATTATATTTATCGAATTTTAAATAACTTTGTTTACAGAGGTTGTGTATTCCTCAGGAGCATAGGCCACATATATATTTTTGTTACTATTGTAGGCTATAACACTATACATAAATTATCTGCAAATGAATTCTTAAAAAACATAAAATAAACAATAGCGAGAGCATAAAACATACAACAAATATACACAAATATTTTCCCGCAGATCCCAAACTGGGACTACTAGCTTGTTTTTTCATTATATTATGTTTAGTGTTATAACAAACATATATACATGTTGAATCATTCATAAACCCAATCCATTAACGCTAGATTATAACGTAACCGTAGTTCCCTTGGCCAGATCTACAAAATACCAGGAGTAGAAAACCATCATGCCCAAAACCATCTGCAAACCCATGCACAAAATCATAGGTGGGTTCACCCACCTAATATAGGGTCCAAAAAAATTCTTGGGATGCTTCCCTGGACCCCGTGTAGGGGGGGCTACTGTCCCCCTGCAAACCCCCTGATAGGGGGGGCTACCGCCCCCCCTGTTGCACCCGGAAATAATATAACACACACCCAACAACTATCCATTTGAAATTGTGATTCATGTATGATGCATAGCCTACGTTGATGAAGGGAAACTACATCATGTTTGAGATAGATAATGTTTCTCCCACATCGTAGTTTCCATCAGACTTTTGGTCATTTTCCAAAGCAATATTTATTTTTGTTACAAAGGGAAAAAGAAAGCAAGAGAATTTATATTAGATCAATTTATTTTATAGATTTGTTTACACATTAAATATATCTTCCAAGGTTTAATGATGCTTTTAGGTTTAAATTTCTTAAAAAGGATTTTGTTACACAAAGATAAATGAATTAGAATGAGTGTAGACTTGTTATGAGGGTTTTGTGTCTCTCTTTCTTAATTTTCTTTGCGCAATTACTAGTTTTAATTGATCTTGATATTGAATTTCTTTCATCATTTACAATCTTCCTTTTTTATGTTGTTCAAGCATTTCTTGGTTTCTAGTTAAACGATAATTAGGATTTAACTTTTGCCAATAGTTAGGGTTCCTTTTGAAAATTGTTAAAAATTTAGGTTTTCCTTTTATTTTCCAAATATTTGATTGAAGTTTGTTTTCAACTGTCAGGATTGGTGTTTATGATTTCTCAAGTTTGAAGTGCAGGATTCAATTTAATTTGTAGATATTGATGCACAAGTTAGACTAGAATTTGATTTGCAGGCTGTTGAGGGATCTCTTTGGAATTTCCTATGTTGCACCTCAAAGTTCGTGACCTCCCGGATTGACAATTAAATCTTAGGTTTTTTTATTACGCCCGACATTTTTGCATTTTGTTGGGGAGGCGCTTAGGGGATTGACCTTGGTGACCTATTTCATTTGGTTTTCTTTTCAGTTAGTTTCTCTTGCAAGTTATTGGATTTTGAATTTATTTATTTCCTACATATCTTGGTTATTTTAAGGTTTTTCATTTCTTGGGTGTTGTAAGAACCCCCCTTATATATATTAATCCATGTGATGACAACATATACTAGTTGGCTTGTTGAGAAAGATAAAATGGTATTTTGAGGAATATTTCAACGAGTCTTGATGTTGCTATAAACATATACAAAAAATCCATTATGAACTCATAAGTGAAAAATTTAGTATTTTTCTTGAAAATAAAGATAATATTATTAAATATTTTATTTCAAAATTGCATGATCTACAGGAAGAACATAAGAAGGATGAATAACCATTGCTAATTTTTTGCGCCAACTATAGAAAGAATCACTTCTTTGGAAAATTCCCACTTAGCAGCCTAAATGTTTGCAAAATTTGTGAGGAGGCTCACTCAATAGAACATTTCCCATCACTGCCATGATTAATAAAGGAACTCAGGAAATCAAGTAAGGAATCAAATCAACTTCCATGTATAACTCAAAACTTATCATCATTCAATATTTGGAATAAAAACTCGCGCGCTGCCTCCGCAACTCTTGGCCTCCGCTCCCTGGGCTCGGCGTTGCCCCTCCGTTCCGTGGCGCTCTGGACCGTGTGGCTTTTGCCCACGGGTGTGTTTTTTCCCCTGCGCTGTGTCTGCTACCGCGCATGGGACTCCGGATCTGATCCGGCTTTTATTCCTGGCAATGGAGACTGAAGGTGATCCCCCCTTGCCTCCTGACCTGGAGGCCTTTAGATCCCTTGTAGCTGCTTCAGAAAAGAGGCCGCCCTCGGTCTCACAGCAAAAATTTGTCAAAAAGTTGGACAACATTCCTACGGTGACCCTCCCGGCGGAAGACGCTTGCAGATCAGCCCTTAACTTGGCAGAGAGAGGCCTTATCGGTCAGTTCACTGGGCTATGGCCATCCCCGAAAGCAGTAGAAGACTGGGTTAGACGAAACTGGACACCATTGGTTAAGGAAGGAATAAAAAGTTACTTTTTAGGCAAGGGGTTCTTCGTCTTCGTGTTTGACAGCGTGGAAGATCGAAGCCTGATCTTTCGAAACGGGCCATATTTCATGGGCCCCCAAGGGTTATACCTGAATAAATGGTCTCCAGATTTTGACCCTGCACAAGATGTGCCCACAGCCGTCCCCGTTTGGGTGCGACTCCCGCATATTCCTCTTCACTGCTGGAGTCAGAGCTCGCTACAATCCATCGGCAACGCCCTAGGCAGGTACATCGATCAGGCCCCAAGGAAGGATCAGTTCTCTTGCGCCCGCATCTGCGTGGAAGTTGATTTGGAGGTCGGACTCCCCGAAGCCATCAAACTATCACTGGCCGACTGGACACATATTCAAGAGCTCGATTACGAGCAACTGCCTTTCAAGTGTCGGCATTGCCATGAATATGGGCATTTCGCCAGATACTGCAAAAAAAGAAATGAGGAAATGACAGAGAAAGAGAAAGGTGAATAGTGGAAACAAGCAAAGAGATCAGCAAGCAGTAGACAGAACAACAAGAGCAGAGCAAGAGAAACAGTTGTCAATACCGGGCAAGGAGATTCAAGCCATCAAAATGGTGGAAGCAGGGAATCAAATAGCATTGCAGCAGACAAAAACCCCTTCGAATCTATTGCTCCAGCATCAGACCCTCCAGAGCTCGAGCAGGATGATCCACCACAGCTGAGCAAACCAGAAAACGAAGAGCCAGGTAACATTCCAAATCCGACCCCTAGCAACACTCCTTCTCCTTCATATGCTGATATTATTAAACAAAAGAAGAAGAGCCCAGAAAATATGGGATCATCTGATGAAGAAACCTTCGAAAGGCCCTCCAAAAAAGTAGGGAGAAGAACAAACAAGGAAACTAGGGAAGAAGAATCAGAAAGACAGAAAACCCTAGGTAGTCAACCCACCATTGAAATGACCATCGGGAGAAATACAAGACCAAGGGTGCCCAAGGGGGGAGGCCCCACCCCATCAAGTGGTAAATGATGCAGATGGTCTCTTGGAACTGCAGGGGTCTGGGAAATCCCAATAAGGCAGATGCTGTCAAAGACTTACTGAAGCTGGAAACAGTGGACATCCTAATGCTCCAAGAGACCAAGATAGAAGGGGAAACCCTTCTAAATACTAGCTCTACGAAATGGAAATATGACTCTGGAAAGGCGGTCAGTGCAAGGGGCTCGGCCGGAGGCATAGGCACATTCTGGTCAAAAAACTCCTTCACTTTAGAACATTGCTCAGAGACCCAACATTGGATCTATACCGAACTGCGCCACACTGCAAGCAATCTCTCCCTTGCCTTGTTTAACATGTATGTCCCAGTCCATTATGATGAAAAGAGAGAGTGCTGGAGGTCACTCTCAGATTACATAGAACATAACAATCTTTCCAATATAGTCATAGGAGGCGATCTGAATATAATCCTAGATCCCAAAGAAAAAAGAGGAGGGATCTATGCCAGGGACCCTTTCATCAACACAGTGGAAAATCTGATTCAGCAATGGGATTTGGTTGACTACAAACCAGTGAAAGGCAAATACACCTGGACCAACAACAGAACAGGAGAAAATCACATTTCAGCCAGGTTGGACAGATTCCTTATCAGCAGCTTGCTTATGATGGACAATAGAATAGTTTTCACGAAAATCCTCCCAAAGCTCACATCAGATCATAAACCGATTCTACTATGCTTGAAAGAAGAAGAAGATTTGGGTCCCCTCCCATTTCGCTTTAGCCCTCTCTGGGCCGGAATGGAAGGGTTTACTGAAACAGTCCAAACATCGTGGAGGATCGAAGTCTCTGGATCTCCTAGTTATGTTTGGGAACAAAAAATGAAAAACACAAAAAAAGCCCTCAAAGACTGGATAAAGAGATCTATGAAAACCCCCACTAGACAGAGGAAGGAGGTTGTTCTTTTGTTAGAAGATCTCCAATTGGAAATGGAGGAGAAAGACCTCTCATCCACAGATTTAGCCAATGAAAAAGCTGCTCAAAGGAACACTTACAGCTCTTTCAGAAATGAAGAAGAGCACTGGAGATTAAAGTCTCGAAGTCTGTGGTTGAAATCTGGGGATAGAAATACTACTTTTTTCCATAGACAGTGCAGGGCACGTCTCTCACGAAACTACATTGCAGAAATCACTTCCTCTAACGGACAGGTATATAAAGGATTTGCACAGATTAAAGAGGCGGCAGTAAACCACTTTCAAAACCTACTTAGTGCAGATGGAAATGGGAATGAGGAGGATGTTTTAGAGCTTCTCTCCAACATTCCAAATCTGGTCAGCAAAGAGGATAACGACTCTCTATTAAGCCCAGCCACAGAAGAAGAGATAACTTCCATAGTCTGGTCCATGGAACCTGACAAAGCACCAGGACCTGACGGATTCTCAGTGCACTTTTACAGAATCTGCTGGGAGATAATCAAGCATGACCTCTTCAGATTGATAAGAGGAATATTGAGAAAGGTGAAAGTTGGAGGCGGAATCAACTCCACCTTTCTTGCTCTAATCCCTAAGGAAACAAACCCTGGCTCCTTTGACCGATATAGACCAATCTCCATTTGAAATTCTTCATACAAGATCGTGTCCAAGCTACTGGCCAATAGAATTAAGCCACTTCTTCAAAAACTCATCTCTCCGGCTCAAGGGGGATTTGTTCAAGGCAGACAGATCCTGGACAATGCTATACAAGTCCAAGAAGCACTTCACTCCAGCCACACTCGGAAAGAACCAGGTATGATCATAAAACTTGACATGTGCAACGCATTTGATAGAGTAAATCGTTCTTTTCTGTATAGAGTGCTTGCTGCCTTTGGATTCAGACAGGATTTCATAAACCTCATCAAAGCCTACATTGAGAATGTCTGGACCGCACCAATGGTGAATGGAAGACCAACTGATTTTTTCTTAGCCACCAGGGGATTGAGGCAGGGTTGCCCCCTCTCTCCCTTTCTCTACATACTGATGGCTGAGTCTTTGAGCAGAAAGCTAACTTATGAGAAACAAACAGGCAACCTTCCTGGGATAAGAATAGAACAGGGTATCGCTCCAGTGAACCATGCACTATTTGCAGATGATTCACTTCTGTTAGGGGGTGCATCTCTGAGAATTGCCAACAATTTCAAGTCCATTCTTCAAATGTTTTGCAACGTTTCTGGTGCGCTGATCAGCGAAAGGAAGAGCGTTGTTTTTGGATGGAACACAGATCAACATTCAATTGACAGGATCGCATATGTCTTGGGATTCAATGGACACGCAGCTTGGGAGAAAATAAAGTATCTCGGCCTTCCATTATCGCTGTCCAACCGAAATTCTATGTGGGAGGAGGTGATCTCTAAATTCAAGAAAAAGATTAAAGCATGGGGTGGCTTCTGCCTTTCAACTGGAGGCAAGCTCACCCTTATTCGAACAGTGCTTTCAGCGTTGCCAACTTTCCAAGCCTCATTGCTGATGGCCCCAAGACAGATAGCTGATCGAATTTCCTGTCTCATGCGAGATTTTTTATGGAATGGCGGACGTGGTAACAGTAACCAGTTTCATCTAATTAACTGGGAAACAGTATTGTGCCCCTTGGCTGAAGGTGGTCTTCAATTACGCGACCCCCAGAATGCCAACTTAGCATTGGGGTGCAAGCTGTTGTGGCAGCTGATTAACGATCCCTCCCACCCTGTCAGCCAGATTTTTAAGCACAAATATCTTAATAATCAACCGATCACCACCTTCAATCCAGAGAATTCTGCTAGAGGAACGCAGGCCTGGAAGCTCTGCAACAAAGCAATCACCTTCTTCAGAACTCACCTGTATAAAATTCCAGGAAATGGAAAAAGTATTTCGCTGTGGAGAGATCGAATCATGGGCCATCCTGCTCTTGCAGCTAATAATGAAATAACAGAATTAAGAGAATGGCTAAGTTCAAAAGGAGTTCGGAAAATAGAAGACATTGCTGACTGGGATCAAAATGGAAATTGGCAGAGATGGTCTTTGCCCAATATTCCACCACATTTAAATAACCAGTTAAGCATTTTTATTGCTGCTATTACAGATTTCACCCCTGTGCACAAGGATGAGGAAGACTCATGGGGATGGGGAAAGACCGGGGTTTATACAGCCAGACAGGGATACTTGCAGCTGCAAGGTAAAAAGGACTCTCAGCATCCAGAAATTGTGTGGAAACAGATCTGGGAACATTTCAGTCTGCCCAAGATCAATTTATTTTTTTGGACTTTGTTTCATAATAAAATCCTTACTGGTGAAAATCTGTGCAGAAGAAACATTGCTGGCCCCCACCGATGTGTTCTCTGCAAAAAGGCTCTGGAAACCTCTGATCATTTATTCATTGATTGTGAGATTGCACAGAAGGCCTGGTCTATCTTCTTAACAGGTCTGAACGTGAGAATTCCTGCTCACTGCTCGATCATAGACATGTATTCGTCTTGGAAAGCCCGATATCCCTTCAACATTGCAGACAAATCACTGTGGCATAAGGTATGGAATGCAGCACCAAAATATGTATGTTGGAAGTTGTGGCTTGCCCGGAACGAAACTATTTTCAATCAAAAAGAAATAACTGCAGATACCATAGCGAACCAGGCCAAGAAGCTTCTTTTAGAAACCCTGAGACAGTCCACAATCAAAGATGATAGTTCCCTTCGAAATGAAGAAAAGGCATGGTTGGAAGGCTTCTCCCTCACGCTCAGATCTTCAGCAATCACACGTCAAAATTTCAAAGGAAAATGGCAGATTCGAGACACTGCGGACAGATTTAAGAAGTGGTGGAAAACACAAGGAAAATGCACTATTTTCTTTGATGGAGCCTCAAAAGGCAACCCAGGCAGGTCAGGAGCCGGAGGGGCCATTTATTTTCCGAATGGGAAAAATGAGGTCTTCAGCTGGGGACTTGGGATAAAAACCAATAACCAGGCTGAAATCCTCAGTCTTTTAAAGGCCTGTCAACTGGCCAGGAAAGAGAATCCAAGTGAAATAATTGTCTTTGGAGATTCTGAGCTGTTGGTAAAATCTCTAATAAACAAAAAAGGGCTCAAAGATCCAGTGTTAAATAAACAGCTTGCAAGGGTGAACAGACTTCTGAAGGATTTCCCCTCAGCACAATTCTATCATATACTCAGAGAATTAAACACAGAAGCTGATAGACTGGAAAATATAGGATGCACTCTAGAAAAGAGCATGATTAGCATAAATGCAGGGGCAGTGAACATGGCAATCATCCCCTAACAAGGCGCCCAAGCTAAATCAGAGATTTGTAATGCTTGATGCAGGGAATTGTAATACTTGATTTGGCTTTGGCCACCCCTTCTTATCAATAAAATTAACCGTTTCAGTTAAAAAAAAAAATATTTGGAATAATTTTTATTATCCTGAGTAGGTTCCTCAACAGATTTATAATCCTTTAGTTCCATGGGAAAATTTTAGTCCTCTCCAATTGAATACCCTACTTCATGACCAAAGTGGCCCCCTCCTTGTCCCTCCTTCGATTTAGATGTCTCCTTGTCCTTAAGAATGGTTTGGAGTTTTTTCTCTAGGGCAGTCTTTCATGTAAAATAAATTACTTAATCAACAACAACAACCATAATTTCCACTCAATGCACTAACAATCCACCCTCCTTCATGGTCCCAGTTACCTAGGCAACCTTTGTTTAACCCTAACCCTAATACACTCCCTAATCCATACCCTAGCCCATACTCCAACCCAAACCCTAGATCTAACCCTAGTCCATACCTTAATCCAAACCTTAGACCTAACCCTAGTCCATACGTTAATCCCAAACCTAGACCTAGCCCTACACAAAACCCTAGACCTAACCCTAATTCAAACCCTAGACTTAGCCCTAGTCCAAATCCTAACCTAAATTCTAATCCTAATCCTAAACCAATTCTAAGCCTTAACCAAAACCATATCCCAAACCCTGATCCAAACCAACATGTCTCACAACAATTTAAAACACCTATTCTTCCTGTTGACTCCCCTATTGAGTATAATGCTATACCTTCAAGGTTAGGGAAGAGGTGAGTTTGGAAACATCTCCTATCACTACAGAACATTCACCCTGGGAAGAGAATTTGATTCAAATACCATTGGAGGATCAATATTTAATTGGGACATGTAATAACATTGTTGTTGAAACTCAAAACCCTAGAATCTCTCTCAACCATTCTTATCAATATAAAAAGAAATATTTGAGCCCTAATTTGAGGGATTTTTATTTTTTCTTTCACCTGAGTCAATATTCCTCCAACAGAGTGTTCATCAAGATGTGGAAGGTTTGTATGAGTTGGAAAATTATAAATATGTGGACCCCATTGAATCCTTTTTTCAGGCAGTCATCCACACACCTCACTCCATCATTCGATAAATCTTGGTACCATATCAATTAAAGAAACTAGTCGCTCATACTCTGGTATGTCTTGAAGTTTATTATTTAAAACTGAATGTGAGTATATTTAGCATTTTGTTATTCACATGGATACATTGGAAGTACTCCTACACTTGAAGGAGATCTTCCTCTATCTAAATTAGGTTAGTTTAATATAATATAAATGAATAAAGATTCCATCTGAAATAAAATTTTATAGTGGCACTCTTGAAAAATTTGTTATTCCCTAGAGCACACATATTGAAATTTCTATTATTATGCACTCTCATGGTAAGAATTTTCATAAGAAAATCACTCTTAATGCCTCATATTTTATAAAGTGACTTTGATTATTGACCGATATGTCAATGAGGGGTATTATTATATTTATGTTTAATACTTTCTAACATACTTCTCACATGTTCATGCTAAAAAAATATCATCCAAGAAACCTTTTCAAGTTCCTCTTTGAAGGTATTGATGAGAAGCCTCCTATGGTGGACCACACCTACAAAACCATAACGATCTTTTATAAGAACACTAGCATCATGAACTCGAGGAATATTTTATTCATGATCAAAGCTATGAACTGATCCTAAGAATCCTTTTTATCATTGAGACCTATAATTTCTTCATTTTCTTCCTCACATGAAACCTATGAACTTTCACCTTCCTTTTCTCCCAATTTCCATTATTTTAAAAAATAAATGCCAAATAATCCATCTTTTCCTTTTTAATGCCTTTGCCAATTTCCTTTACCATAATAAATCAAATGAAAACCCACTAGGATGTTTTTCCCAACATTCATCTTGGAATATGTATCCCGTGACCTTGGTCTTATATTTACCTTTATCAACTTTATTACATGGATTTTAACTCAGATTTATTACAGCTCAATGCTGACTAGGGCATATTTCCACCTGCAAAAACACACAGAGACCTTCACTAATTCCCTTCGTTCCTATGCAGTTTCTATAGAAGTGTGCAGCCTTGTTTTGGAAGGCCTATTAGCGAACTCAACCTACCCACTATGAGGATCCTCCATTTTTGCTCAGATTGTCCCTTCTATACCACAACCTCCTTCCTATGCAATTTCATCCCCAAACAATCTAAATATAAGCAAAAAATATGTCTCTTCCACCTTCAATATGTTCCTCTTTTCTTGTGGAAAAAATAGAGATTAACTTGTGGTCTATTTCTCCTTGGATGTGTGGTAATGATTCTCCAACATATCTTATTTATATGATTCATGTGTGATGTGACATTATCCCTTATGGGAACTACTCCAATTAGGTCGAATTGTCACTTTAGCCACTATAACCACACTCTAACACATAAAAAGTCATAACTCTCTTTGCAGACATATGATCTCAATGATTTTCACAGCTCCTAGTTCCTTTTAGGATTCTCCATCATATCCATAGGTCAAGCCTTCAATTCTCTTCATGGTTTTGGCTCCACACCCTTGGGTTCTAAGCCCACAAACCATATTTTTGTGTGAATTCCTCCAATGCCCACTGGCCTAGGGTTTGGAGTACCTCCAAAGCTAAAAATATCAACAAATTCCCCCTATGTCTATTCAATATTTTTAATGCCAATCTCTATCTTTTCCAAGTTGGGGAGACTAGAGGCATGAAGAGGCATAATCTCCCTAAGATAATTAATAGGAAAACATGTGACTGAAAATATGACTTGTCAAGATGAAGATGCATCATCAAGGGGGTCACGTGGAAGAGCTGGAGTAATGACCCATGTGCATAAAGGATCTTGGTCATATTCCATATTGGGATAGATTTTTTGACTAGAATTAGGAGGTACTGGAGAGACTCCTGAGGTGGAAATATATTCCACGAAAGTTGGGGTATGCTCACCATGCCAACCTACATCTATTGAAGAAGAAGCCTCCCAAGGGCCAGGATTCTTATAGGATCCATAGGTGACAAAAGGGACAATGTTCATGGGAGAAGTCGTAGAGGAAGAAGGAATATCGGCCAGGGGTAAAGGAAAGAAAACCATAAGAGAGGATATTGTTGGGCCTTCAAAATGTCGTACACTTTCACCTTCATTTCCATCATTTTACCCTAATTCCGTAACTGTATATCCCCATAACCTTACATTAAGTAACCCTTTTCATTAGATCATATGGGTTTAACATTAATATTTTCCAAGTAATTAATTTTAAGTGAATTTGTGATTAAATATTAAGAAATTAACATGTTTTCATATATATATATCTAAAAGTGTTATGAGTTTTTATATTGTAGGCCTACTTGGAGATTCTAGAAGGATCCTATTTGGCCATCTAACTAGAAATTCGAATTTCAAATTTCAACTCATGAGGATTTGCAGAATATTTGAGGAAGATGCGGATCATTAAGTTAAGCAAATTCAAAGGAGAAGAATCATGGATAAGAGAATTTTGAGAGGATATGTATCTTACATTTTAGATGATTGGTTGTAACCACAAGAGATAAATGTGGGTTTAGGAGAGATTTGAGGATTTGTATTTACTATATAGTTATCCTTAATTTTTTTGTAAATAGGAGTGCACCTTTCATACAAAGAGTTGTTAATTGTAAGTTGTGAGCTATTGGTTAGAGGTTAGAGGTAGCTAGTTGTTAGTTGCTAGTTAGAGGTTTCAAGTTCCATCCAAGATGTGATTTGTAAAATGAGGAGAGAGAATTCTTGTAATATCTTGTAACTTCGTCTTTGTGAAATACATACTGCTATTTTTATCTCCAATATATGATAGTTGATTTAGTGTGCTTTCTGAGGAATGGAAGGCCCCATAAACCACAGTTTGAACATATTTGCACATATTGGTAGCATAGTATAGTTTTTTTATTTCATTTCTTTTATGCAACTGTGGTGTGATATCATTTATGCAAGTGTGGTGTGATTTCAATTTATTTATGTTTGGTTTGATTTGGTTTGGAGGATTAATTTATTCTTTTTTGTAATTAGTTTTAATTTCATTAGATAAATCTAATCTGGAATATAACCACTTAGTACATATAGTACATGTATACCTTGTTAGTTTACAAAACCCCGGGTTGAAAAATTAAATGAAAGGGATTTAACTTGCAATTAAATCACCCAAAAGAGATTTTAAACAATCACACACCAACACTTTGATAACTACCAAGGTTATCTCCAATGGCTGGTACTGTATTACATGGAGTTGTAATTTTAGTCGACATTAGACAATAATCAAGTTGATCAATCATGGCAATATTTAATTTATGAGGAAAGTGAATCACGCAAAACATTAAAGAAACAACAACACACATGGCATCAAACCAACTACGTCCAAGGAGAAAATTATAATCCGAGGGAGCATCAAAAACTTCAACATCAAGATAAGTAGTATTTCCCCCTAACTCGATGGAAAACGTTGAAAGAAACCCCTGGGGTACAAAATGGCGTCTATTAAAAGCTTGTGAAGAAGCACTAGAATTTGAGCGTGTTGTAGACCCAAGATATTTCCAGCATGGTGCTGCCATAAGGAGGAGGTGGGAGGAGGTGGTTACAGAGTGGTATCAAAGGATGGTTCACCCCTTGGACTGTATGGGTGGTGTGTTTTGGTCATGCATACATGTCGATTTCATATGTGTTCCTATGGTTGTGGTATATGTGCTTGTTGTGTATTCATAGTGTTGGTCATGGTTTCAATTGTGTTTCCATGTGAAAGTTAACCATATTGATGTTGGATGTGTTATCATCAGTATATGTCAGTTAGGCACTAGTTATGCATGTTAGTGTTTGTATGTATTGTGTATGTATGTGTGTCATACATATGTTGTTATCCATGCATTGTGTCTAGATGGAATGTGGTTGTGGCATCATGCATGGTAAATAAATGAGGATTGAGATGATCTATATATAATGCTATGATTATGATTATATATGTATGTTTCTAATTTGGTTGGTTTTGCAGACGAGGTATCTTCCCGAAATTATAATGAAGTACGTTGGTTTGTTTATGACTTGGTTTAGATGACATCGTATGCTTTGTAGGAAGATAAGAACAAATATGGATAGAAGAATGGTAGACTATAGTTCATGAGATTCTCCCTATGGATCAAATGAGCAGCATGGTGATGGATACTCCCCTCACATAGAAGACACATTGAGAATTTTAAAGGCATAAATAAGGAGTTGCAAAGCAGAAAATGACATAATTATTTAATTGCAAGAGAGACTTGCTAGGGCACAGGAGAAACAAATAGAAGCCAATGCAGTTATTTTTCAGGGCTTGTCAGACTTTCAGAGATAAGGTCCACTTAGAATCATTCATGGATAAGAGGATAGGACTACTGGGGCATATGGAATTTGGTCTCATGGTGGGTACAGATTAGATAGGGATGACACGATCAGAGATGGAAAGTTCATGGATACACCGGAAAAGAGAGGTAATGGAAACAGGTTCTATTCTTGTTCTAATCTTGATAGGTATCATGATCATCATCGTTATCATCCTTATATAAGGAATGGCACGAGATATTTTCTGAATGATTTCAATATACAAAAGCCACCTACCTTTGATGGCAAAATGAAGAAGTCACGAGATTTAGATGCTTGGTTGCTTGGAATGAATAAGGTCTTTCAGTTACATGATTTATTAGAGAACATGAAGGCCAAAATAGCAATGTTTCATCTTAAAGGTAAAGCATATATTTGGTGGGAATATGTAGAGAATGTCAAAGACATTCATGAAGAGGAGTTCATTTGGAGTGAGTTCGAGAGCCTATTTAGGAAGAAGTACCTATCAGAGAGATACTATGATGATAGGGAAAATGGATTCTATGAGCTAAATATGGGATCTATGATTGATGAGGAGTACACTAGAATATTATTTGATTTATTGAGGTATGTGCCTTATTTGAAATTGGATAAATCGAATATTCATAGGTTCATCAGTGGGTTGTAGGTAAAATTCAAGGACATGATTAAGTTCGATGAGCTGATATCGTTGGACGAAGACATTAGGAAGCTAAGAATTGTATGAGAAATAAAATTACATATCTAAGACTAAGGAGGATTAGAGAGGTAATGCAAAGAACAAAGGAAAATGGGATAAAAACTTAGCAAGGCCTCATGAAAAAGGTAACAAAGAGAATGTAGTGCCACTTGAGAAGTTCAATGCTTCTGATAGAGAACAAGAACTTCAACCCTAGGAGAATAAAAAGGGTGCAGGATGGAAGCCTTTACAGTGTTTGAATTGTAGTAGGGTCATTGTAGGCCATATTTTCCACGGCATCATGGTGGTAGACTCTAGATTTACAATGCCTAGGAGGCACAGACAGTGGGGGATGTTGGACAGAGTATTCCTCATATTTATGCAGTTTTGGACAATGTTGGGTGTGTTTTATATTCTTTCCATGACTAGCTTTAGGCAAGAAGTGGGAGGTAAGAGGGGGGCAGACAGTCTCCCTACGCTTGCACCGGGCACACCAGGGGGGTGGGAGCCCCCTTTGCATGGGGTTCGGGGTAGCACCCCAGGAAAATTTTTTTGGACCCTATATTAGGTGGGTGAACTTGCCTATGGTTTTGTGCATGGGTTTGCACATGGTTTTGGGCATGATGGTTTTCTAACCATGGTATTTTGTAGATCTGTTCAAGGGAACTACGATTATGTTCTAATCCATGGTTAATGGTTTGGGGTTTATGAATGCTTCAGAATGTATATATATGTGTTGTAATATTGAAAGGAAAATAAAGAAAAATCAATTTGGTAGTCCGAGTTTTGGATCTGGGGGAAAATATCTGTGTATATATGTTTTATCTTTTATGCTCTCGATATTGTTTATTTATGTTTTTTTAAGAATCTGTTTGCAGGTAATTTATGTACCTGACTAAAACCTACATTTGGTATCATATTTGTTTCAACTTCAAGGGGGCGCCTTTGCTACTCAGGGGTTTTTTTCTCAGGCTTGTGATAGACCCTATTTAGTGGGAGATCTGCGGGGTCGATTCTTGTGGTGAAAGAAGATGGTGACCAGTGGAAAGATAGAGATCGATAAATTTAATGATCAAAGTTTTGAGTTGCGGAAGCTCAAGATGGAGGATTTGATGGTCAATAAATATCAGTGGATCGCGGTAGATCCAGGTACTAAACCAATGACAATGTCAGATGAATACTGGGTAAGGTTGGATCAGAAGGAAAAGAGCACAATACCATTGTATATTTCAGATTTAGTGTTGTTGAATGTATCTGGGGTAAGATGTTATCACTCTGCCAGATTCCCAAGGTTGAAGAAGGAATCCCAAGAGAGGTAACCACAGAACAAACTTTTAACTTGGTAGCTACCCTCGCAAGTCAGATACGGCTCTCTCCATAGGGTCACAACCAAGAGGGCTTGAGGAATTAGGGTTTTTAGGCTAGATATGAGTGCAGAGGTTTTTTTTATTTGATTGGGTTGGGTTTCACTGGATGAATATATTAGGTCAAGGGAGCTACGTCAGGGAAAATGAGATAGGGTTGCAAAGATTCAATGGGGCAAGGTAGGCATATGGCTTAGCAATTTAAGATGATTGTGATGAGATGGTTTTAATACTGTTGAGAAGCTAGGAAGAGCATGGGAGATGTATTCTTCCTAAACATAGGAAAATGGACAAATTATGATATATTTCCCTAAACAGAGCATGAGAAAGCATGTGTTTTTCCTATCAACTTGAAAGAAATCATACAATAGAGATTTAATGAACATGAAAACAACACATTCTAACATATTAAACTAAAGGAAAAACAATGATAAACATCATACCACATGTATCCCAAAAAATAGCTACAACTCTTTTTTATTAACTGGCCAAACCTGAGTACAATAGTTTCTTGATCAATAAGATAACATCCAAACCGATTCCAAACTTTGAAAATGAATAAAAAATTACATGATATAGGCCTCAAACAACCTCTCCCAACCTGAGGTGTCAAATCCCTAAGTTGAGGATCTGATCCACAATAATCTGAACTGATACGTAAAGTGTAGGGAGCTCTACGTGACTCCTCCCTAAATACATTCAAACTTATTCATTTGAATTAATGACAACTTTTACCTAATGAATATACCCTAGGAAACTTATCCCAAGCATAATTACATTTACCATCATTTATTACATAGGTAGAAACATGTTTTTTTGATGTAGAGTCAAAATTTCAGAGAATTTTCAAAAATATCAGCAAAATGGTCATTTGCGCCCTTGTAGTGTCATTTGTGTCCTCCCTATTCAAGGCCACTTTTGACTGACTTGCAGATGTCCAAATTAGGCCCAATATGGCTTGTCGGAAATCCCTTCAAGTCCTCTTTCTGAATATGCCTCCATTTTTCAAAATGAAGCTGATTTGACCCCTCAAAATGTCATTCTACCAACACTGGTATTTACGCAACGCCTAGGCCAAAGCAAGGGCAGAAATGTGATTTTTAGGTGGTTTTTTGACCTTTTCACCTATCAAATTTGCAAACCAAGGCTAGAAACATGGTTTTCTGGAATTAATTTGTCGTTAGGAATCCAATGGTACTCTTCTTTCCCTCAAAAAGTGCCCCAAACATTTGCGTAGCGCCTAGGTCAACAAGCTGAAATTCATGTTCTGTTTTATGAAGGTCCTCCTCATCATGAATGACTTCCTCTATCACCTTTTATTTACCTTTTTCCATTTTCTTTGTTGTTGTAGAAGGCATGGACCCTTCCACTCTGTGTGGAGCAACCACATGCTTGTGGCCTCTCTGGTAGGTTTTTGGCAATGGCTCAACCTCAACCATACTAGTCCACTTAGGCTCATTGTCCTCAATCCTACTAGGTGAACCAATGTCATGATGAGATGGAGATGAAGGATGTGAAGGGGACTGATCTGATGATGATGAATTTGTTATGGGTTGATATGGAGGGATGGAAGTGGATGGTTGGGATGATGAAGGGAAATTTTGTGCATGCTGAGTAGATGGTTGATTGAAAATATCATTGGCTATGAAGGTACTCCATGCAATGTTTAGTTTATTGAGATGATAGAGGACTATGATTTTGATAAGGGAATGATGAAAAATACTTTTCATTTTATTTTCATACTCCTTTTTCTGTGCCATATATGCCATCTTATCTATGCTCCGGAAAAGTAGTAGGGTATGTTAAGCATCCTTAGCCTAGTGAAATGCATTAAGAGTCGGATGTGATAGGAATAAAGCCTTGAAAATTGACCTTCACATGAAAATTATTTCATGATGATCTTCATCATTGGTGTATATCTATCCAGGAGGTGAGAAGAAATAAATAACCTCTTTGTCACATTTTGGTGTCTTGGTTCTAATAAAAAGTCAAAGTGTCGTTTCTCCAAATTACCTTTCTTGAACCAATTCTCCCCAACATTTGGGATCTCGATGGCAACTGAAATGATAGCAGTTGATATAGTAAAAGTGACTCAAGATAAAGTAACTTGGTTGTCATGGAGTCTAGATATGAAAAGTCAAGTCAACATGGGATGGTGTTTGACCCTCTGAATTTTCTCGCAAAAGTGATAACAACCAACATGTTTTAAGCATGTCACATTCAATGGCGAAGCCAAGAGTTCCCTAGTGCTGGTAGGTTTAAGTATGAGTACTCTTACCCCTTTATGTGACCTCCTCTCATCTGTTTCATCTCCCTCACTGTATGATGTGTTTTCTTCCTCTTCTGCCATGGTGTTTTTATCAAAACCCTAGGGAAGTGGATGGTGTGAATATATGTTTTTAGGAATGGGGAATGGGAAAGGGAAAATGGAGATGGTGGTAGGGATGTATGAAATGGGGGAGGGGATAGGGAGTAGTAGTATAATATGATTTAGGATAGGGATTGGGAGATTGGGAGCCTAGGTAAATGTAGCACATAGGGCTTAGGGTTTTGGGAGAAAGGTCTAGGTAAAGGGAATTTTATAAAACAAGGGTTTGGGAATGAGTATTTGTAATTGTGGGAAGGGAATTTAGGTGTAAGGGAGTGAAATTTTGGAAATTTAAAGAATTCAATGGGATATTAGGGTTTTAAAACAATTTTCAAACACCAAATTCTAACTTAAACTTCACAACACTCAACACATGAAATTGATGAAGAGGGTATTCAATAGCATAAGCTCTTACCCATTTTCTGGAGGTCAATGAGTAGGTTGGTGAAGCTTTGCAGATGATGTTTTTCCACTTGAACATGTTTCTAGGGTTTCCTGGTCATTTATGCAACGCCTAAAGCATTTGCGCCATCCCTGAAGTATTTGTGCCATGTATTAAGAATTTGCACCCTGTCTTAAGCATTTGCGCCCTCGTTTAATCATTTGTGCCCTCTATTAAGGTTTTTCACCCTCTATTCAGCATTTGCTCCCTCTGCTCATTTTTTTACCAATTTCCCTAGGAACTTGAAATATTTCTTTGTTTGAGTGCTTGCTTGGTGTTTGGAGCAGACAAATGAATTTGAATTGATGTTAAGGAGTCATAAATACTTAAGTGAATTTGAATTTAGATTGAAAAACCCACTTTTATAATGTTTCATTTCACCTTTTTGAAAACATTTATTGATTACCCTTTTCGTTTGATTTTTCTTCTTTGCAGGATGATGTTGCTGGAGTTTGGCACTTTTCGCTTTTAGTTTGGCATGTGAAGTTTGAGTTGGCAGCTTGGGACAAAAATAATTACATATTATGAGCATAAAATTCCATAAAAATTAAAAATAAATGACACCTCTATTTTGAATAAAATTACAATTTAGTATGAAAATCATACTCTGAAACCAATATTACAACTTTAAAAATCATATTTACATGTCGATAAATTCTCTGCAGACGATTGAGAAAGTATTATTTGAGTCACTCTCACACCTTTGCTGACCTTATTGAGATGAAATGGTGTGTTTATGAACCTTGAAAAATGAAACCTAATTGACCTAATGGGACCTTGGATGACCTAACTCCCTGTTGACTTTGACTGACATAATGACATAGTGAAATGAGCTTTCAAGATTGATTCATGCTAAAAAAGACATGAAGGTGGGTCCGCAAATGTGAAATTTTGAGGGAGAGTGAGGCTTTATGACTAGGGCTACCATCAATGAAGCAATTTTTTACATGACCTAATGGAATGATAAAAAATTTCTGAGTGGGACCGCTAAAATGAAAATAAAAAGAGTAATTTTGATCACTGATGACAAAGTGAAAATTTTGGCACTAAAAAAAGCTACGAAGAAGGATTTGTGGGTTAAGTTAGGGACTTTGTACCAATCTAAGTCTCTAGTGAATAAATGTTTCCTACAAAAAAAAGATGTATAACCTGAGGATGAAGGATGGAGACTCGGTGACAAAGCATCTAGACACATTCAATACTATGGTAAGTTAGTTTTCATATATAGATATTAAAATCTCAAATGAATATAAGTGCATCAGATTTTTCACTCCCTCTACCAGATTCATGGGATAGTCTGGTTGTTGCAATAGGTAGAAATACAACTACCTTGAATTTTAATGAAATCATCTCAGCCTTGTTATCGGAGGAAATGAGGTAGAAACATATGGAGGGCCAGAATGGAGATGCCTTGTCTTTACGAGGACAGTCCCAGAACATAAACAAAGTTAATTTCTCGAGTGGGAGATCTAAATCTAGAGGGAGATCTAAATATCTAGGAAAGCCTATAAAGGTGTGCTAGAAATGTGGAAAGGAAGGGCACTTCAAAAAGGAGTGTAGATCTAAGGCTCCTGAGAAAGGAAAGGGATCTGATGATGATCCTTTTGTAGAGGTGAAAACCACCTCAGATGAAGGTGGGGATGTGTATTTGGCTTCTTCTTCAAATACACATGTAGATCATGAGGCATGGTTGATTGACTCAAGTGCATCCTTTCACTTTACTCCCCATAGGGAGTGGTTATGCGAGTATGAGAAGTATGATGGTGGTGATGTCTTATTAGGGGATGATAGGAAAGCCACAATATTCTGACGTGGAAAAGTCAAGTTGAAGTTTCAAGATGGAAGGATTAGAAAACTTCCTGATGTTTTGCATATTCCTGCATTTTCAAAAAATATAATTTCCATAAGTAAGATGGATGATCCAGGTGTAAACTCAGTGTTCAAGAAATATACCTACAAGATGGTTAGGGGAGCACTGGTATTCATGTGAGGAGTTTAGATTGGAACTCTGTACAAACTTCTAGATAGCACTGTTATTGATGGGTGCAAAAATTCCGTGGTTCCTGAAAGTGTAGCAGGAAGCCTAGTAGTATCTAAAGAAAAGACCATGATATGGCATCAAAGGCTTGGAAATATTGGGAGAAGTGCCTTTGAATACTACATGGTAATGGTATGGTAGAAGGTATGTCTAATTTCTATCTGTATTTCAATTTATGTGAACATTGTGTATATGGGAAGCAAAATCAGGTGAGTTTCCCTTCTCATTCTAAGAGGGAAAAAAATATATTAGAGCTTGTGCACAGTGATGTGTTTGGACCTATGTCGGTTCCATCACTGGGTAAGTCTGTGTACTATGTTTCATTTATAGATGACCTCTCAAGGAATACATGGATATATTTCCTGAGAAAGAAAACTAAATTCTTTGACAGATTCAAAGAATTTAAGGCTATAGTGGAAAACCAGATAGAGAAGAAGATAAAGGTGTTGAGGATAGATAATGGAGGAGAATTCTACAAGAATGAATTTCAAGAGTTATGTAGGAAGTGTCATATATCACAATAGAAGACTGCTCCATACATACCTTAGCAAAACAGAGTTGTAGAAAGAATGAACAAGACGTTGATAGAAAGGCAAGAAGCATGCTCAATGGTACCAGGTTAGGACAAGAATTCTGGGAAGAGGTAGTAGAGACTACATGCTACCTGGGTAACAGATCACCTTCATTGATGTTGGAGGATAAGACTCCACATCAGGTATGGACTGGTAAGAAACCCTCTCTTTCACATCTGAGGGTATTTAGTTGTGATGCGAATGTACATGTTCCAAAGGAGAAAAGAACCAAGTTGGATAATACATATAAAATGTGAATCTTTATTGGGTATAAGGATGGTTTAAAAGATTATAAGATTTGGAACCCAGAAACAAGGAAGGTTGTGTACAATGAAGATGTGGTGTTTAGAGAGGTGAAAGATGTTGTTAAACATGAAGTCCTACCAAAGGAGCCTAAGAAGATAGAGTTTGAGCTAAAGGAGGAAGAATCAAACTCTATAGCATAACAAGATTCAGAAGAGGAAGAGCCACAAACTCCATTTGTGAGAATATCAATTCAAGAAAGAAGTAAGCCAGAAAGGTATAGTCCATCGGCTTTCTGTTCAATTTTTTATTTATCTATCACTGATGATGATCCCAAAGCTATTAGGGAGGCAGTGGATTCAGAGGATGGAAAAATATGGAAGGAGGCCGTGGTTGATGAAATGGCATCCTTACACAAAAATGAGGCATGGGATCTGGTGGAGTTGTCAGATGCAAAGAAACCCATTGGAATAAAATGGGTATTTAAGGAGAAGATGAATTCAGAAGGAAATGTGGAGAGATAAAAAGCTCGGTTAGTAGAAAAAGGTTATTTCCAGCTGTTGGGAATTTATTGTAGTGATATTTTTTCTCCCGTTCCAAGGTTACTTCTATTAGATTACTTTTATATGTTGCTGCTGCATTTGATTTTGAGGTAGAACAGATGAATGTGAAGACAAAATTTCTTCATGGGGATCAGGAAGAGGAGATATACATGAAGCAACCCAAAGGCTTTGTGGTGAAGGGTAAGAAAGAACTCGTATGCAAGTTAAAAAAGTCTTTGTATGGGTTAAAACAGTGACCAACGATGTGGCATCAGAAATTTCATACATATATACGAGGACTTGGATTCATAAGAAGCAAAGAGGATCCTTGTGTTTATTTTAAATTAATTGTTGACCGTGTTATTTATTTGTTCTTGTATGTGGATGATATGTTTCTGGTTGGAAATGACAAAGAAACTATTTAGGATTTGAAGACACAATTGTTCTCCAAATTCGGCATGAAGGATATTGGTGTTGCAAACTATTTTTTGGGCATGGAAATTAAGCAAGACCAAGAAAAGAGGAAGCTCTTGTTAAACCAGAGGAAGTATGTCGAGA
This sequence comes from Pinus albicaulis, assembly GCA_034641835.2. Classification (NCBI taxonomy): domain Eukaryota; kingdom Viridiplantae; phylum Streptophyta; class Pinopsida; order Pinales; family Pinaceae; genus Pinus; species Pinus albicaulis. Next base: position 92,631,540 of record CM076578.1, on the reverse strand, counting down.
AAATATTGTAGAGGTTCTATATGCAGGATAGTAAACCAGTGAAGGTTCATATTCCTGTAGGTGTAAAGTTATCTGCTGAACAGTGTCCCAAGACACAAGAAGAAGAGGAGGATATGTCTCGTGTTCCATATGCAAGTGCAGTGGGTAGCCTGATGTCTGAAATGGTACGTACTAGACCAAACATTGGGACATGCAGTGGAATTATTAAGCAGGTTTATGTGAAAACCAGGGAAGGAGCATTGGACAACAATGAAGCGGCTTTTCAGATATTTTCATGGCACTGGTGATTATGGTCTGTGTTACCAAGGAAGACCAGGATTGGATAGAGTTTTGGAAACCCATGGCTTTGTTGATGCAAACTGGGTTGGAGATCTAGATTAAAGAAGATTTAAAAGTGGGTATGTGTATAGCCTATTTGGAGTTGCAATCAGTTGCATGAGTAAAAGACAGTCTGTAGTGGCTCTGTCAACTACAGAGAATGAATAGATGGCAGCCACTCATGCAAGCAAGGAAGCAATTTTGTTGCAGAGATTTTGTTCAAGTATGGGGTTGGTGCAAAGATCTATAAGGATCGAATGTGATAGAGAAAGTGCAATTTTCTTGGTTAAGAACCCTGCTTACCATTCAAAGACAAAGAAAATTGATGTTGAGTATCACTTTGTGAGAGATATGGCCAAGGATAAAAAGGTTTTGCTAGTAAAGGTGGAAACTTTGAAGAATGTTGCAGATCCATTAACGAAGTATGTGAGCACTGAGAAGTTATCTTGGTGTAGAGAAACAATGGGTGTTGCGGGGCTGGACCAATGACTAAGCTCTCCCGTGGCCCCTTGGGGAAAGAAGAAAACAAGTGGCAGAATGTTCAGTGTGTGCCATATTATTTCCTAGACTATTTGCAGGATATAAGTCGGCGGTAAAGAGAGGGGCGAGAAACCCCCCTACACTTGTTCCAGGCGCACCCCCCCCCACACAAGGTCCAAGGCAGTGGCCCGAGAAATTTTTTTTGGACCCTATATTAGGTGGGTGAACCTGCCTATGGTTTTTTGAATTGTTTTGCACATGGTTTTTTTCCCATGGTATTTTGTAGAACTGGTCAAGGGAACTATGATTATGTTCTAATCTAGGGATAATGGGTTGGGGTTTATGAAAGATTCAACATGTATATATATGTGTTGTAACATTGAAAGGAAAATAATGAAAAATCAAGCTGGTACTCTCGGTTTGGGATCCATGGGAAAATATCTGTGTATATATGTTTTATGTTTTATGCTCTCGATGTTGTTTATTTTTCGTTTATTTAAGAATTCATTTGCAGATAATTTATGTACATGGTTAAAACCCACATACAACAAACATGATGATCATCATGAATCTATTATCGAGATGGATGGTAAGCTTTGTGATAAAGTTTTTTCTATTTTTATTGACCCTATATCTAATTATAGTTATGTTAATCTTGACCTGGTGGATAACTGTGGCTTGAATAAAGAAGTGCATGCGAAGTCTTGGTTAGTGCAGTTGGCTACACGTACAAAGAAAAGAGGTCATCACTAGGTAAGAGATTGTGTATTTTAATTGAATGGTATGATTACATCAACACATTTTAATATACTACCATTGGGATCATATAGTGTGATTCTGGGTATGGATTGGTTGTATATTCATAGGACCAAGGTGGATTGTTAGGACAGGGCCATTCAGTGCTTGGATGACAATGGGGAATAAAGAACCTTATAGGGTAAGAAGAAGGCAACATCAGTTAGAATGGTGATAGCTATGCAGGAAAAGCGCAGTCACTGTAAAGGGTGTGTGTTATTTGCAGTGCTTATCTCGAGTGCTAAAGGTAAGGATGTTGACGATGTGTACATCTTGAGTAGGTATCTAGTTTTAGAAAATTTTTAGGATGTGTTTCCAGTATATATTTTATAGTTTCTGCCTCATAGAGAAGTGGAATTTTATATTGAGTTGGTACTAGGGGCAACACCACCATTAAAGGCGCCATATAGGATTAGCACTCCAGAGTTAGTGGAATTGAAATTTTAGTTGAAGGAAATGATTGAAAAAGGATACATTAGGCCAAGTGTATTGCCTTAGATTGCACCAATGTTGTTTTTGAAGAATAAGGATGGTACTCTCAGGTTGTGCATCGATTACAGACAGTTGAACAAGGTAACCATTAAGAACAGGTAAACGTTGCCGAGGATTAATGACTTGTTCAATTAGTTGAAGGGAGTAGCAGTGTTCTCGATGATTGATCTGAGAATAGGATATCATCAAGTATGCATCAAAGAAGAGGACATCTACAAAAAAAAATTCTGGACCAGGTATGGGAAGTATGAGTTTGTTGCAGTTCCATTTGGTTTGAATAATGCTCCAACTAATTTTATGTGCTTGATTAATGGTGTGTTGTTGTCCTTATCTCAACAAGTTTGTTATTATATTCATTGATGATATATTGATATATTATGAGAATGAGAAAGATCATGTTGAACACTTAGCAACAATATTGAGGTTGCTTAGAGAGCATCAGTTGTATGAAAAACTTAGAAAATGCAATTTCTTTGAGACAAAGGTACAATACTTGGGAAATGTAGTTTCCAAGGAAGGCATAGCAGTGGACCCGGAAAAAATAACAATTATCACATAATGGGAAGCTCCTAGGAATATGGATGAGGTAAGATCATTCATGGGACTCACAGGTTATTACAGGAGGTTCATCAAGAAATTATCTCAGATCACTTACCTTATTACGTCATTGCAAAGGAAAGGTAAGAAATTTGAATGGACAGAGGAATTTGTAGCAAGTTTTGAAAAATTGAAGCAGTTGTTGAAAAATGCTCGAGTTTAAAATATTGCAGATCCCGACAAAGAGTTTATAGTATGTAGAGATGGTTGCAAGGGAGGACTTCATGGAGTTCTTATCTAGGAAGGACACGTAGTATGTTATGAGTCACGAAAACTGAATAAGTAAGAGAAGAATTATCTGACACATGATCTTGAGTTGGAAACAATCATCCATGCATTGAAGATGTGGAGGAACTATATTATTGGTAGGAGTTTTGTATTGATGAGAAATCATAGTGGGTTGAGGTATCTATTTGACCAAATGAATCTGAATTCCAAACAAGCTAGATGGTTGGCCACGATCAGTGAGCTCAACTTTGAGATCAAGTACATTAAAGGTAAAGAGAACATGGTTGCGGATTCTCTTAGCAGGAGGATACAGGTGAACCATATAACATTTATGATATCCTATGGGATAGATTTATAGGATTAGATCTTATAGGCAAGATGACATATATATAGAGCTTAGGCATAGGTTACAATAGGTTACAGGTGATCAGGATGTGGAATAACATCTCACAACATATGGCTTGGTTAGGTTTAGGGACAGGATATACGTGCCAAACAAGAGTGAGATTAGGAATCTTATCTTGATGGAATTTCATGCGAATCCATATTCAAGTCACCCAGGATATCATAAAACATTGAAAACGGTGAAGAAGTTCTACTATTGGTTGAATTTGAATAAGGAAGTGGCATCGTTTGTGGCTAGATGTTTGGATTGTCAACGGGTAAAAGAAGAATGTAAGAATCTAGGAGGTTTAATACAACTTATTATAATTCCATAGTGGAAATGGGAGGTTATTTCTATGGATTTTATCATAGGTTTTCTGAGGACATCTAGACACATTGATTCTATTATGGCTTTGGTGGACAGGTTGATAAAGGTTGTGCACTTCATCCCGGTGAAGTCTACATATTTAGCTAGTGATGTGACACAGGTATTCATTAGAGATGTAGTGAGGTTGCATTGTTTTCCAAAGAATATTGTCAGACATGGATGCTAAGTTGACTTCTAGGTTCTAGAAAGAGTTATTTTCATATTTGGGTACATATTTGGACTACAACACAGCTTATCATCTACAAATAGATGGGAAAATAGAGAGGGTTGACAAGATATTGGAGGACATATTAAGGATGTATGTGATGAATCGGTAGAAAATATGTGAGGAGGACCTTATTTTGGTTTAGTTTGCTTTTAAGAAATATATTTCCATAGATGCAGATGTGTCCATCTGGGCCCTCTATAGGAAGACAGCTGTCCATTAGTTGAGTGATCTAGTTAAAAAGTGTTATTGGACTGACATGTTGGAAAGATGGAATATGAAATGAATTAATTAAAGAGTAATATGAAGACAGCACGGAGAAAAAAAATGCAATCATATTTTGTTGCAGTTTAAAGAATGACTTTATACATACACACACATCGCTCAAGAAGATCTACAATAGAAATTTTGAGGTCTCAAATGGGCCTCCTAAGGAAATTATAAGATAATAGTGGAAATAATAAAATAGGATTTGATTACATCATCAAGTTGTAAAGGGAAAAAAGAAAAAAAAAACTACTTTTTCAACTCGTATTTTCAACTTATCTCCCAAATTTTTTACTCAATTTAATGGGAAGTATAGATTTGGATAAATTTATTCTCATCAAGAACACCTGTTGCATACTTTTGATGGCTCTACCACATGAAAAATAGAAACACATAAAGCGTGATTGTAATCAATTTTTTTCTATTTATTAGGACTTTCATATAGAGCTATTCATCAAGAGTATATATATTCTCTTCAGATGAAGAGTAAATACATCATATTCCTCCCTCAAAGTAGTAAAAATACAGGAGATAAGTTGAAAATACGAGTTGAAAAAGTAGTTTTATTATTTTATTATTTTTTAATATTTTTACCTTTTATTTAAAAAATGGTAAATCATCCCCCATGGTTGACATCATCATCTTGAATCCTATTGGTTGTTATAAAGTTTATTTTTGTTGTACATTTTTCTTAGGAGGCCCATTTTAGACCTCAAAATTCCCCTAATGATAAAGATTGGGTCATGTGCCAAGTTGGCACCTCGCTATTATGGGCCTTTAAAAATTCTTAAAGGGATTGGACCAATAACCTATCAACTTGCATTGCCTCCAAAAATGAAGGTACATGATGTTTTCCATGTTTCATTTCTCAAATTTTTAAAGATATTGATCATGTGATTAACTAATTTGTATTACAGGTTGAGTTAGAAGGATAATTCCAGCTAGAACCTCATCGGATTTTGTAGAGAAAGGTGATCATCCTCCATAAATGAGAAATCAACTGAGTTAAAGTGAAATGGAAGCAGTTTGGGCCCGATGAAGCTACATGGGAAATGAAAGATCAGATGCGGGTTACGTATCCTTCTCTATTTACTGGTTGAGTGAATGTTTGGCATATGTTCTGGTATATGTACACATGTATGTGGATGTAAATACCTCCATGAGATGTGTTATAAAGCTACAATAAGCGATATTTATGTCATGTTGTTATGGTTTTTATGTTGGTTTGCTTCTCAACAAGTTATAAATCTCCACTGGAAGTATGTTTTTCTTTCAACAGTCTTGTTGGTTGTAGGTGTCATTGAACACCGATAACGGTGTTCCCCCAATGGGGGAGGGTTTTGTAACATCCCAGATTAAAAATCCATGTAATAAAGTTAATAAAGGTAAAATAAGACCTTCGTCATGGGACACGTATTCCAAGTTGAATGATGGGAAAAAACATAATGATGGGGAGCACTTGTGATTAATTAATGGTTACGAAAATTGGAAAAGGAAATGGAAAAGACTTTGGAAAGGAAAAGTGGCATTTATTGGCATTTTATTTATGAAAATAATGGAAAATAGGAGAAAAGGAAGGTGAAAGGTCACATGTTGCATGTGAGGAGGAAAATGAAAGAAAATAATGGAATATTGAAGAGAATAGAGGCCTCATTAATAAAAAGGCTTCTGAGGATCAATTGGTACCTTTTTTCCAATTTAACCTTTTGTCAATTTAGTTTTGGAGATCTCTCTTTATTATTTCTCTCACAGTCTTAGACACTTGGATTTTTCTTGGAGCACTCTTGGAGGAGTGTTGCATACCTGGGATTTGTATCAAGAAGGAAGAGGAAAATCTAGAAAGTGCAAGAGGATATCAGGATCAACAACTACAAATGGTTTTGTTTGCACGTACTGAGTTGCATGTATGATTTCCTTTCTATATTGGGCATGCATGGCACATGCATGTGGTTTCTTGGTTATGATCTCTCATTGGCATGGAGGATTGCCTAGATTAATATTGGTTTTGGCTAGCCTTTCCATTTCCTCGATATCATGGTGTTGTGGGCTTTATATTTGTTTTTTGGTTGGTTCTCATGTTCCTTTGGAGTTATTAGGTCCTGGAAGCCCAATTTTGGACAATCGCTTTGGAAGCCTTGTAACAACTTGGGTTGAGTTACTAGTCTTGGAATTCTTGGATGGAAAAACACTCTAGAATCCCTTGGTGGGTTGAGTTACTAGTACTAGAAGCCCGAGTTGGAAAAAACCTATAGAATCTTGACAACAGTTATGATTTGAGTTACTAGTCATGGAAGCATTGGTTGGAAAAAATGCTTCTAGGCCCTCGAAAATTTGGGTAGAGAATGATCTAGTGATGGTTAGTGATGTATGGCTGTGAGGTGGAATCATTGGTTGAGGGTTGAGGTGGCTTGGCCTATGGAAGCCCTAGTTTGGTTTTGTTTGGTTTATTCCATGAGATCCCAGATTCATGCTTGGAATATGGCACTGGGGTGAATGGCTGAAAGAAATATTTGGTTTAGCCTAGTCTATGGTTGGGTGGCACATGGAAGTCCCAGACCTAGTTTCATTTTACACATATTAATACGAGCACTTTCCCTCTTGTATTTCATGGGTAAATATGTGGTTTATATGGATGATATATCATTGTTATTTCTGTTGGTTATGAGTATGTTTTATGACAAACTTGATGATGGCTCTCATCATGTTTTGATTAGTAAATCAATGAACATCAGATATATGACCTAATATATGATCATGCATATATTGTGATATGGCATCAATGCTTCTTATTGATTCTTACATAAGTATGAGACACCTATGCTAAGATATGTTGTTATGACTTGTAGATTACATATTTGTGACATATTTGACGAAATTCCAATCATGGATAGTAGGATTCAGATCAAGTCCTTAATAAATTTTTTGCATTAGTAACCTTGTCTCAGTTGTATTTATCATTTATGAGAGTTTCATGAAGTTTTGCACAATAGCCTGAGACCTAGCCCTGAAAAATTGGCTCAGAATCTGGGGTCGTTAGCACAAAACTACTTGAAAGAGTCCATAGTCAATGGCATGCCTTTTTCTTGGAGTGAATGGAAGGCTTCAGTAACATGCATGGCTTGTTATGGGAATGGCTAAAGGTCCAAATCAGAAAAATGTAAGGTTGTCTCAGGGGTTGGCCACCTGGAAGGGTTGGTTGGCTCGTGAAGGTTCTGTATCATGTGTGGAAGATCAGTTTGCTTCTTTTATGTCAGTTTCACTTACTTAACTGCACATGGGGAGTTGAATCACATCATAGTATCCTATTGTCAGATTTTTAACCCAACAAACTGGTTAACTTGGGTAAATGTGGGAGGAGGTAGTTACAGTAAGCAAGAAAAATCAAATTTGATCAAGAAGGCCACAACCAATAACAAAAAAAAACTAATACTGAAATTTTTGAAGCAACTTAGAGAGAATAAAATTAAATGAAACCCAATCAAGATGATAATAAAACCTTACAATACAAATACAACCCAAACAAGGAAAATCGACTCAAATCTATAGCAAATCTAAACACAAAACAAAGGCTAGAGAATAGGGTTGATGACATAGGTAGAGTCATGTAGGATCTCTTAGAATTTTTTGGGTTCCAAGCACATTCGTAGGGATAAACTCCTAAAAAATGTGACTTCATTCACATGGAAAAAATGGACAACCCAACGACTATGAAGTTTCAAGTGCTTTGTAACCCAAACAGTGTGTGTGGCTGAGGAAGAAATTACGACTAAATTTTCTTTAATTGGCCATAAAATTCTCATTTAGCTTTGTTTCCAGTGTTTCTTTTTTTTGGACGAAATTTCAGGAGGAATTAAAATCTTTGGTTCAATCAAATTTTGTATAAAAAATTCCAAAATTTGATTTGAATTCCCAGGTCTATTATTCTCTCGTATAAAAAAAATAGATTTAAAATATTTTTAGATATAAAGTAAATAAAACTAATGGGGGTTCAAATGAATCCATACAACCACAAAGAACTCAATGGAAAACCACAAAAATAGATCCAAAGTGAAACAAAAGAGATCTAAAGATAAACAGGGAAAACTTCCCAAAAACGTCACCAATTTTGTTGTGGCTATTTTAGCAAAGCCAATAGGAGTTATTTCTCCAGAGTCCTAGCCTTGAAAGGACTACCAGATCGCAAAGAGTATTCCAATGAAAAAAAAATCCAATTCCAATCCAAAACACAATCATATATATAGATCTACAAGTGAACACCCAAATCTAGGGTTTGGCTTAAGTGAATACCCCACCTCCTCACAGGTCATGGACAAATGCTGATATTGCAGAAGAGAGATCACACTCAAAATCATGAGATCTCGCTCCTTATAGTCACTTTATTCCCTACACACATTCACAGAAAAACAATACAACAAGATCTTTTGCAGAATATTGGTTAGCTCATAAATCGAACTTAATAGATAACAAATCCGAAGGGAAGGAATCAAATCATTCATTAATATAAAAATGACAATAATACATGAATTATCCCCAAGGGTTATCTCATTTGGTCAAGTACTCGTTTCTAAGTACTTCTCTGGTTGGGAGGTCACAGGGTTAAATATCCTCGAAGCCCTTGGGGTTATGCCCTGCTTATTTGGCTGGCATGTGGATCCCTTCGGGTTGATATACCTAGATTTTCCCGTGGATGTAGCACCCACCCAATGTCCATGAACCAACCTTAAAAAAATTTAATAATACATGAAGTATACCTTTCATATTCCCATCTATATATTTCGGCAAAGTCTCCTCATTTGTTTGGAGAAAATGACCAGTGAAAAGAGAAACACTCCTTGTTGGTATAAAATAAGAAGAATAACACTAGCAAGGAGATCTAAGAAAGATCACTATAGATCTAGAGTTTTGACTCTCTAATTCTGACTAGCTTGATCCTAGAGAACATACCAGTATATATAGATGTAGAGGCAAGCCCAAGGGGATGAATGTAGATGCTTAGGGTGATGAAATGTTAAGGAAAATTCTACAATAACAGACCCCTAGCAAACTCATACACAAGTGAGTGTAGTTCATCTCCTTCATAAAGTAAGTCTCTAAAAACATTTTTCTTAATTATTTTCAATTATGAAATTATTATTATCTCATAATTATAGTATTTTGGAAAAACAATTTTGAAAATTTTCTCAATTATGTAATTTCGCCCTTTTAACATGGAATAACTCCGACATAAGTAAATGTAGAGGTGAAAAGGGGATGCATTCTAGCCAACAACTGAGGTACGTATAACTTAGGTTTCTCTTACTATAATGGAGTGATAAATAGGGCTATAACAATAGGTTATGTAAAACTATCCCCAGAAAAGTTCATACTTGCAGTACAAAAAAACATAAGATTTAAAAACCTTGGACGGCCCAACTTCTATTGTAGTCACCACATTCCATTTAGTGCCATGAGACGTGTCTTCTCCTCTTTATTTGAAACCACCAACCTTGGACACCTACTTGTCGAGCCTTGGCTATGTATTATCCAACATAAATCCAAGATCATTGACTTGGGCATCTCCATTATCTTGCAACTTCAACATTATCAAATTGACCTATGGGCTTACAAGTTCCTTATCCATTCTTAGATGCAATCATTCACAACATTTTTCCAGCAAATGGAACTTGGCTTCCTTTTCCTTTTCTACCAGCTCAAATATATTTTTTGATATTTCAACCATGCCCATTAAAACCTTGAATAGATTCTCAATTGACTGCTTCCAATGCTCCAAGTCATTCTCAGCAGGATGTTCGCAGAGGAAGCTACTTCCAGTCTTCCCATGCTCATCTTATGAAACCACAATGAATGCCACAAGAAAAAAGAGGAGGAATAAACATTCTCATGAAGCCCCTAGACATATAACAGTAATGGCATCAAGCTGGAGAATGCAATGTATGAGGAAAGACATAAATTCTAGATCTACCGGGATCCAAGATCCTGCAAATAGAATGAAATCCACCATTAAATTAATGTTTGAATCAAGATTGAAGTGCAAATAATTTAAGACCTGAAAAATGGAGGATTGTGTTCGGGTCATCAATGAGTATTTTCATTTCAAATCCCATTTAAAACCAAAAAAGCAACTTGCCATATGTCCAGACGACATAGACTTGAATTCAGTAGATGTGACGTGCTTTACTCTCCACCTCCACTCATTGTAGCCCACAAACTACCAACACCATGTCTGAGGAACAAGGAGACAACTATATCACTATACTTTCAAATTCATTACATATCCCATGTTTCAAGGAGTGGCTGAGATGGCCAAGTAATTCAAATAAAATCAAAAGGATGTGACTCATGGGAGAGGAGATAAAATGCCCTTATCTGGATTTAGTTCTAATATTCTTTTCTTTAGTATTTCCCATTGATTGGAAAGATTTTCCAGTTCCACATTTAGATGTTTGAATATGTGGAAAAGAGCAATCTTCTCAATTTTTTTTAGTTCCAAAGCTATTATTTTCACAATTGCAGAATTGAGGGGGCCTGTATCATCCTTGGATTTGAAGATTTTCTTTATGGAAATCATCGAATCCCCTAAAATCATCATTCACCTTATGCATTTTCTGATCAAAAGCTTCAGTCCTTTCTAGAGAGCCAAAAATTTAGTCTAGTTATTAGTTGAATTACCATGTCCCCAAGCATACATAAACTTTGATTTCTCCTTGGGGCAAAGGATCACCACTTTCACTGTTATCACCCCTAAATTTTATAAAATTTATTAAATCAACAATTGGGAGATTATTTATAATAACAAAAGTATATTCAACACTTCAAAAATTATTTATAAAAACAAGACTCAAGAATTTTTTTTAAATAAATAATATTTACCTTATCAATTGAATTAGGTCAATAGAATTCTTTATTTAATTTGGAATAAGGTTTCCAAGGTTTTAATTTAATTATCAATAATTATTAGGTTGATGGTAAGGATTTAACCTAGATGGAATATTCTAGGATATTCTTAGTAGCCTACTCAAATCAAGTTGATATTTATTTCCAAAAATACTTGTGCATTTTTTTCTATTTTAATTAAAGTGATTAATTAAAAAATGTTATATGAACAAGTGCCATATGTGAGATCTGGTTTTTTGGACATGTGGTATTAATAAACCATGGTATTGGCCCATGGTATTGTAACAAAGCCTATTTAAAACTAAGAATATTTATGATAAAGTGAGGGTGAATCTCCATAGTTAAGAATATTATTACATGTTTTTTAAAATGTATAAATGTTTAGTTATATATTAATTTTTAGACGCAAAACTTGGAATATCCACAGTCTTCATTTTTAGTCTACGTTTCGAGTCTAAATCAAGACTCATCGTCAGAAAAACCTGCTAATAAGAGAATAGATTTAGGGCAAATAAATAGAGGAAAGAAAGAGATGAAAGAGCACCAGTTCTTAAATTTTTTTTTAATTAACTAGTTAATTATTTTTTTTTTTCAATTTTAATTCTAATTTTAATTATGACACATTTAAAATTTTTAATATTATTTTTTACTGAATTTTTTTATTTTTTATTATGCCCTATTTGTTAATATTATTTTATTAAAATTAATTTTATAAAAAAAATATCTTTTTTATTAATACTAAATATTAGTGGTATTTATAAATATTTGAAAAAGGCTTGAACTATAAATAATTCTAAATTCTTGTAATAATGTGGAGTTTATTATTTATTAATATTAGAAGGATTTATTTATTATTATTTTATTGAAATTAATTTTATTATATATATATATATATATATATATATATATATATATATATATATATATATCGTCTATTAATACTAAATATTAGCAGTATTTATAAGTATTTGAAAAAGGCTTGATGTTACTAAAACTTAGGATCTAAGAAATGTTTTGGTTATTTTGATAGATATATTTTAAGATGGAAAGTAAAAGGATAAGCTATATTATATGGGAAACTATAAATAATTCTAAAATTTTGTGATAATGTGGAGTTTATTATTATTAATATTAGAAGGGGTTATTTATTAAGAAGAGTAGTCTTTTTATTTTGTTAGATTTTGTTAAAAGAAAAGAAAGGTGGTTTAATATGTGATAATATTTAAAAGAGGTTTAGAAAGGTAGTAGGTTAATGGGAGGGAAGGGTTCAAGGAATGGATTTAAGAGAGAAATAAAATAGGACGATAGAGGGCAGGGGGATGGTGTGAGGGGAGGAGCATTATTGCAAATGTGATAGGACTAGAAAGCGTGCAAGGACAATGACGAGCGCGAGGATGGACATGGTGTCGAAAAATAGTTCAGGGGGGCAAGTTTATTTGTGGGAAAGAATGTGGATCCAATTCCTGCTAACTTTTAAGCCTCCATCTCTATTGAGGTTGTGTGGGTGCTTAATGATTTCCAGGGCTTCACGCACTTTACGCTTAAAATGATGCTTTTCATTGGTAATGACCACTAAATCTTCAAGGAATATGTGGTGACATCTCTTATTGGAGTTTTCTTCCAAAGCCAAGGTTTTGGTTCTTCCAAGTCTGATGTCAACACCATGTTCTTTAATCCTTATTTTGAAGGTCCTACCTGTTACCCCAATATAACATTCTCCGCATGAACAATTAATTTTTTAAACGAATTTTTGTTGGAGGTGGTCGGGGTCATCTTTGACAGATTTCATCCTATCTCTGATGGTCATTAGAGGTTTGAAGGATGCTCTAATGTCCTTCATGGCTATAACTTTGGCCATCTTGTCCATGACCCCTTGGATATAGGGGAGATATGATTTTGCTGTTGATGAATTATCAGTTATAATTATTTTATTTCTGGATCTAGATCTTTGAATAGATCTGTTAATGTCTTTATTACTATATCGCAGGTTTATAAACGATATTCTTAGATATTCTATTTCTTCTTCAACATGAGTGTCGTTCGATAATCTGAAAGCTCGTGTAAAAAAGAGTCAACAGAACCCCCATCTTCTGGATAGGGTAGTGGTGTGAATCAACATGAAGGTAATTATCAGTGTGTGATTTCTTCCTGAACACTTTGTGTCCAAGGGATCCGTCTTGATTTCTTGAGAGGACAATGTCAAGGAATGGGATGCGGTTGTTTTCGTCACCTTCCACTGTAAATTGTATATCTTTGGAAATGCTATTAAGGTGGTCTAGGAAGCTTTTTAATTCCTCATCACCATGTGGCCAATTGACATTGGTCTCATCCATGAACCTAATCCAAAATTTAGATTTCAATGGGTAAGAGTCAAGAGCTTTCTTTTCAAATTTCTCCATGAAGAGGTTGACCACTATTGGGGACAACAGAGATCCCATAGAAACTCCAGATGTTTGTTCAAATATTTCTCCTTGGAAGGTGAAGAAGGTGGAGTGGAGACATATTTCAATGAGTTTTGCAGCCCGGGGGTCTGCGACTTCTTTTACTACTTGAACGGCTTCATCCAGAGGGATTTTAGTAAAGAGTTGTACAACATCAAAGCTTACAATTTTGTCTTCGGGATCCAACTTATCTTTTTTAATAAAATCAACATAATGGTTGGAGTTTTTGATGAATGAGCTAGTTTTACCGAAAATAGGGGCGAGGGTGCCGACCACAAATTTGGCTAATTCATATGTTGGAGCTCCGATATTATTGACAATAGGTCTGAGAGGAGCACCAGTCATATGGATCTTTGGGGCATCATAAATTTGGGGCATGATCTCACCGTCCGGGTATAGTCACTTTTTTTAATTTTTCAACAAGAGTAGACTCCTTAATGGCTTTTTTGAGGGTGAATCTCCATAGTTAAGAATATTACTATATGTTTTTTAAAATGATGTTTTTTTTAAGATTATTACTCGAAACGTAGATTAAAAATGAAGACTATGGATATTCTGAGTTTTGCATCTGAAAATATACACCACAGAAACCTCCAATCTATCATTATATATTAATTATTTTTTACAATAAATAATAATAATAATATTTTTAATAAGCTAACAGATCGAAGGATCGCAACATACCCCTTCTCATTGCATGGGGGACTTGGGTTGCCCAAAATCAAGCCATTTTTTAGGGTAAGATTACAGACTGGGACAACATTAGCAACAACATCATATCCATCTTTCAACTCATCCCAAATGATGATCCAATACCTCATAATAGCATTATACTCCCTGAAATTATTGATAGATCCATCCCATGGGCCTACTTCGATGGCTAATCCAACGTGACGGGATGTGGTGGAGATATAGTTATTCACATCTCAGATATTCACTGCTATCAACTTAAGATGGGTCTTGGACCTGGTTAACAACTACGCTGAACTCAACAGCCTTAGATTCCTACTCATGTTTTCCACGAGAAAAGTTGTAAAAGAATACAGATCTTCGGGGATTCACAAATCATTATCAATTCATTTAACCATGCAGCTCAATGTCATTCTCACACTCTTAGATCATTATTGGAAGAATTCTTAACTCTAAAAATTTATTTTGATTTATATCTATTACTCATATTTACAGGCAGAGGAACCATTTGGTTGACCAATTATCGGAAGAAGCCTCACAGCTAGCATGGGGAAGATGGCACATTTTTGAACAGGATGTTCTGCTAGAATATCAATACTCCCATAGACCCTTCATTGAGGATATGGAGGAACTAGGGGTGGTGTAGTTACTGACTGCACAATTTTGGTTTTTTGCGGCTGGCTACTACATACTGTTATTATTGTACATATTTATGTAATTATTTTCTTTTTTTTCCTGCTCTTACAAGACATTTATGATGGCTGATATATGACTCTATTAAGTGTAACTGGTTCCTACTTGATCCTTGCATATATGATTATGCAATTCAACATGTAATTTTTCTTACTATTAATGAAAAAATATGAATTTTTTCCTTGGAAAAAAAATAATATTGTTAATAAATTTAAAAGTTAGTTAATTTTTATGATTATTAATTTTTTTTAATTTTAACAATGTGAAATGTATCATAAGTGTTTTCATACTTATTAATAATTGTTTATTGGTGTCTATCAACCATTTAATTTATATGATTATGCTAATATAAGCTATCATTACCAAAAAATAATAATAATATAAATTCTCATTATCTAGTATTTTTGAAATGAAAAAATATATACATATATATAATTACTTTTGAAATGAGTATATATATATATATATATATATATCATCTGATGAGGATGATTATTAACGTCCACTAATACAAATGTGGTCTATCGTACCTTAAGAAAGTAAGAGATTAATTGTGCCTCTTTAATTTTTTATATATAATTAAAAATAACGGAAAGAAGAGCTCCAATATCACTATATTTTTGCTAACTTAAAAATTCAAGGAGGTTTGTAATGTGGTAATTTTTTTGGAAATGAGAAAGGATGTCAGTAAGAGCTACGAAAGCTAAGAGGAAGTGCTTTTCATCTTCAACCCTTTTAGTATCACAAAGGTGACATATTTTTTTGGACGAAGGTGTTTTAGGAATATACCAATGTGTGGTTTCACTACGAATTTCATGGGAATCAGTTCTTATATTTTCAATTTTCTTCTTAGTAATCATCAATATAGAAAGATAATTTTTTTAGGAAGGGCGGAATTGATCACCTCCATTTAATACCGTATCTTCCTATTTTACTCTAGCTCCTTATCACCATAATTTATCTTTACATTTGGAGGTAATAGTATTTTTAATACCATCCCTATTCCCTAAGATGATATCCTCATGTATCCCCCAGTGTTCAAGCCAAGACTAGGCATCCTCATGCCATCCATGTTTGAGATGGAGGTGGGTGTTTTGGTTAGAGATAGAAGCAATTTTGGGAAACCTCTTGGCTTCCATTTTGTAAAGCTTCTTCTTATACATCAAATATATAAACATATCCATGATTTAAATGGGAGAAAGGCTAGCTTCAATCAAGAGGATAGGACAGGGAATATTTCCTTTAATCTTGAGGTTGTAGGTTAAAATTTTATTTTGAATCATCTCGATCTTTCTCCACGACTCTCTGGTTATACTGCAACCCAAAACCTCACATCCATATAAAATAAAAGGGGCGATGAGAGTCTCAAAGAGGAACCTTTGTTTATTCCAAATCTAGAGATAAACCGACTTACATTTTTTTTCAAGCTTATAATGTCTTCCAACCTCAAATAATCATTTTCTCAATGATATAATTTTAGTTGAGCTAATGATGAATGTCAACACCTAAATATTTGCATGAAGAAACTTGCTCCAAGTAATTTTTATCAGAGATGAAATTACCATGGTTGGTATTTTTGTATTTAATTATCATGGATTTAGTCTTGTCAGTATTAACTATCATGCCCATCTGTTGTAGCGGCTACAACCACCCTCCAAATTTTTTCCAATGCTGAGATTTTAGAGCCTAAACTTATTTTGACAAGAGCTTACCTTGCACTGCCATTAGGTATTAATGCTTTGAATTATGTTTATCTTTTAGTTATTATTGTTTTCACTTTATCTACACTTATAAAATCTTTTCTAAGTCACAAGCTAACCTCCTATCTAAGCCTTGTGTAGTAGTTTTGGGCTTACCTCCAGAAAATGTGCAACTCATTTGGCCAAAATTGACCTTGATGTTAAAAATTGTGTAGTCATGACTGACAGTCAGCCTTGAGCTTGGAAATAGCCTAGGCATGACAGGAAGCCAAACACTAAGCTTAGAAACTACACAATCCCTCACTGAGCTCAGAAATTATGTAGTGCACTGAACTGGGAGCTTCCAATTCCCAGAAACTACGCAATCCTTCTCGGTGATGTGCATGGAATGTTTTCCCGGGAAAAGCAGTAAAGATGAGAAAAGAAAAAAACATCCCTAGAATCTACGGATCTATTTTTAGTAACCCAAAGGAAGCACACTGTTATTTTTTGAAATTGTCACCATACGTTGCTTTTCCCTTGATTTATGGTATGCACGTCATAAACCCTAATTTATCAAATCTATTTAATCGATGCCCCTAGAGATCATTATCACACTCGATCTTGGATCTCTAGCATTCCAAAGGAGATCAAGGAACATTCGGTACGATTGTCATCACTTTTTCGGGTGAGTTTTGAATTTATCATCTTTAGTCACTTTTCTGTCATTTTTTGTTGTTTGGCTTGCATAAGTGTTGCTTTGTTTGTTTCTTTGTATGCATGATGTATTTTTAAATTTATTTATCCTATATAATTTTTGTTTCAAGTTATAATTTTCCTTTTACAAGTTTTGCATCGATTTCTTCATTTTTCACCGATGGTCACCATTGTGATGACTCTCCTGACTAATCTCATTCACTTATCATTTGTTTAGTTTCTACACTTGATTTTTCTTGTTTCAATAACACTTAGTTAGATCTGCACTCAAGCCTTCACTATCTCTCATATCTACTCATTTTTCACACCTCCTTTGGGAAAATCTTCCTTTCCCTTGGCTAGAGTTCACTTTTCCTGGCTGGGAATTTCGCAATATTGGCGCCAAATCCCATAGCTTGTCCTATAGAACTACACAATGCACAGTACATTTGGCCCCAATATGCATTGTTCAGTCCCAGTTCTTAGCCCGCATCCTTGGCTATTGAGACTATGTAATGCACGGTCTCTCCCTTCTCAATGGATGGGTTGAATTGTGCATTGTGCTATCACAAACCTCAAGCTTCAACACTACATGTTAGGAATGCACAGTGTGCAGCCCTCTCAACCAGCTAGACCCTCTTCCTAACAAGAATTGCATAATTGTTCCAATTAGTTTCCCAATGTGCTGCATGAACATGACATGAAATTAGTTTATATTATAACTGATATTTTATTGATGTGAGTGTCTTTTATATCCCACTGGTACAGTAATTGTTGAGAATATATCCATCAGTCACTTTCACAATGGCACCTAAGAGAGTTTCCTCAAAGTAAACCACTGAAAGCAGTACTGGGGAAGAAATTGAACAAGTTATGGTTAACTTGCTAGTTTATGTGGACACTCAGTTGTTTGTAGAGAAGGGATCAAAACTAACATGGAAGCAGATCAAAGATGAGTTTACAAAGAAATTCTAGGTAGATTTAGAGCAACAACACTTCGGGAAGAAGCAGCAACAACAAACAACAATCTGGTGTAGGAAAAAGGAAAGAGGAAGGTAGTTGAAAATGCAAAAGAGGAACAAAGATGGAAGATGAAATTATATCCTCTCACTAAGAAAGAAAATTTGGCAATCGAATAAAAGAGTAAGAAAAGGCAACAAAGAGAATATTGGAGGAAGAGAGAGATGAAATACTTAGAATAAGCATTGCTGAGAGCGCAGAGAGTAGAACAAGAGTTGAAGGAAGAATGAGATTTTAAAAGAAGAGAAAAATAGAAGAGACAGAAGTAGGAAGAGAAAGAAGGAAAGGTGCCACCCAGGAAGAGACGACACCCATACAGTTTGAAGAGTCAGTACAGGATCAACCAACAACAGAAGGAGAGAGCGAACAGGTGCAAGAATGGGAGTTTTCTAAAAACCTTCAACAATCGATTGAAGTCATGAACATGTAAGCGAAGCGGGAGACATAAGATGAAGATGTGTACCTGATTCCCAACGCACTTCAGGCCACCATTCAGACTGCAATACCTTCAATCATATAGCAAGCCCTGAGTGAGGATGGGGAGGTAGTTCCCCTTGATGATGATCCAGTGATGGTTGTGGACAATCTGTCATTTGATGAACTGTAGAAGAAGATTGTACAAGCATGAAGAAAGCACTTCTTGGATGATCATGCATATCTTGCATCCATGAGAGAAAGGATGATTGTAGCGAACACCAGCAGGAATCCAAACACTATTTTCGAATTCAAATTGGCCTTCGCATGTGCTACAAAATCAATCACTCAGTACTTGACGGCCAAGAACAAAAAATTGGTACAAAATCTACATGATGGTCGACAAGATATTGAACATCTCTGCACAACAGCGCAAAGTGAAACTTCTGCACATTTCTACCTGGAAGAAATGAGAGTAGCAATACTTTTTGATGTAGCCACACTTGGAAACACTATACGAGACTTATATGAGGAGCTCATGACCGTGCATAAAAAAATTGTCTGATTGCGCAACTTGCAAATTGAGTGCAAATAGTTTTTCACTACCCTTAAGATGTGCAAGGTGCCATCACTCATGTGTATGATTGGAAAATGCAACAAAAGGTGACGCCACTCACGTTGGTAAATATGATAAAGCTATAGGTAGAGCTAGAGAAAGAAAATATTCATATACTGATCCAAAAAAACAAGTAGCTTGCCACGTTCATCACAAACATTCATATTACATATGCACTGTTGTACAACAATTTGGACTTCTTGGTGAGAACCCACAAGATCCCATCAGTCGGTTCCCTCACCTGAGCTAAGTGCAAGTGTCAAGTGCGACATGAGATTCATGAGTACTCGGAGCATCTAAAGTAGATTGCCACCAAGGAGGACTTGGAGCTTAATAGACAGAACATGCAAAACTACATTGGTGGCCCTATTTAGATTCAAACAATGTTGTTCCTGATTGAGCAAGAGGTTCAGACCGGCTCCAAGGAATTGTCCCTGAATGCTATGGAGGCGAGAGTTTGCTTCCAAACTGACACCATCTCGTAGTTTTGTGAGATCATCGGACAATAGAAATCTTGGCATGAGGATGTGGCTGAGATACATGAAGTTGAGGTTGCCCGACTTGAGTTCACCCAAACTCTAGCATCATAGTGTTTTGTCTTGTTAGGCTTTCAAGTTGTCTCTACCCTATTTTGTCTTATATGGGTACGAGTGGAAAATATATATTATTTGTAATTATTGTATAAGTGAAATTCCATATATCCATGATGGAACGTGAAGAGTCATATGTAATGTGAGGATTCATGAGTGGAGTCCAAGAGTCACCAAGGGGGCATGCCAAGAGTCACCCCCCTTTTGTTATAAATACATCCTCATAACTCTGTAGAGGGCTTTTGGGAGCCAATATTTTGGCTAGGCTTAGGCTTAGAAAGGGCTTGGCAGTTTTTTGTTAGCCTTGGCTTCTCCGTAGCATAAAAGGATCATACTTCTTTCAAAGGAGCATCTGTTTTTGAATTCACGTTCCACTATTGGGGAAAATGGTTCATCATGTTGTATGTATGAATGAAACTTTCACTTATAATAAAATCAGAGTTGACATGTCTTCATGCATATATTTTAAAGGTAGTAGGACTATTCTTGTTATATTTGTGATGTATTGTGTTTAACTTACGCATATGCTTATGAACTATTTCGTTTGCATTTGTATGAATCTTGTTGAATGCATATTCATTTTTTAACCCATAACCTTTAAATTGTGGACTATTCTTCTTGTTAGTTTATGTGATATCTTTCAGATCGTATGTTCCTTTCAATATGTGTACTATTACAGGCTTCCAAGGAACACAATTCCTTTTCCCTTCGCATGTTAGATACGCTCATGCATCATATTGACTTTCCTTAGGGTCACACACTTACTTTAACCAAAGACACTGTGCACCACTCTATGTGTTTTGAAATCCAAGGCACATAATTAAACACTGCATTGTTGGGACTCCTACTCCAAATGGTGTGAGGTCTAGTTGGGACTTCATGTCAGGAAGATCCCCTAAATCTTGATTGGTCCAACACCGTCAACACCATCTTGGAGAAGTAATCATAGAGAATCTGAAGCTGTTGAGATCATAGTGGATTATGGATAGAAGAAAAATATCATCAACATAAAGGAGAAGAGTAATGACCATAACAGTGATCTTAGGGCCATTTAATCCTATATCTTCCAAACACTCTTCTATCTTATCAATTGTTGGGTGTAGGAATTACACTTAAGCAAACTCCTCAACACTTAATTTCTCAACCGGGGGATTCGTAAACTTAGAGATGAAGCACAGGCAATGCCAGAGATGGTATGAATCTTCCTAATATAAATCCCTACTTTCTTTAAAGGAAATATTGCAGAATCAAATTAAAAAGAGAAAAGAAAGGCAACTTGAACCATCAAAAAATAATCTAAGACCGGAACAAGAAAGAATGCATTTGCAAGAGGGAATTAAAGATAAAAGGAAATCACTCCAACTGATTATTGTTTCACTACTGAGTATGTGTTTTTCTTCAGTAGAGACACTTAGCAGTCTCATCAAATGGGCCCTTAAATCTGCTCCTTTAGAGATTTCCTTCTTGCACTAATCTGTCTTGCACTTTCGCAGTATGCTTGCACTAGTGTACAAACAGAGATTTATGCAGAAGGTATAGATAGTGCCTTTACTAAAGATTTTTTTACTTCATGCAAGGACTTGAACTTGTCCAGGTTCAAAGCACTCAGATCCCGTGGTAAGAAACAAGTTCTTGCACCGGATCAGAGCTTCCTGCACTTAGCATTTAATTCTTAGAATGAGTGTTTAATTATTGCAAGCGATATTATACTTTTAAATCAAATTGCACACATAAAAAGTGAATGTTTCTAGTCTTAACAGAATGCAGAAATAAAGAAACAATCAATATATATATTTATCCTGTCATAAGCATTTAATGAAAGAAATAGGGTTGCGGGAAGTTAAACTAAGAAAGTTTGCTGGATCACACCAACGTGCACTGGTGTAGGTTCATTTCTCCTGCTTGGGCCAAGCGGGGAAAACAAATCAAGCAGAGTTGCAGAAAAAGAGATATCACACCAACGTGCACTAGTGCAGGTTCATTTCTCCTGCTTGGACCAGGTGGAGGAAAACCAATCTAAAATCAAGTACAGGAACATAAATTGCAGGAAAAGGAAACTTATATACTGCACACAACGGATCCGCTTGCACTCAAACAGGAATACATGTGCTTAAGATTAAATCACACTTGACAATGTCAACACAATTTACAAGAAAACAAGAAATGGGGTAAACATGCTGGGTTGGCTGGGCCCTAGCCAACCAGCACGTTTCCCTTTAAATAGAAGCAATACTCAGTACCTTAATCAATTCATCAACTAAATATAGAAACATAATTTTCGAAACATGAGGCGGAGCTCCTTTTATTAATTCACTGAGGCAAGTACATACATTAATGCATCGTCCAACACAGATTTGGGCGATAATAAAATACAACGACCTGCTACTGCCTCTCGGTTGTGTTTTTGTTCTCCTCTACTATCAAAAATTTTTCCTCCCTAGTCCTATTTACATTCTACATTATATAGACCTTTGGCCAAAGGCCAAAATAGATCCTTTAACTGATTACATAACCAAACGCAGAATTTAGTTTTTCAATCTTCAAAATTTAGGCAGTTAACAGAACTGGCCGTAGCTAATATCCAACTTTCACCCTTCATGGATTTGATCTCGGCTGCCTTTGGATCACTCTGCTATCATGGCTGAAGTGGCTCAGGACGAGGAGGTGATCAAGGAGGTTTGGATCTGCTGCAAGGATTTGTTGTGCTGGAAACGGTGCAAGATCCGATCCTGCACTAGGATCAGCAGTCACGGTAAGTACTCTAACTACCAAATAAACATAGGAGATATAGATAAGTTACAAAGAGTGATTAAAAGTAATAAATCATTTAATAAATGATTAATAAATGCTAAGTTGAATTAAAAATATGAAAAATAAAGTTTATACGAAATATGTCACCGTGCTTGGACTAGTGCAAGATGAGGGTGCATAAAAGAGGTAAAACAGACGTAAATGGTTATGATTTAGGAAGGGGAAAATGGAAAAAAGAGAGAAAATTAGGGGGCTAATGATCCTTCCATCCCTAATCTGTTGTGTGTCCTCACAAAACTCTTTACCTTTGTAAAAAACCTTCAAAACTTTGAGCATTCCAGCGCAATAATGCTTTGGCATACTAACATCAGCCTGCAATGTTTCAGAATTATTCTTTCTGATGTTCTTTAGTTTCTTTGTCACCTTTTTAAGTCGCTTGAAACATTGCGTAGCACGGTACTTCCAAACTCTAACTTCTCCTTTCTTTTTCTAGATCTCCGCAATTAACTCTTCTCTACTCTATTCTTTATCCTCCTGTGCTTTAGCTATGAGCTACTTTAAGTTCTGCACTTGAAGCTCTAGTTCAGCTATCCGAGCAGCTGGAGTTACCAAATCTTCTTTTTTTTCTGTCTCAACAGGGGTTGTGTCTTCCTCAGGGACCTCAGTATCCCTCATGGTTTCAGCAAAATCTTCTTCCTCGTCTTCTTCTTCTTCTTCTTCTTCTTGCTCTTTCTCTTCCGGTTCTTCTTCGTCTTGCTCTTCAGATTTTTCTTCTTCTTTCTCTTCCAGTTCTTCTTCTTCCTGCACTTGTGTAGGAGGGGATTCAACGTCCTGTGGGGACTATGGTTCTTCGCCTGCACTAGATTCCTCATTCTTTTTCCGGGCCTTTTTAATAAAATCAGCCAACAGAGTGTCATCTTCAACTTCTACAGATTTTGCTGCGTCTGCAAGGACTGACAGGTTGTCTTCTTCTGGGGTTTGTGCCTGTACTGGTGTCGTAGAAGGAGTCTCTTCAACAGGTGCACTAGCTGTCTTCATTTTCTTTGTAGATGGGGCCCTTTCTTCTGTTTATTTTCCAAGTTGTTTCCTTTTTTCACTGGTGCAAGAAGGACTCCCCTTTTTATTCTTACTCAGACCCTTGCTTGAGCTGGCAGGGTCCTCTGTCTCCTTTCCAAGAGCTTTCTTTTTATGTAGCTGTTTTAGAAATGCCTCCCAGGTCATGCCTTTAATTTCTAATTGTTTCTGGACCAAAATTTTTATCAGACCGTGGTGATATAATTTCTTGTTGGCCTGGTCTGCCCATGCGTCCTGCACACCTTTGGCCATTTTTTCCAAGCTCTTAAGCAAAAAATAGGGGAAATCAATCTGCCACCGAATGTGCCAACCGCCTTCGAAATGCTGAAACATCTTAAAATGGTACACAAAAGTGAGGGAGTACCTTCCCTCTCAGGTTACGAATTTTTGTAGGATGAAAAGGAGGTCCCGCCACTATCCCAGCAGGGCACTATGCAGAATTCCTTTCTTCCAATCTACCTTCATGTTCTAGTCAGTGACGAAACACTTCCATCGATTCCTCTCTAGTTTCTAATTTTTAAACCACTGCTCCCCAGTATTTTCCAAGCCTGTCGCTGCTGCTATAAATTCTTTCGTAACCTTAAATTTTAGAGGCCCAATTTGCACTCGGCTATTTTTGAAACTTCTGGAAAACTATAGGGCCACTTCATGGTCGTGCCCGTCAAACTTTTGCAATAATTGAAGAAACCCTAAGTGTCGCAATAGTGCAAGACTATTGTGAAACTCAACAGTCTGTTCTACCATATTAAGAGACGAAGGTTTGCTTCAAACAAGCGGCATCGCTGCCTAACGGTTATGAACAATCAACAATTTACATGAAACACTGGGAAAATTGGTTCTTATAGATAGGGATCCAACTGTCCACCATCCCTTCCATCTTATCATCCATTCATTCCACTGAAATAGCCATGAATATGCAGCATCTTTGAGGTCATGTCGGATTGGTACTTGCGGCGGCGTTTTTAACGGCTAGGTGAGGTAATCATTACGAGTGAAGGACATCTAGGATTATGGAGGAAAGGGAAATTATATCCTAAGAAACAATTAAAAATTTCCGCACTCCTTCATAATTCAAAAAAAACTTTAGCATTCATTAAAAAAATGATGATGACTCTTAACTTAAAAACACCTTGTACTTTAAATTTTCTTCTAGTTAATATGATAGCACAAGTACTTCTCGACTAAGTGAAAGAATTTCTCATAAACCTTCATCATGACCACTTTCCTATGACATATGATATGAAAAGAACAAATTGTACTCTATTTCTAACAGGGTGCATGCTTGCACCGGTCTACTTGCACCGCTTAAATTATGCCATCTTGCTGGTACCATTCTGCTTGCACTTATTATATAGGACAACATGCTTGCACTAGTGCAGGAATAATATCTGGAAAAAAAAAACAGGGAATTTAAGTAAAATATAGGCTGGACTTCCAACACGACTTCCTCAATTTATACTGGAAATTTGCTTCGCCCTTTCTTGATGTTTCAGAGCATATCCTTTTGCTCTTTGTATGTGAGATCCTGCAATTCATGAGGGAATAAAGAAGTGGGAAAAGGGAAATTTTAGAATGGGAAGGAATTCTATTACAGGGATTCCAGGAATAGTACCACAAGAGGGGATAAACAGAAGTGGGATAGGGGAAAAAAATCAAGGGTAAAGTGGCGTTTTACTAAATGGGTAGTGTAAATTCAGAAGAATATGGGAAAGTTAATCATTTGGAATTGAAGAAGAAACTGAGGGATTATTACGAAATGGGATATGAAGAAAGGCAGAAAATTTTCTAGAAGGTCTGCCTACACTGGTGTAAGAAAAATAATTGCAACGAGAACTAAGCATTACTTGAATAAAAATATCCATCCTAATTAGCCCAATCGTACAAAGGTTGGTTCTACTGAACCTGCTTTTACTTGGTGGTCGCTAGCATATCTATAGATCACGCAACATTCTCTTTTTATTAGAAATTTTTTATCTTCCTGCCAACAAGCTGGTTTTTAGGTTGATCCTTTTGCAATCATGTTAGCGAACTTATTTTCATAATTACAGGAAAATATTTTTTCTTTACTTTTTATTTTAGAATTTTTTTTTTCTTTTTAAATTTTTTTTTTCTTTTTAAAAATAATAACTCATAGTTTCAAAAATTTGGTATTACCATTCACCACTACCATCCCGAGTTGCTGTTGGACTTGCTGTGTAAAATCTTTCCTGGCAAGTGGCTGAAAATACTTATTTAATCTGTGTCCATTTAGCAGGAATACTGAATTTTGTCCATCAATAGTTTTAACTTCTACTGCTCCATTTTCGAATACTCGGATCATTTCATAAGGTCCCATCCAATGTGTATGGAATTTCCCTTTAAAAATTTTAAATCTAGAATCATAAAGGAGCACCCAATCACCTGGTTGGAATTGATTTTTCTGAAAAGACTTGTCATGCCACCTTGTGCGTTACTGCTGAATTAGTATGTTCTGTTGAACAACATCCCTACAAAATTCATCTCACTCATTTAATTGGAGAAGACACTGTTGTTGTGCCTTAGAGAGATCTAGTCCTAACTGAACTGCAGTTCTGAAAGTTTTGATCTGGAATTCAATTGGTAACAGAACTTGTTTGCCATATACTAGCTCATATGGTGTATGTTTCGTGCTATTTCTCCAAGTGGTTCTGTATGCCCACAATGCTTCTGGTAATCTTTCAACCCAGTCTTTCCGATGCATGTTTACTGTCTTTTTAAGAATGGACTCGATCACTTTATTTATGGATTCCACCTGGCCATTTTATTGCGGGTGATACGGCGTGGATTTCCTGTGCCGGATCTTGTATTGCTCCATCACACCCTATAATAGATTAGAAATAAACTACGGACCATTGTCAGAAAAAATTTCTCTAGGCACACCAAATCTAGTAAAGATTTTAGTAAAAAGAAAATCAACAACAACCTTTTCTGTAGCAAAGGAAACAACTTTAGCTTCTACCCATTTTGTAACAAAATATTTACAAACCAGAATATGCTTTTTACTTAATGACGTTCGATTTATTGGCCCTATAAAATCAATAGCCCATTTTTCAAATGGCTCAATCATAACTTGGGGGCATAAAGGCATTTCATTGGTTTGATTAGGCTGGCCCATTCGTTGACAACTATCACATTACCTAACATACTGTTTGGCATCCTTAAACAATAAAGGCCAAAAGTAACCAGCACGCAATACTTTATATATAGTCCGCTTATCAGCAAAGTGGCCTCCACAAGGTTCATCATGAGTAGATTTCAATATGTCAAAAACTTCCTCCTCTCTTACACATCTACGGATAATCAAATCCGGACCAGTGTAAAAGAGATCTCCTCGAATCTAGGAATATGCAGCACTTTTCCGAATAATATTCCTCTTTTCATGAGCAGACAAGTGGGGTGGTGTTTTCCCAGTAACCAAGTAGTTAGCAATATCAGCAAACCATGGAGAATCTATTGACATAGCAAAAAGATGTTCATTTGGAAAATCATCATTAATAGGATTTGCTTCACCAGGATTATCTAATCTAGAAAGAAAATCTACTTCAACATTAGATTTCCCTGGTCTATTAACAATAGTAACATTAAATTCCTGCAACAATAGCAACCACCTAGTCACTCTACCACTAGTCAATGGTTTGTTCATCAAATATTTAATCGCGGAATGATTAGTATGTACAAATACTTCATATATTGTAATGTAGTGCTTGAACTTATTAATTGCAAAAATTACAGCTAAAAACTCTTTCTCTATAACTGTATAATTCCATTCAGCAGAAGACAAATTCTTACTAATATAATAAATAGCATATGATTGCTTATTTTCCTCTTGTCCTAAAGCTGCGCCAATAGCCAAATCTGAAGCGTAAGAGGAAACGTGAAAAGGCAGGGACCAGTTAGGACCTCTCAAAACTGGTGCCTGCACAAAATTTCCATTCAATGTTTCAAAAGATTGTTGGAAAACTGTGGACCAAGAAAATTCACTATCCTTAGCTAGAAGTCGAAAAAGAGGGGTAGATATCTTAGAAAATTTTTCAATGAAACTTCTATAGTAACCAGCATGTCCTAAAAAACCTCTTACTTCCCTTTGAGTTTTGGGTGCAGGAAGATGCAGAATGATTTCAATCTTTGCTGGATCAACCTGGATACCTTTATCAGAAATCAAACGGCCAAGTACCACTCCTGCTTTGCACATTAATCTACATTTCTTATGACTCAAAGAGATATGGGCTTCCTGACAATGAAGAAGTACTTTCTCCATATTTTTGGGAGCTTCCTGAAAAGAATCACCAAACACAGAAAATTCATCCATATAAATTTCCACAAATTCTAGATCAACAAAAATAGCCAGGACTTCCCTTTGAAAGGTAGCCAGGGCATTACATAACCCAAATGGAAGCACTTTATAAGCAAATGTACCCTATGGACATGTAAAAGTAGTTTTATCCTAATCTTCAGGTGAAATCTGTATCTGGTTATAACCACTGAAGCCATCCAAAAAGGAAAAATATTTCTTTCCTGCAAGGGTATCAAGCAGTTGGTCAATGAAAGGGATAGGGAAGTAATCTTTGAGAGTGGATTTGTTTAATTTGCGATAATAAATACAAATACGCCACCTTCCATCTTTCTTAGGTACTAGCACTAATGGAGAGACCCACCGACTGTCAGAAATAGGATAGATAAAACTAGCATCCAAGAGTTTTTGTACTTCTTCCTTCACAATATCTCTTAGAGCTGGATTCATTGTCCTTTGGGGTTTTCGGACAGGTCGGGTTCCTTCCTGAATATAGATATGATGTGTACAAGTTTAAGGACGGATACCATTCATATCTTCGTAGCCCCAAGCAAAGGCACTAAGATGGTTTTGAAACAAATTCACAAGCTGCTCCTGCTGAGATAAGTCCAAATCTGAACTAATATGCAAGGATTTATCAGGGCTAATCTCAACAAGAGTGGTATCAGGCTCAGGAGTACTCAAGGGAGTGGTCAAATGCAGTGGTACAGAATAATGAGAATCATGATTATCTTGAAAATCTAGCCTGAAAATCCATCTCAATGGCTGAAAATTAGGCATAGTGTATAGATTATTCAGGAAATCTTCAATCTCATCTTCTCGTGAAGACCCAGTATAATGATGGATAAGGGAAATAGGATGAGTCTTCTCGTCACTGCTTTGATCCAACCATAAAGTATCTCAAAGATCCTGAATGGATCTGGCAAGGGGGTATAAGGTAACTTTCTTCCTAGAATCTCCATGCGAAATATACATGTCACTGGAATGACATCCAATATATGCATCATCTGTAGCAAGCCATGGTCGACCCAAGATCAAGGGATGTCCTCCTACTGGGTTCTTTGGCTGAAGCAAAATGAAATCAGCAGGATATTCCCAAGAATCTAATGAGATGATCACATCATCCAATACTCCTTTTTTCTTAATTTTAGATCTATCTGCCAATTCAAGCACAGTTTGAGTAGGGCAAAGATGAGATAACCGAAGTTGATCCATGGTTTGCTTAGTCATGACATTAATGGTTGCCCCCTGTTCTATAATAAAATTAGAGACAAGGACATTACCAATCTGAACTGAGACAACAAGGTTTCCGGGATCAGTATATTTTTCCATAGACACACATCTCGTCATCAACTTTGCTACCCTACCAAAAAATTGAATGGTTTGGGGTTCCAATCTCTTCTTCCTGTGTTTCTTGAGACAGAGTTCCTTAATAATCTTAGTACAAATTGGGACCTCTTTAATGGCTTGAAGTAAAGGTATCTTAATGAAAATATTCTGAAGCTCAGATGCCAAACTAGTCTCAGAAATAGGCTCACTTCTTTCCATTACTAGCCTCTCTCGGAAGGGAGGCTGGTTGGGAGAAGATGGCAAGGATTCGGAGGGTAAAGGCTGCTTAGTGACAGCTTTTGGAGAATGGTTAAGAGTTTCCTCTTCTTCTTTCTCTTCAACAATCACCATAGGTTTCTTCTGATTTTCTGATGTTACAGTCCTTCCTGATCTTAATTGAATATCATGAACCCCAACTAGAATAGACTGGTATTCGAATGGTAAAGGTGGGTTTGTTACATAGATAATTTGCAATGCTTCATTATTGTTAGGATTGGGCATAGGTTGAGCAGGCAACTGAGGAGGTCGAAAGGGTGGAGGTAAAGGCAACGATGTAGTAGACTGACTCCAAAGTTGAGGCATTGAATAAGGTGTATGCGTAGATGGATATGATTGCATGGGTGGCTGGTGGGAACATGGAAAATGAGTTGGCCCTTTCCAGCCTTGTTGCCATGGTTGAGAAGGTTGCCCATGCTGATATTGATTCCCATACTGCCACTGCCGATTAGTGTTAGGATAATAATATTCATGTGAATTAAAACCAAAATAGTGTGGAGAAAATTCAGGAGCCATACCTGCACCTACCTGAGGCCAATTCCTTCTTGCTCCCATAGCATACAAGTATTCAGCTTCAGGCTATCCCCCTGTAAATACAGCTTTAAGTCCAGGTATAGAGGGACATTTTTCTGTGACATGGTCTTCTGCAGAAATAGCACACTTATTAGTTTCTTTCAAATTAAGAGGACACTCTTTAGGAGGATGCTTGTCTCTACATTTAGGACAAAAAATACATAATGACTCTTATTCCTTCATAAGGTTTTGCTGGAATTTTAAAGAGTCTAACTGTTTGGTAACAATATTCATTATATAAATTTTCATGTTTTCCATTTTATTTTCTAGTCCAATAATCATAGCATCAGTAGATTCAGTTTTTCTATTTCTGTTTCGAGTTCCTCTACCAGATCTATACTAATTTATTGAAAATTTCCTACATAATTCACAAATTTTTTCAAAAATTTGCTGAGAAATATCACCTTGTCCTAACAGATTTAAATTATTTCTAGAATTATCAGTAAGTCCTCTTAAGAACAAAGTTCTAATAGTACTGGGATCAAACTTAAGTTTCGACGTTTGTAAAATATATAGAAATATTTCTAGGTAATCTTCAAGAGTTTCATCATCATCCTATATGATCATAAAAATATCATCATGCATGTCCTGACTTTTGCAATATTCTTGATATTTAGAAAGAAACACTCTCTTCATCTAATCCCAAGAGTTTATAGTGTTTCCTCCCAACCCCATAAACCAGCGTAGAGCTGAGTCCTTGAGAGTAACAGGAAATAATCATAACTTCTGAGCGACAGTTGAATAATCATAACTTCTACACAGAATATCAAACTCAAATAGAAAAGAGTCAGGATCTTCATGAACTTTACCATGGAAATGAGGGAGAGATGATGGTGGAATATTCTTCATTTGCACCACAGTATAAGGATCCACAATTGGAAACACAAAAGTGGATTGTTCTCTACTTACCTGGTTTTCACCAGTCCATTCCAAATGATCTTCATGGTCCACCACTGTTTCCCTTTTACTTGTACCACTCTCAACAGGGTTATCCACACCTGAGCTGTTGACACTAGAATCCAGGTGGATTGTTCCTGCGTGATGAGTTTGAATTGGATTGGGCTTCCTACTTATAGAAGGATACCCAATATGAGAATTTTTTTCAAAATTATTTTGGCCCTTAGTGGGCTTTGAACCCTTTCCTTTTCTAGGCATTCATTTCAAGAAAAGAAAAATAGCAACAACTTCTAGTAAAAATGCTGTCAGAAATCAATTAACACTAGTAAAATTCCTTCAAAGAAGATTTTTCAAAAAAATACTACAAAAATAAAGGAAAAATTACCTCTATTGTATAATCAGAAAATTATTACCAAATTTAATCACCTCCCCGGCAATGGCGCCAAAATGTTGGGTGCAGGAATTACACTTAAGAAAACTCCTCAACACTTAATTTTTCAACCCGAGCGATTCATAAAGTTAGAGATGAAGCATAGGAAATGCCAGAGATGGTGTGAATCTTCCTAATATAAATCCCTACTTTATTTAAAGGAAAGATTGTAGAATCAAATTAAAAAGAGAAAATAAAGGCAAAATGAACCATCAAAAAATAATCTAAGACTGGAACAAGAAAGAATGCATTTGCAAGAGGGAATTAAAGATAAAAGACAATCACTCCAGCTGATTATTGTTTCACTACTGAGTATGTGTTTTTCTTTAGCAGAGACACTTATCAGTCTCATCAAATGGGCCCTTAAATCTACTCCTTTAGAGATTTCCTTCTTGCACTAATCTGTCCTGCACTTTCGCAGTATGCTTGCACTAGTGCAGGAACAAAGATTTTTGTAGAAGGTATAGATAGTGTCTTTACTAAAGAATTTTTTACTTCATGCAAGGACTTGAACTTGTCCAGGTTCAAAGCACTCAGATCCTGTGGCAAGAAACGAGTTTTTGCACCAGATCAGAGCTTCCTGCACTTAGCATTTAATTCTTAGAATGAGTGTTTAATTATTGCAAGTGCTATTATAATTTTAAATCAAATTGCACACATAAAAAGTGAATGTTTCTAGTCTTAACAGGATGAAAAAATAAAGAAACAATTAATATATATATTTATCATGTCATTAGCATTTAATGAAAGAAAGAGGGTTGTGGGAAGTTAAACTAAGAAAGTTTGCTGCATCACACCATTAACGTGCACTGGTGCAGTTTCATTTCTCCTGCTTGGACCAGGTAGGGAAAACCAATCAAGAAGAGTTGCAGAAAAAGAGATATCACACCAACATGCACTGGTGCAGGTTCATTTCTCCCTCTTGGACTAGGCAGAGGAAAACCAATCTAAAATCAAGTGCAGGAAAAAAATTGCAGGAAAAGGAAAGTTATCTACTTCACACAATGGATCTGCTTGCACTCAGACAGGAATACATGTGCTTAATATTAAATCACACTTGAAAATGTAAACACAAATTACAAGAAAACAAGAAATGGGGTAAACGTGCTGGGTTGGTTGGGCCCTAGCCAACCAAAATGTTTCCCTTTAAATAGAAACACTTCTCAGTACCTTAATCAATTCATCAACTCAATACAGAAATATAATTTTCTAAACATGAGGCAGAGCTACTTTTATTAATTCACTGAGGCAAGTACATACATTAATGCATCGTCCAACCCAGCTTTGGGCGATAACAAAATAAAACGACCTTCTACCGCCTCTAGGTTGTGTTTCTGTTCTCCTCTACTATCAAAACTTTTTCCTCCCTAGTCCTATTTACATTATACATTATATAGACCTTTGGCCAAAGGCCAAAATAGATCCTTTAACTGATTACATAACGAAACACATAATTTAGCTTTTCAATCTTCAAAATTTAGGCAGTTAGCAGAACTGGCTGTAGCTAATCTCCAGCTTTTGCCCTTCACAGATTTGGTCTCGTCTACCTTTGGATCACTCTGCTGTCATGGATGAAGTGGTTCAAGATGAGGCGGTGATCAAGGAGGTTCGGATTTGCTGTGCTGGAAACGGTGCAAGATCCAATCCTACACTAGGATCAGTGGTCACGATAAGTACTCTAACTACCAAATAAACATAGGAGATATCGATAAGTTACAAAGAGTGATTAAAAGTAAGAAATCATGTAATAAATGATTAATAAATGCTAAGTTGGATTAAAAATATGAAAAATAATGTTTATATGAAATATGTCACCATGCTTGGACTAGTGCAAGATGAGGGTGCATAAAAGAGGTAAAACAGAGGTAAATGGTTATGATTTATGAAGGGGAAAATGGAAAAAAGAGAGAAAATTAGGGGGCTAACATCAATGTAAATTCCAAAAAGGGTAGGGATAAGGGACGCCCTTGCTTAACCCCAATATTGCATTCAATTTATTTAGACCACCCCTTGTTGGCCTTAATATTCACAATAACATTCTCGCAAATTTGAATCATAGTGATCCTCAACTTAGGAGGCACCATTATCTCTTCAAGTATTTTCCATAACTTATCCCAAGGAACAATGTCAACATATTTTCTAAATTCAACAAAAGAACAAAAGAAATCGGTTTTACTATTGTGACACTCCCCAGTAATTATCCTAAGAATTAGATAAATTTTGAGGTCTAAAATTTGCCTCCTAAGTAATATTCAAAAAATGATAGTGGGAATAATAAAATAAGATTAGATTACATCATCAAAATTTTAGAGGGAAAAAAGAAAAAACTACTTTTTCAACTTATCTTCCTACAATTTTACTTAAATTTCTAGCAGGAGGACTTGTTGGATGTGGAATTTAATTCCTCATCCAAGGAGTATCGATGTAGCAGGGTCCATCGAAATTATGCAACATGGGTACTCCTTAAATAGTGTGCTCGCTTAAAATTTGAGTAAAACCATAGGGAGATATGTTGAAAATATGAGTTGAAAAAGTAGTTTTTTATTTTTTTATTTTTTTAACTTTTTACTCCAAAAATGGTGAATTATGCCCCATGGTTGACATCATCATATTGAATCCTATTGGTTCTTATAAAGTTGATTTTGGTTGTACATTTTTGTTTTGAGGCCCATTTTAGACCTCAAAATTTATCCAATGAGTGACAAGATGATCAATAGTTGAGTGATGTCTCTGAAAACCAACTTACCCTTTATCTCTTTTACCATGGATTTCAAGTGATAGGCTAATATTATTTTCTAAAATGAACCATACAGTTGGATAAAATTTGGCTAACCATAATTTTTCTATAGTTAGATGAAGTGTTTTTGTCCCCACTTTTAAAGATAGGCACAATAAGGCTTTGCATCCAAATCTTAGGGAAGACATGTTTTGCTACCAAATTGAGAAGCTTGTGGATATGAGGGATGAGGATAAGCCTTCCCATTTTGAATATTTCAACTTGGTATCCTTCAATATCCCTAGCTTTCCCATTAGCAAGTTTCTTAATCCCAAACTCCACGTCTTCCAAAGAAAACATATCCTCCTTTCTATGAGTGTTTAAGATGATGTCCATGGTGTTTCGAGAGTCATAAAGGTTCCTAACATGGATATCCTAGTTCTTTAAGGTGATCAAATGATTTTATTTTATTTTATGAACAAGAATATTTTTACAAACCCTTCTAAGCTCGAGTTTAAAAAGGCGAAGAAGATGTTCTTCTCTCTCAATAATGTAGGATCTTTTCTTCCTTTTGATAAGAGTTTTTTATATATACTTATGTTTTGAAGCTTTCTAGTTTCATTAGGAGTGTCTCCAATCACTTTTCTGGAAATTTTAGAGTCCTTATGTATATCTAGGTTTTAAAAATATATTGTAAGTTATTGATAACCTGGAAGTAAAATATTTTAAATACATAAATATAAATTATCAAAAATTGCAGTCATATACTTGATTTTATTAAACACAATGTTTTCTATATTATTAAGATAAAATGTTTCTTTTGATTTTGGTCATGCAGTTTAAAATGAATGGAAGAAATAACTTTTAAATGAATTGAAGAAATCACTTTTAAATGATGATGATTAACATCTTTTGAGCTTCAAATTAGCTCGTCTATTTTTTAAGAAAGTAAGAGATTATATGGTATTCTTTAGAATTTTATTTGTGTGGTCAAATACATTATAATTTTAACTTAGACATATTTTTATTGGGTTAAAATATTAAGAAAGTGTGACAACTGCTAGTTGTTTTTCCCTCATTCTAAATAATTGTCACAATATTTTGTTAAAATGGGCTAAGATTTTGGAACATGGATTCCAGAGCTGAGGGTAATTTCTTGTTATTTTTTTTAAACTCCTATGACATCCAAGGAGGGTTGTAAGTATGCATTTTAGTGGGATATATCATGCTACGAATGTACTACGGAGCCTGGGGAAAAGCACACATGCACTAGCGGAGAAGAGAGGAGAAAAAAAATAGTTTGTACATGGGGGAAGGTGGATAAAAAAATAATGAGAAGTGTAGAAAAGGAAGCCACACAAAGTATTGGAAAAAAAAAAGGAGCATGCACGGACAAAGAGCTACATGAGGCAACGTATTTCCAAGAATTGAAGGAAAACTAAAAGAAACAACGTGGAGGAAGTAGGAAGCAAGTCTTGCATTACTACAAAGCAAAGAAAGAAGGCAAAATTTGGCTAAGCACAAGGAGAACTGGAATATTTTCTCTCAGGTGATGGATAGTGGTCTCTAGATTTCGCGTTTGGCTAGAGGATGGATATGGTTTTCTCTAGATTCTCTTGACAACTAGGTTGGAGGCCAGTTCCTTGGATTCTTGGTAAGGAGAATTTTGAAGTCTCCTCTGCTTCTTTCTTGGTTTTCACAATGGCTTGTGGACTTCCATTATTGGGTTCAATCAGTGTGCTTCTTTTACTCAGAGTGGAGGTATTGTAGCCTCTATATTCCCTTGCATAATTGAAGGGTAGAGACATAAGTATGTGGATTCCCTTGTATAATTGAGGGGATACATAAGTCTCTGGATTCCCTTGTATCATTGAGGGTGGAGGTGGAAGAACTTTGGATTCCCTTATTTTGGTTGGTGGGTGGAGGCTAGAGGCATCTAGATTCCATGTTTTAGCTTAAGTTTTGGAGAGCTATTGGTTTCATGGAGTAGCTGAAGGGTAGTGGTGGTAGACCTCTATATTCCCTGTGAAAGGTTGACAATAGTAATTAAACTAGTGGGTGCAGGTGGTTGGTCCTGTGGAGTCCATGTTTTAGCTAGCAACAATGATTCTATCCCTTGAGTAAACCTCCTCAAGCTCTGGAATTTGGCATGAGGATGATTGGCTGCAAGAAAGTCCATAGTGCAGTCCAATCTAAGGTTGGGTGGAGATTTAAAGTCCTAAACTTAGTCGCCCAACTTACAAAATAAGATATGTGTTTACTTAATCTCTTGCACTTTGACTATTAGGAATGTGTTTAATCTGTGGGTTTAATTCCTATGATGAAAATGGTACAATTGTTGGTTTAATGCTTTTGATATGACGAGGAATGTGAATTAATTTACTATGCTAAAGTTCTATATTATGAATGAGGGATGCTTCATTTCTAGATGGCTAGTGTATCCATGTATACTTATGTTTTATGTGTTATTATTATAGGCCATAACAGTGTTGTTAATTCACTAGATTAATGAACAGGGATATGAATCTATCATGAAAAGTGTATGGCAGATATTTTTAATACCTTTATAAGAATAGGCTTATTCTTGTGTTCATTATGGCTTGAAAGTTTCCTTAAAATTCTTTGCATGGAAATATGGGAAATCTCTCAGTTAAATTATAAGAAGGCTTCAAATGTAAATCATCTAGCTATTTGACCTAGATAGGGGTTTCGACTGATAGGTATAGTTAAGGTAAACCCATTGATTGGGTCGTTACGACCAATCTTCTCTAATTGAGGAAATTCGACTGGTTAGTTCATTTCACTGATATTGTCTAGCCAAGAAGAAAATCGACTGGTTAGGTCATTTTGACTAGTCTTTCTTAGTCGAATTAATTCGACTGATCTAGGTTGTTTTGTCCAATCCTATTTAGTCAAGGTAAGTCGACTAGGTTGAGTCATTTTGACCGGCCTTGTCTAGTCGAAGCAATTTGACTGGTTTAGGTCATTTGAATGATTTCATCTAGTCAAGGTAAGCTAATTAGTGTGGTCTCATTTGAATAACCCTGCCTAGTCATACTATGTCAAGAGATAAGTTTATGTATTGAGTACAAGAGATATGTGAATCTCTATGCTTATTTCATTAAGTATATGCATATAATTTTCTCGCATGAATTTTTGTTAATTCCATTATATGATTTGTATATTTGAGCTATGGTGATTTGAAAGGAAATGCATATTTATGTTATTATTGGGAGTTGGTTAAGTTCCCCATGAATTTGTGAAATACACTCAGGTACATGGTTTGTGTGTTTTTTGTTTATGTTATTGGTACAAGCTTTAATGTTGTCCCAACGACTATGGGGGTAAATTATTCATGCACCTCATAAATCTTTGGTTGATAGCACGGTCACATCAAGCCATGGATTTCATGGCCATGGATTTAGAGGAAGAGTTATGAAGTCATAAGTTTCATATCTTGACATGTAATCAAATCACAAGTGGTTTGATCTACGTAAACTTGGAAGGAAAAAAAAAAATTTCTAAGTGTAAGGACTGCAAATCAGGTCGAGACTCACTGTGAAGGCCCATAGGTTGGTGGTCAACGAGTTGGTCAGAAGGTTGAGAACGAGATTGGTATGGATGTAGTCTAAAAAACCCACAGAATAACCCAGAAATTTCGGTAAGAATTTCAAAAATTCTGGCAAAGATTTTTGAAAATCTTAGTTACAATAGTTAAACTTCAGTATTTTGGGTGCCTTAAGGGTTTTTGATGGTTTTCAATCCATTTCCACCATAAAAAATGCCATTCAAACACTCCAACTGTGTGATTTTTTGAAATTATTTTTACCGGATTCCAGCAAAAAACTGTCGTTCGATCTATTTTGTTGCATCGGTAGAAAAATTCATTGGTATGTGGCTCGAAGTTTTGAGTACCATAGGACCCGACTATTGGTGAAGGCCCTGGCAAGGTCAGGATGTCAGAGCTGCGATAGTGCATGCAAGGTGGTTCCTTGCAGAGAGAGTTGGGCCCGACTCTCCTTTTTAATAAGAGGGCTTTGGCTCAGTGACGTTGCATAATTCATGGTTGGATATTGGCCCTGAGAGGATCCTGGTGGTGGGGTCGCCACATGGGTTCCATGTGGCATCATAAGAGTAGTATGTGGGTCTGTCGTCGAGTGAAGTCGACTAGGATGAGTCAGCAAAATCACTCATCAAGCTAAGTTGTTCAAGATGAGTTGACAGTTTAGTTTTCAAGTGAAGTCAACCAGGATGAGTCTGTAGAGTCAATCGTTGAGCGAAGTCGAGAAGGATAAGTCGGTGGGTCATTCATCGACTGAAGTTGACCAAGATGAGTGAGCAAAGTTTCTTAATAAAGCTTTAGGAAGCCATAAATGTTGGTCACCGAGCTCATTTGAGACAAAATGTATATCGCCAAAGAGGTCTCGACGAGACAAAAATAATGGCGTTGTTTGTGTTGGGATTTTGAATAATCGAAAAAAGTAAAAAAATTAGATCCTGTCTCCATAACAAGACATTGGAGGTTAGGTTAGCATAGTAACCACCTCCTTTGGGTTAATGTGGTATAGGGGTGTGTTACAAAAAATTCGTATTGCAACAAACCTTTTGAAATTGAGATCTATTTTTAGTCCATATATTTTTAATCTTAACCATTGTTAATGTCACAAATGTGAAAGCAACACCCAATTTCAATATGAAACTCATGAGAATTAGTTCTTATCTTAACAAGGCTTATTTATTTTCTTATTTATGCTAGCCAAAAGAACACGATACTTTTAATCTTCTAATAAATTTATTTTCAAGTTTAACACTTGAGAATAACTTAGGACATGGTTTGCAAAATAAGGTTAATATTAAAAATTCTATTACTTCAAAATGTAGGGAGAAATTGTGGGGAGATAAAGAGTTAAAGGGGAAAAGGAAACTAAGATATTATAAGGAGGTGATCAACCCCTATCCAAAATCAAAAGTATCTCTCTATCTTGCCTAATGTTAAGAATAAAATGTACATTGCTAAAATAAGAACAAATTTTCATGAGCTTCAAAGTGAAATTGAGCACTGCTCATTTCCCAAAATACCATATGATGAAAAACTTTGTTTCCTTTGTGACACTAAGAGGTTTGAAGATGGAAAACACTTACTCTTAGATTTTCCATCTTAGATTCAAATTCCATAAAATGCTCAAAATATGTGTCACACCACTAGGTTTCTTTACCTTTTACGTGAAAAAAACTATGTTCATCTTGGAATTCTTATGTTAACGCTTTTAGAGCATAGACATTAAATGCTAAATAATTCTAAGTAATCTCTTACTTTTTAAAGTCCAATAAATCATATCAATTTTAATGGACTTTAATCATCATCAACGTCATTATCATTATCATCATCAATTATTTTTAATAATTATTTATATTATAAGTACTTACATATTTACTATTATTGTAAAATATTTAAAATTTTAAAAAACATTTTAATCCAATAAATTTTATTTTATTATTAATTATTAATTTGTCATCAAATATTTTTTAAAAATTACAAAGATTATTCTAATTTTATATCTTTATTTTATGATTGATAAATAATTTATTATTGGAAGTTTCAAAATTTTTACTATTAATTTTTTTCTGTATTAAAATAAATATTTATATTATAATAAGAATAATAAATTCATCCAAAACTTTAAGGACTGAAATTTAAAAAAGGTGAAGAAGATGCTTTGGCCTCCTGTTTATGTATGATTTTTTCTTCCTTTTGATAGGAACTTTGTACATACTTAATTTTTCAAACATTATGGTTTCTTTAGGAGCATCTCTAATAGCTTTCCTAGAAATTTCACAATGATTATCCTACCAAGGGTTGGAAGTTCTATTATTATTTTTATAAACTAAGACACCTAGTAGATAACTTGTCAATGGTAGTGCAAAGAGTTATTATAAAATTGTGGTAGATGTGATCAATGTTATCATTATACTTTAAAAAATCTAAATCCACACTTATATCCCTTAAGAAGAGATTCATTTTACTTCTAGCAACATGAATGTGCCTTTGACCCTCACAATTCTCTTACACTAGTTTGGTGTGAATGTCAGGGTTTCGAGTTAAGGTTATAGGTCTATGATCAAAATCAGGCTCTGGTTAGGAAGTCAAAATTTACAATACAGTTACATGGATATTAGATATCACATAATGCACTATAACACTATTGCCAAGTTCATGAATCCAAGTCATAACATAATCCACAATCACACTACTGCCAAGTCCATGATATTAAATAATTGAAATTTTTAAATCTTAACTACTAAAACAAAATTATTGCCTTCATATGTGTGTCTATTTCAAAATAGGGCTTCTAAAATTTTAATCTAATTATCAATAATTGTTATGTGGATGGTAGAGATCTAACCTTGATGGAATATTCTAGAATATTCTTAATAGTATGCACAAATCTTCAAATTATTTACTATCTTTTTTCTTTGATTTTTTGGATATGTGGTATTGATAAACCATGGTATTCACTTATAGTATTGTAATATATATTATTATTAAATGCATAATAAATTAAATGTTTAATTAATTATTATTATTCTTTTTTAATTTTAACAACATAAAATATATATTTTAATACTTCTTAATTAATGTCTATCAATCTATAACCAATATTTACCAACTATTTAATTTATATAAATACATTACTTTATACATATTTAAAATATAAAATAACACATTAATAACTTTTTCCATACACAATTAAACTTCTTTTTTCATACACAATTAAATTTCTTTCTCACACACGTGAATATTCTAATATGTAAATATATAAAAGTAATTGTGTGATGCATAATTTTTTTCACGGGCCATACAAACAGGGATAATCTTCTTGGGACAACAACATGAAAATTTGCGAAATCCAAATTATTGTTCTTTTTCTATGTGGTGTTGTTTATTTCCTGGTTAGTGGATCAACTTTTTACTCCACCTTTGATCTAATTAAGTATATTTATGTTTTGTTTAAATTTTTGATCAAATGTTTGAATGGTTGAATATTTAGTGAACAAAGACTTCTTTTATAAACTTGTACAACAAATTTCTCACAAAATGAATATAGGGTATATACAAAATTTCATTTAGAATCATTTCTCAAATAAATAAAATTATAATTTTTTAGGATAAATTTATGATGTATAATTTTATATTACTTTCTAAAAATATAATGATATGCTTTATTCATCAAATTGTTATAAAAGCTTTTTAACATTATAAAACATTCTTTAAAATTATTTGGTATATTAGGTAATAGGGATAAATAATGTTAGATCTAAGACTTTTGCGATCCATAATGTAAATTAATGTCTTCCAAATTAATCACATCATTAAGATTTGGTTTAAGTTTTGAACTGTAAAATATATATATATATATATATATATATATATATATATATATATATATATATATATATATATATATATATTGAAAATGATGCTTAGATTGGATTTTCACTCTTTAAATTGTAATATTTTATTAAAATACAAAAATAGTAATAAAGTATTTAACCTAGTAACTTTAATTTTAAATCGTTTTTAATCTTTAAAGCAGTTTTTTAGTTATTCTATAAAATTAATAGATGAAAAAGTTGATCTGACATTATTATTATCATAATTAATATTAAAAGATTGTGTAGTCTAATTAATAGATTAAATTATTTTTGGCATTTTTCCTTAGTTAATTTTAATCAAAATTTCGTAGATTTAAAAAAATATTCAATTTATAGAATTCAAGTGCCCTAAGGGTTTTTCAAGGTGTTGAATTTATATATTCAAAAATGTATTTTAAACAATAAAAAATCACAATCTTGCTTGAAATTGTATTATCTGATTCCATTGAAATTGTGAGAGTGCTAAATACATTTATACATTCAAAAATGTATTTTAAATAACAAAAAATCACAATAAATTAAACCTAAATAGAGAAACAATTATTCTTCCTAACCACCCAAGATAATCCCCAATAACTAATAAAATACTAAATATTTTATAATTGTAATTTTATATCTTAACATTTAAAACCTTATCTTCAAAGTTAAACTAATAATACGATATTAAATTATTAAATTTATTTTAAACTAAAATTTATTTAAAATATAAAATCAAATCAATTTATATCGTATAAAACTTATGAAAAATAAACCTTAATCTTCTTGAATAATTTAACAACATTTAAAAGAGTTAGATCTAAGACTTTTATGATCCATAATGTAGATAAAAATACTTTCAGATTAATCCTAATAATGTGATTAATTAATGACCTAATCCTAATGACGTGATTAATCCGAAAGTACTTTTATCAGCATTTAAAAGTATTATTATGAAATATATAATATATATTATTACATTATATATATAAATTTATCCTTCCGGTTAAGTAAACCGATTAAATTCTACTTGTCAAGTAAAGAGAATAAATTTTAATATTTTTTCCCCGATCGAGGTGCGGATGGCAAAGGGCTGAGCCTAACGAAGCTGATGGTGATTACGTGTGCGGAGGATGGCCACCACGTGGTGGCAGCATGCAACTGTCGGGAGGTTATATTTGATGGGACCTCCAGCACCCAACCTCATAAATGTCTAGTACAAATCGAGGGCCCCAGCTAGAACGACCAGCTAGGATGTCAATAAAGTTTGGGAAAAAGCGCCGACAGTGCGGGGTTAAGGAGGGTAAGGGTGAAACGCGACTCATTTTTTGCTGTTTTGCTCTGAATTTGTATTTCACAGTTGACAATGCCTGCAGCAGTTCTTGCCAGACTAGTTTCAGGGTGACGGCTCAGGTTCAGACGTGGTATGTCTCTCCGCTCTTTTCCCTTCAGCTCCAGACTTTGTTCTACACTTGTCTGCGGATTTTTGTAATGGTTTTCTTAGAGGATTTGTATGAATGGAGGTATGGTCGGTTCTGGTATGAACAGATGCAGAGGATTCTGGAAGTTTGTTGTCTCATATTTTTTCATTATCAAGCTTTTGGTATGTCTTCCCATTTTGTGCCTGCTAGTTTTTCTAAGTCTCTGTTTTGGCCGTTTGACCCTAATATTTATAGATTTATGGTTTTTGTGTTACCCTCTATGGTGGGCTTGCTACATATCAGTGATGGGCTTGATAGTAGGTGTAATTTGTTGTTTGGGTCTTGTAATTTAGTTGTTATGTTCTCGCTGTAAGTTATCTCCCTATACAATTTCAGAATCGAGCTGTTGTTTTGTTGCATGCATACTTACGAGGCTCGCCGGGAACCTGCATGCAAACTCTTATGGGTTGCCTTTGTATTTTTTATCTTTACAATTCTGTAATTTGGTTTTTGAATGGTCTTTTTACCATTCAGGACAGTTACTTTGATTACGGTTGCTTGGTCTTTGGTAGGGTTTCTAGACAGTGGGTTGCGCCTCAATTCTCTTGTGACCCGTTCAGAGGTTGTAATGTCTGATCTAGTAGTAATGTCTTCTCTGGTTTACTTCTTATCTTATTCTTGCTGAGTAAATTGGGGGATGGAGTCGGTCTTTGAGCTCTACCTTACGTGTTTTTTCTGAAGCTGACTAGTGCTGTGGTTTGGATGAAAGTTTTAACAGATTTGTCAGGTATCTTTAAAATGGTTAAAAGAGGAAGGAAACCTGCCAGGGGGAAAGGAAAGCAACCTTCTTCTGAATCACACCAGAAAAGAGGAAGGAAGTCTATTTAGCAACATCTTGAACCACTGGTTCAAAATTTTATGGCAGATGTTCCTAATTCTTTTCGTTCTCTTATTTATGGGTGGGAAACTGAGGTTCTTAATAACATA
The DNA here is from genome assembly GCA_034641835.2 of Pinus albicaulis. Taxonomy (NCBI): domain Eukaryota; kingdom Viridiplantae; phylum Streptophyta; class Pinopsida; order Pinales; family Pinaceae; genus Pinus; species Pinus albicaulis. The sequence continues at coordinate 92,587,480 of CM076578.1, read as the reverse complement.
GATATGGAAGATGATTTGGCACTGGAGGATATGAATAATGTCATTACTGACCTAGGGCACACTTGGGGTCGAACCTCTCTATTCCAGCAATCTGTCCGAACCTACTGGTTAATCAAATGTCTGTTAGCAAAGGCAGTTATGTCCATAGCTGAGACGAAACTGGAATCAACATTGGTTGATATCAATAGGAACATACAGGAAATTAATTTATGTTAGTTACATCAGCATGCAAGGCTTAGAAGGTTGGAGAAGGAAATTAAGGCTATGCAACAGGTTCTGGTTGAATTACCAGGGGCTATAGCCAAAGATCCAGCACCTGTGGAATCTGAGGAAGATTAAGGCGTTCTTGATACAATGTTTTCTTTATTTTTTGGTTGGTCTTTTTGTATATGCTATTTGTGTATATGATGTTGAATTTAGACTTGGATATCCAGTATCGGCAGATATGGTATAGCCTGTTAAGACTTTTTATGTTTTGGTTGAACTATTTTGAACTTCGATGGCCAAAATACCTGGTTTCCTACGGGGCAGGTTGAGGTCTAGTTTTGTATCTTTTGCCCGAATTTATTAATAGAAAATAGAAGGTACCACCTAAGCTTACAAAAAAATATAAATTTTAATATTTTAAAATTTATATTTTAATTAAAAAAAATCAAAATTAATTAATTTTAATTAGAGTTCAATATATCATTTTAAATTAAAAATGTAAGTAATTTGATAATATTTTTTTTATTCTCAAAAATGTATTCTTGTTTTATGATTACGAGTATAGATATGTGGATGATTGGTCTCTTGAAGATAATGGAGAATGTAACTTAGGAGAGAGTCGGTTCACCAAAACCTTAGATTAGGAATTAGTTCCTATTCCTTAGGTAAGCTATTCTAACTTCCCTATTTGTGTGAACATTATATATTCACGCTTTGTAATGTGTTTGATGTAGAGTGTTCTGCAGTGGCAGTGTCCAAGTGGAGTCTCTCATCTGAGGGTTGGCCAGTTTCATTAATAAAGTTAATTCTTGTATTTTTTACTATGGTATCATAGCTCCAGGGTTGGTGAATCAAAGCCAAAGTGCTTTGATCCCCATGTGAGTGTCTCTAGGGTTGGTGAGTCAAAAACATAGTGCTTTAATCCCTCTGTGGAGTCTAGGTGGCAGAAGAGAGGCCCCTAGTTGCCAAGAGGTAGAGTTGTGTTCTATGTAAAGTTGTTGGATCAATGCTAATTTTGGAGGCAGAAGGGTGTTGATCAGCGCTGATTCGTGAGGCGAAAGGGAATTGATCCGCCCACACACTAAAATTCAAATTTTATCGCTACCAGTGTGAATTTGTTGATTGGGTCGGTGCTAAGCTTGTGAGCCCATGCTAGAGGAACACTGTGCCAGAGAAGGAAGAAGTTCGTTGATTTCGTGAAAGGTGAAGCCCTAAGCCTGTGAGCCCGCACCAAAGGAGCACCGTGGCAGAGAAAGGAGAAGTCCTTTTTTTTTTAATTTCTTGTTGGAGGAAGTGCTTGGATGTAGCTGGGTGGATCGTGTCAAATATGTGCCCCTTCCCAAGTGTGCTGCATAAAGCGTGGTGCAGTGAGTGCAGTCGAAGCGTGGTGCAGTGAGTGTAGTTGAAGCGTGGTGCGGCCAAGGCATGGTGTGTGCTGAATGTTGGTGCGATTGATAAGATCATGGAGGACATGTAGAGGTCGAGCTTGGAGGAGCCTGTTAGGTCCCTATATTACTAGTGTAGCCCCTTATTGTGTTATTGTAGCCCCCTTATACCCCTATAGTCCCCATATTTTTATTATTGTGCCCCATAAAACCCCACTATTGTTATTTTTGTGCCCTTACATTATTATTGTTAGGTCGGCTATGATTATATTGTGACCACATGGACTCCTCTATATAGAAAGGAGGTTTTTTCATTTGAATCATCCAAGAATTGTTCATTTATGTAATGTAAATGAGGTTTCCCCTATAAGTGGCTTATTTCCAAGGCGTTGATCTCTCTTTTCTTCTATTTTTGGAGCTAGTTTCATAACATTTGGCATCAGAGCTTTGGATTCTAGGATTTCACTGATTCAAACAAGTCATTGTGGCATTGTCGCTATAACATTTTTTCTATGACATTACAAAATCTAAAAAAAAACCTCATTTGCGAAGTCATCCTGAGGAACTTCGTGTAAAAATTTCAGATCTTGGTTCGCAATATTTTCAGAGATATGATATGTGGAATTTAGGGTTTTTGTAGGCTCCCGAATTTCATCTCAAAGAGGTGACTTTGGAAAAATCGTCATAACTCTCTCTGAGCATCGAATTGGAATTTTGTAAAATGTGATTGAAATAAAACAAATTTTAGTGTATTGTGTATCAATTTCAAAGCCGAAGGAGGAAACAATGACACGTGCACACCGTACAAGTTCGCTCTACTGAACTAGTCCATAATTCGGTCATTGTGGGAGATTGGGCATAACTTTGTCTCAAAGAATCCAAATCAGATCAGACCTGTGGCATTGGAAAGAGGACTCAAAGGGCTAATACAAGATAGAAATTCAGATCTTGAAGATCCAAAATAATGTATAAAAATCAGTTTCAATATAGATCTCCTAAAAAACAAGAAAAGGTGTGTATTTTTTAATCAAGTTTGCATAACATTTGTTTGAAAAATTAGTTTGAATTGATTCCAAGGGCATATTGAAGCATAGATATGAATATTGAGGTATATAATTCCTCCAAAAAATAATTCCACACCCATTAAGCCCTAAGAAAGCTCTACAGTGACACATGAAGAGGAAAAATTGCAGTATGATATATCAAAATTATGGTACCAAGTGCAACAAATTTTGATCTTACAAACATCAATCAAAGCTGATATAGATGGCTTAAAATAAAAAATGAAGGCTAAGTTGAATGGTTTTAAGGATCAAATGAAAGCTAATATGGATGATAAAGTAGTGGAATATCACATCGAGCATCAACAAAAATTTCTCCAACTCTCAAAGGATAACCTAATTTTGGTGCAGAATCGAATGAAACAATAAGAACATCAACATCACAGTGAAAGAAGTTCAGAAACAGTCATAGAAACAAGAAATCGATAATTACAAAATCGATCAATTTCAGAGTATCTCAGCAAGTGGAAGAAATTACAGGTTGAATATTCCACATGGGAGGATGAGAATTTTGTACAGAATCATCAAGAAATAATCAAGCGTTGAGGACAACACTTGTTTGAAGGAGAGGGGCATGTTAGGTCCCTATATTACTAGTGTATTTCCTTGTTGTGTTAGTGTATCCCCGTTATTGTTATTTTTATACCCTGTAGTCCCCATATTGTTATTATTGTGCCCCATAAAACCCCATTATTATTATTATTGTTGTGCCCTTACATTATTATTGTTAGGTCGAATAGGATTATATTGTGCCCCATGGACTCCTATATATAAAAAGAAGGTTTTTTCATTTGAATCGTCCAAGAATTGTTCATCTATGTAATGCAAAGGAGGTTTCCCCTTCGAAGTGGATAGTTTCCAAGGCGTTGATCTCTCTTTTATTCTATTTTTGGAGCTTGTCTCATAACAAATTTTTTGCTCGTTGGTGGGTGTTGTAGGGAGAACTCCCATTTTTAATTGCTAGTGCAGGTCGTGCTTGCATGGATGGTGTGATCATGCCTGCGTGGATTGTGTGCACTATCGAGTCCCATGGAATCCTGAAACACATCCAAGAGGAGGCATAGGCTATTTTGAGCTGTTGGTTCTGCCATGGTGTGTCGAGCCAAGCTAGTCCGGATCTATCAATAGTGCTGCATCGGAGGGCTTCCTTGGGGAAAACGTGCCTCTAATATGATTAGCACAATTAAGGATCCAGAGACGACGATCCAAATTCTTGGTACGAATACATTTTGGGATTAAGGCACGTAACAAAATTCTTTATTTTTTATCCTCCATTTTTTTAAAGGCAGCCCGTTCAGAAAGGATTGTGTTTGAAAGAAAACTTTGAAAGGATTTTTTGTTTAAGGTATTCGGCACAGAAGAAAAGTGTTTGGGCACATTTTTTTAAGAGGTTTTTTTTTTTCTTTTTTTCTCGTAAAAGAGCCTCTCTGCAATTTAATATTGTCTCTCTTTGGATTTGGGTTAGATCCGTTTTTTTCAATTTCTGGAGGTGGGAATATTTTTAACTATCAAAATGAATAACCAAATGGTCAAGGCATACTTTAACGAGAGCAATAAGCTCGACAGTTCCAATTATTCCAACTGGAAATTCAAGTTGCAGAATTTGCTGCAGGGGCAAAGTGCATGGGGGATCGTGAATGGTGATGAATTGAAACATTTAGCTGTAGGAGGCAGATCAACTGCGAAAATTCAAGATTGGGAGAAGAGGGAGAACAAGGAAAAAGTATTGTTGAAATTTTCAGTGAAAGACTGCATTATCCCTTAGTACATTAGAGTGTGTAAAAAAAAAATGATATCTGGACAAAACTCAAGGATCTGTATGAGATCGGAAACAAAAATTGTATTTTGTTTCTGAAAATAAATATTCTCTCCATTAAAATGGAGGAGAAGGAATCAGTAGATGTGTTCATCTCTCGCATCAAGGACCTCAAAGACAAGATTGGTGATATAGGGGAGGTAGTGTTAAACACTGATCTGGTCATGATTACCATGAATGGTATCACTAATGAATATCAAATGTTCATCATAGGCTTGAATGCGAGAGAGAAAGCCCCCAAATTTGAAGAATTGACCGAGATCCTGATGGAAGAGGAAGAAAGGCGAATGACTCTGAAACCCCAGAGTTCAGATATTGCTTTAATGACAAAGAAGAAGCCCTTCAAAGGGAAGTAAAATGCAAGACAGAAAGGCGGAGGTATTCCATAGAGAAATACATCTCAAGGTATTCCATCTCAATGTGTGCCATCTCAAGGTATGTCTTCAAACATAAACAATTCAGGAACCAAATGTTTCTATTGTGGTAAATTTAGTCAAATTGCAAAGAATTGTCATAAAAAGTATTGATGAGGTAAATCCCCTCTGCGGACAAAGACGATCCCATTAGCCCTAGAGTGGGTCTAGCAACAAACAAGACACACTAAGATATTGATTCCTAGTTACAAAAGACAAAGTTATGATGGATAGCCTACCTTGAGTCCTACGTTGCTGTTGTCGAAGGAGAAGTGCTGCTCCCCATTCCTAGCTTGACAGATCACAATCCTTTCGCTCACCACGTCTGGACACATGTACACATGTAGAGGAAAAGCAATGACATACAATGTACTAATTCAAACATTTAACTATCAATCAGTCAGAAAAGATTGAATCAAGTTGCATTACACAAATAAAAAATACAACGATGGAACCAATAACATAGTCGAGCATATATTAAAATATGAAAGAAAGATTACAACTGATTTTCGACGTCGTGTTCTTCCTTCGGCAGGGCTTCCAGCGGAGCGTGTCTCACAAAGCTTGTCAGGAATTTAGACAAGGCTCTCTCTCTTACAGGGTTCTCCTTGGCTCTGCTCTCAATAGTTGCTCAGCTATATTTTTCTTCCCAAATGTTCAGCTAGCTTGCAAATAGAGAGGGCAGGCTTTTATAGAGGGAGAAGGAGAGGTTATGATCCCTATAATCATGGGGGAGAGTCTTGTCTCTTAGGAAGGTTCCATGAGAGGTGGAAAACCACTTCCTAAGCAGGGAGATCTGGAGCCAAACAGTCTAACCTCTTTTTGATGATTCATTCTGAAGTTGTTAGAATCAAAATTCCACCTTTTATTTTTAAAAAACATTCCCAAATAGGCTTGGCGTGGGCAATACACAGGGACAGAGCACCAGGTGGCACGGGCTTAGAGTAAATTTCCCTGTTTGGCATGAGTGATGAACTGGCTGCGCACACCAATGCCCAAACATATTTTTTTAGTAATTTTCTGAGGAAATGTTCTTCAGAAGAATTCTTTCCCTTATGCATAAGGATGCCATCAAGGTGTTTTCAGGACATTTTACTGTTCACAAGTCATGGGAATAGTCCTCCAATGTACGGGATGAGGGATTGTAGGGACGGTGACAAAATGTTGTGTAACATATGTCCCCTAAAGCATGAGGTCCGAGAGAGAGGGAGGGGTGAAATTCTTTATGAGAATGCGTTCAACTAAAAACATTGTCTTCAGAAGACCTGCGAGTACAAATACAAATGATATCTCTGATACATGATATGCGGTATGGGCGCAACCATCCATAAAAGAGTACAGAAATAATGAGATCCAAGGTATGGACGCAGCCATCCAGAAAAACAAGGATCAATAAGTAGACTCAGGTATGGTCGTAACCATCCAATCAAAATATTCATGTAATACGTCACAATAATCCACAAAGAACCCACAGCATGGATTTCATCAAAAAAAATCCAGGGTCTTGCGCTCCATCTTGACCCGAACAAAGTATAAGTTCAAGCATGTGAATATGTGAGCTGAAGTCGAACATGCAAGAACATCGCTTGATTACCAGCCAATTATGAAAGCTGTTAATAGACGTGAGAGAAACCACCAATAATGACAATGGCTCTCAAGGTACAAGAGGTACAATCCACGAAATGTGAACAATGATCTCGCATTGAACACCCGCAAAATAATCTGATCGAAGGCTAATAATGAAAACCTTACATCGAATGCAAAGGACTTGCCATTGAAGCATGCAGGCTCCAAGGTACCTAAAGGGAGTCTTTAGCTCAACTTCCTGGATAATGAGTTGGAGTCGATAGGAAGGGACCTTGATCAAAGGTGGGCCATAATGTTTCCCACATCATCGACACGAGACAGAGGAATATAATTTTTTGTGAATCAAGACTAACAAAGAATCAAAGGGAGGTTGAAAGCTGCAGAGGAAAACTTCTCTTTAACATATCGGTGGCACAACACTAGATTTGACATCAAGGGATCTGAGGTCATAGTGACGCAGCAAAGAGCAGATGAGTGGTAAAAAAGCATTACCCAAACCCATGGAAGCAAGCAGATAATGAGATGAGATGTCCCCAAACTGACACGAATGCAGACAAGTGCCATGTTCAAGAGTGACATACTGCCAACACGACTATGATTTTGGTTCCATTTCCTCCCACCACTTCTAGCGAGTACCCCAATTATTGTTTAAAACAATCTTGAAGGGGATATCATTTTCTTGCGATGTAAGTTTGTCCTTCAGACAAATCCAACCTAGTATATTTTACGAGCCCTAGGAAGGAGAAACTCGAGTAACATCATTACGATGGAGTCTGATGTCATCAATTTTTAACGAGTCTAAAAAAGGGAGAACTTGGTATATTTTCATATTTAGAGATTTTGAAAAGAAGGAGAAAAAGAAAACTCCAGTAGTCCCTTTTCGTAAATAAATCCTCAAATCTTAAAAGGTAGAAAACTGTGTCTGAGAAAACCTCCTAGTCGCGATGCTAAGGTATTCCTTTTTCGTAAATAATCTATCCTAGCCCGAAAAGGGTCAAACGTATACTGGGTAGATATCACTTCGCATCCAATTTAACGAGCTCAAAATGACAAGCATCTCGGAAATATTTTCAATTTTCGAGAGTCAGAAAAGAGCTGAAAGATGACTCCTCCTAGAGGAACGAGTGGTATTAAGGGTAGCTACTAGTTCCGGTAATGGTGGAACTTCTTAGAACAAGTAAAGGTCTAGAGGCTGGCTAACAATACCACTCATCGCAACGGTTCCTTAGGAATGGGTGAAACAACCAAGTGAAGGCATATGATCGACCAAGCAGATAGTGATGATGGAGTGAGAAAACCAAGGCTCATCTGGCAAAAACAGGCTGATAAAATGGCAATCACAAGAGGTAAAGTGGGAATGGTTTCATTTTTACACAAGCTTGAAATCAGGAAACTCTGCTTGAAGTTGGTTTTGGTTTTTACACAAGCTTGAAACAAAGATAAACTATGCTTGAAACCGGTTTCATTTTTACACAAGCTTGAAACGGAAACAAACGATGCTTGAAAAATTAAGCATGCCCCCAGCATGGTGACTCAATTTGAGGTGTCCATGCCCCCCAAGCTTTAGTCCATAGGAAATGGAGTGAAGGTTCAAAAGCGAGATCAAGAAAAAGACTCGACTGGGATTTTACGAGATCTAAAAAAAACTTGAATTGAACAGGAACGTGTTTCAATGTTTTAACAAGTTTGACATATTAAAAGAACTATCCTCGTGGCCTACTTCATTTTTTAAACGAGGTTGACATAGAAGACAAACCATCCTCGAAAGCTTGTTTTATTTTTAAGGAGCTTGACACAAGAAAAATTACTATGCTCCGACCACCTTGTTTCATTTTGTAAGGAGCTTGACACGAGAAAATGAACTATGCTCCACCCACAACTCATCATGATGAATAAGAAGTCATAGATTCCAAGAGGTTCGCCTTTGGCGAGAGAACAATATCTTGAAAATAAGGACCCAATGCCCCCATCACATGATGGATAATGGCACGGGATAGGTAGCCACATAATTAATCTGTGAGGGGGAATATACAACCAGTGGAAAAAGAACTCGAAGGGATGATGGTGGACCAAATGTTATGTCGGGACCAAAGAATGAAAGCTGATCAATGGTCACAATCCATCCTTTGTGTGGAAAATGGATCACACGAAAGAGGGAGGAGACAACTGCCCCCATGACATAAGTATAGTCACGCCCCAAAAGAAAATTAAAATCTAAGGGGCCTAGAACAACCATCACGTCTATATGGACGGTTTTCCCTCCCAAAGTAACTGGCAACTTCGGAAGGATCCCTAACGATTGATTGGTTCCTCTGTTAAAAGCCAACAGATTCTGGGTAACAGGCATAAGCAACGGAGAACCAAAAGCTTTCCTAGTAGTTGAAGATAGGATACTAATAGACACACCTTCATCTATAATAGTTCTAGGTACGACGAGATCAAAGGTTTGTACCGTTATCTCGAAAGCCACATAAGACAGAAGGCGATATCCAGAGAATCGACTCCAATCAAAGGAAGTGATCAAACTACTTGTGGGGGATACCACCAAATGGAGATGGTATGCCCCTGGTGTTACTGGAGTAAGAGGAGCACTCTCATGGACTTCCATCACGGGAGTAGGAGGAGCATCTTCTTGCATGATAGGGACGAACAAATCTTTCTCCAAGTCCGAGGAATCTGAAGAAAAAAGAAGAACATGAGGGGGATGATATCGACTCTCAACGGAAAATACAAGATGAACCATTGATGGGATCATGTCGATTGATCCCGTGACCAATGGATTGCCCAAGGATGACTCTTAACCAACCTTTGAATCAACTAGTGGAGGACTCAAAGAAAGTTTCTGGTAACCAGCCAGAAGGCAAGATGCAGAAACAGTAGGGTTGTCCAACACTCTCTTGGCTTCATTCATGTACAGACAAAGGTGAATGGGATGATGCCCTTCACACAAATTACAGGGATTGGTAATCTTGCCCTGTTTTTTACGAGCCTTACCAGTGCTAGTTGAAGATGTGTCAATATGACTTCCAGAAGCCAAATTCAATGGCGGACATTCGTCAGACCATGCGTCAAGTACCTTGGGAATACCAGGGAAGTCTCGAAGCAGATGGTTACCTTTGTAGAGCATGCAAGGGAATTTGACTTTCCGTGTGTTGGTATTATTTTATGGCTATCTTTTTCTCCTAAATCCCCATCATTATCCACCATTTTATTCATTAAACCTCCATAAATCCCTTATATTTTATTGAAATTTATTAATATAGCATTATGATTGTAATTTTTACATTAAAATTAATTTATGAAATTTTTGTGTTAAAAATTGAAATTTTTTAAGAAATTACAGGATGTGATAACTTCCTGTAAATGGTTTATGTTCTAACACGTGGCATAGCAGGTAGATCAAAACGAAGGACATGGGCGTGACCTGGAACATACACAGATGGTGAAAAATCTATCCAGCATCATATTTGAAGTTCCTAAATATCTGGTCAACACTGGTCAAACCCAGCTAGTCTAGCAGAAAAATCTGAGTCATAAATGAATGAGCTTGATATTTTTCCTATGATTATGGATTCCAAACTAATTCGATCTATTTTGGATATTAGTTAGGTTTAGAAGGAACGAAAATAGCCTCTTTTGATTGTAATTTATGATAAATAAGTGAATGGAAGCATGTAACATGCTAGTGATGCTAGTGATATTATTGAATGCAAAGAGAAAACTTGAGACTATGTACGTGCTTCAGAACTCTGTTTTAATGTAACTCATTTCCATATTTTAATCAGAGACAGAATCCTATCATTTATGGTGTTTTGAGTTAGCATTTTCATCATTTGAAGTTTCCCAAGTGTGACTTCAAGCATGGAAGGGCCCCCATGTGAAGTTGGTACACTTTTCTTTACATTCCCATTAGATTTAATATTCATATCTGATTTAGTATTTTGTTTAATTTTCATGCTTTGAGTTCATCGATTTTGATTAAGAGTTCTTGTGATTTTATTCATCATTTTTATTTCATGGTTCATAGTTATAATTGAAGAGTTCGATTACTAAATTAATGAACAATCCTTGTAAGAGGGTTTAATTGAGTATTGAATTCGAAATCATTTTTGTGATCTCTGTTTTAATGAATTCGATTTTTAGTATGCTTTAGTGTGTTACTTTGAAAGAGTTTTTGTGAACCATAACCTTGTAAAAGGATTGAAAACTCAAACAATTAGTATCACTCTGTTTTTAGAACAATAGATCAGATTTAATTACATGAGTGTTTAAAGTGTGTGAGGAACCACATATCAATCTCTTGTAAAAAGAGTGCTGGAACCTACTACAATAAACATTCACTTAGGCAATCATATCCTTTTAGGTCTATATACATTAGAAAAGTGCCTCTAAGATTACCTACCTTGGTTGACAATAAATTGAACCTAATCTAGAACAGTAGATTGGTCTATACATTTTGGCGTCGTTGTCGGGGAGGCGCAACTAGAGGATTTTAAAAACAAAAACAATAAAAAAAAAAAACAAACAAAAACACAGATTTAGTTTTAACTCTGCATTTTAGAAGTCATAGTTACTTATGTCTAGACCTAGAGATGATAAAGGTAGATTCATAAAAACCCCCCATCCAAAAACTAATCCACCACTAGGAGCAGACACTTTAGAGAGGATTGAACACACAACTCCAGCTGGGAAATTCACTGTAGAAGAATTAGAGGACAAACAAAAATCAAGGCAGAGACTCACACTCATTGAAAGACAAATTTTATTGGCATATGAAGCAAAGAAAAAACATCTCCCTGAATCCTCTATAACAAGAGAGAGTAGCAAAACAACCCAACAACCTCTCCTTGAACCTACTGATTTTGAAAAATCTCAAGAAGGAGAAAAATCAACAGAACAACCTTTCTTTGAAACAAGTGACACTGAACAAGACATTGAATCAACAGAAGAACCTATCAAAATGACCGAGGAAGGAGGAGGATCAACAAGAGGACCCACTTCTGAACAACTTAGAGAATATGAGAGACAACAAGAAGAAAGAAGAAAGAAGAAGACAAAGAGAAGCTGAACAGAAAAAAAGGCCAGATCAAAATCGAAACCCACCACCACGAGAAGAGTAAGAGTCAACCTTTAAATTTCTTATTCAAGAACCATGAGAAAACAATGATGAGGAAATAAAAATGAAAAATATACTTCCATCTGTACTACCAAAATTTTATGGCATGGCTTTAGAAGACCCAGATTCATTCTTATTTGAATTTGGCATAGTATGTCGAACATATGGTTACACAGATGATGCCCATAGGCTTAGACTCTTTCCAGCAACACTAAAAGCATCAGCACTTAGGTGGTTCATGGGACTTGGTGAACATGCAATAATTGATTGGGATGGCATGAGAAAAATATTCTTAAAAAAGTACCAACCATATTATAGATCAAGAGATTCTAAAGATGATATCTTTAGAATGAATCAACAAGAGGATGAGAGCTTGGAGGAATATTTGGAACGATTTGTTTACAATCTACAAAAATCAAAACATAGAACCATGTCTCTTGATCTGATCCAAACAATATTTTTGAAGGGCATCCGAGAAGAATACTTAGATGATCTTAATCTAATGGGCAAAGGTGATATTTCTACCTTACCTTTTGATGAGATTGTCGATTTATGTGAAAAGTATTCTAGGAGCAAAGCTAGGAACGGAAAAAGAACCATATCATCCAAAGCAACTAAATCTGCTTCAGCTAGTGTCACAAGGGCTGAAATAGGAAACTTATTAGAAGAATTCAAAATAGACCTATTAAGTACCTTAGGGAACCAAATAGACACTTTAAAAGCAAAAAAAAGACAGGAAGAAGAAGATCAATTAATGGTTGTCTTTTGTCCAAAGTGCCGGAAGAAACATGCTTTGAAAGACTATCCTTTAGAAAATGTTCAAAATGTTCAAGTTTGTGCCTTTTGCACTGAAAATCATGATATATTTCATTGCTCTAAAATCAAGATTTTTTAGAATTGTAATTTGGAATCCAACGCAGATATGGAGAATTTCTATTTCATGGGCGCTAAGAGACCATGGCAAACACGACCTCCAGGTATGTTTCCAAATCAAAATTTGCAATTTCCTCCACAAGATCAGATGTATGTTCAAAATTCTTGGAATGTTCCCATGCCTTGGCAACAAAAAACTTACCCACAGCAATAATGGAGACCATTTCAGCAATATCCTCAACCATACCAATAATATCCTCAGCCATATCAGTAGTATCCTCAAACATATCAACAATATCCTCAACATCAAGTTGTCAAACAACCTCAAAACACTCAACAAACATTGCCTGCTCCACCAATAAATCCATCTCAATTACCACTTCCATCTAACCAGCCTCTTAGACCTACTCAGATACCTTCTCAACCTGTACCTAATCCAAATAATAGAGCAGATAGACCAGCCTACAGTGTAGATGAGGGAACATCTTACCCCATTCTACCTTTACAAAACATTGAGCTTAGGTCTAGTAGGAAACTTCAAAAAGAACCTCCAGTAGCTACCAAACAAAAAGAAAACAAAGAGAATGAAGATGAAACTCCAATTCAAAAGAAACAAAATGAAGACATCCAAAATAAACAAATGCAACCAATGCATCCACCACCTTTTCTGGATAGATTGATCCAAGCAAAACTCCCCGTGCCTTTACCTCAGTTTGATGCTTTAGATGAGTTAAAAAATGTGTATATAAAAATTCCACTACTTCAAGCCATAAAATACATTCCAATCTATACTAAAGCAATCAAATTATTATGCCTCAAGAAGCCCACAAAGAAAATATTTGACCCTCAAACTATTCATGTTATTGGACATCTAGCCGGCCTTATGACAAACACCATTTCAATGGGAAATTATGTTGATCCTAGTATTCCCAGAGTCACTACAATCATTAACAACATACCTATTCCAAACACTTTGATTGACCTTGGGGCTGCAATAACTGTGGTGACCCTTGAAACAATGAAAACACTGCAGCTCACAAATTTGCAATACACACCAATTGTCCTAGAACTAGCTGATAGGTCTAAAGTCATTCCTGAAGGGATTTTGGAGGAAATAATTGTTTCACTAGACTCTTGGGAGTATCTAGTTGACTTTTTAGTCCTTCAGCCAAAATCTAATTTAGGAGGACACCCTATCATCCTTGGTATACCATGGTTGGCAACTGTTGATGCATTCATACGGTGTAGATCACGGAATATGATTATTTCACGAGGAACTGAAAGAAAACAACTCACTTTATACCCATTAGCACAATCACCAGCAGTAGTAAACAGCTTATGGCTTGATGACAAATACAATGATAAAGAATAATTTCAATCTGTTTTCAGCATCAATCAAATCTATGATTTTCAAGAACATAATAATGATGATTTGGTAGAATTGTTCCTTTATCAACCTGATATTTCCAAAGAATTAAGAAATGAACAATACAATGCTGCAAATCAACTTTTAGCACAATGTTTTCAAGAAACATGTACCATTCATTCTTTTCAAACATTATTTGAAAACATTTTTCCCATTCAATCTATCACAAACACACAGAGTAAGACCATAGAGATTAGTCCAGGAAAAACATTGAATATTGGCACACACCTAGACTTATCTCAGGAAGAAAAATTGATTCAATTATTGAGAAAATATCAAAAGGCATTTGCTTGGGACTACACCGATATGCAAGGAATCCACCCAGAAACATGCACTCACCATATTTACACAGATATTAATGTAAGACCTGTGAGGCAACCACAGAGAAGAATGAATCCCATCCTTCAGGATATTGTTAGAGATGAATTAAAAAAACTACTGAAATTCAATTTTATTTATCCCATCTCTGACAATCAGTGGGTATCTCCATTGGTAGTAGTGCCCAAGAAAAATGGTAAGTGGAGGATTTGTGTTGACTACAGACAATTGAACAAATCAATCCTCAAAGATTATTTTCCACTACCATTTATTGACCAAGTTTTGGATACATTAGCTGGGAAATCATCATTTTCTTTTCTTGATGGTTTCAGTGGCTATAACCAGATCAGGATAGCCTTAGAGGACCAGGACAAAACCACTTTTGCTTGTCCCTGGGGCACTTATGCCTACAATGTTTTACAATTTGGACTCTGTAATGCTCCCACTACATTTCAGAGAGCTGTATTAGCTATTTTTGTTGATTTAGTTCATGAGTGTGTTGAAGTTTATATGGATGATTTTTCAGTGTATGGTAATTCATTTGATCATTCATTAGAAAATCTTGAGAAAGTTTTGAAGAGATGTATTGAAGCCAATTTATCCTTGAGTAATGAAAAGTGTTTTATGATGCTAAATTAAGGGGTAGTATTGGGTCATTATATTTCTTTAGAAGACATTAAAGTAGATCCATCAAAAATCCAAATCATTGTCAATTTTCCAATTCTGAAGACTAAAAAAGAGGTAAGAAGCTTTCTTGGGTATGGAAGCTATTATAGGAGGTTTATTTAACATTTTAGTAAGATAGCTTTACCTTTGTTCAAGCTTCTTGCAAAATATGTACCTTTCAACTGGAATGAAAATTTTCAAAAGGATTTTGAAACACTCAAAGAAAAGTTATCCACCACACCAGTTTTAAAAGGGCCTAATTGGACCCTACCCTTTCACATCTTTACAGATGCATCTGATACTGTAGTAGGTGCCTCATTAGGCCAAAAAGAAGAGTCTTTGAATTATGCTATCTATTTTATTAGTAAAAATATGGCACCTGCAGAACTTAACTACACAGTTACTGAAAAAGAAATGCTTGCAATCATACATGCTGTGAATAAATTCCGTCATTATATAACTAGTTATGAGGTTTTTATTCATACTGACCACTCTGCCATTAAGTACTTAATGAAAAAACCAATAAATAATGGCAGAGTTACCAGATGGTTGTTATTGCTACAGGAATTTAATGTTACAGTGTTGGATAGACCAGGTAAAGAGAACCAGGTGGCAGATTTTCTTTCTAGACTCCACAATCTAGGTGAGGTTGTTCCAGTTGAAGATTATTTTCCTGATGAACATTTATTTTCAATTTCAATAGTGGATCCATGGTATGCTGATTTAGCTAATTATCTCTCCAAAGGAAAGACACCTCCATATTTCACTTCAAAGGAGAAGAAAAGACTCATCAAGAAAAGTGCCAGATATTCATGGGTTAATGGAGATTTATTTTACACTGGTTATGATATGATTATTAGAATACGTGTAAGAAATGATGAAATAATTGATATTTTAAAATCTTGCCATGATGAACCTTGTGGTGGGAATTTTGCAACTAAAAGGACAGCATTCAAGATCCTCAGTCTTGGCTATTATTGGCCATCAATTTTCAAGGATTCCAAGAAGTATGTGAGAAGTTGTGACAATTTCCAACGTATGGGTAGACCAACTACTTCAGATGAGATGCCACTTCAGCCTCAAGTACATTTAGAGCCATTTGAAAAATGGGCTCTAGATTTTGTAGGACCCATCAATCCACCTTCAAAGGGTAAAAAGTATATCTTAGTATGCACTGACTATGTGACGAAATGGGCTGAAGCAAAAGCACTTGTCCGGGCAACTGAAAAAACAGTGGTAAATTTCCTTTTTGAAGAAATTTTTGTAAGGTATGGAGTGCCTATAGAGATAGTAATAGACCAAGGTACTCAGTTTACTTCAATGATGGTTCAAGACATCACAGAAAAATATAAAATCAAGAATAGGAAAAGTACACCTTACCATCCACAGGCCAATGGCCAAGTGGAATCTACAAATAAAACTTTGGAAGGAATTATCACTAAAACAGTGGCAATGAATAGAAAGAATTGGGAGGAAAAGCTCAAGGATGCTCTCTGGGCTTACAGAATCACATGGAAAGATACTACAGGATTTACACCATATCAGCTGGTGTATGGAAAAGAGGTAATGCTTCCTATTGAATTTCAGATACATACTTATAAAAGGGCTGCAAATTTAGGCATTGATCTCAATGAAGCACAAAAAGAGAGAATCATGCAATTGAACCAATTAGATGAAATGAGGTAGAAGGCATAAGAGAGAACAATCCCAATGCAGAAACAAAGGAATCAGTGGCATGACTCGCACATAAAGAAGAAAGAGTTTAAAGAAGGTGACTGGGCTTTACTCTTTGATTCCAAATTCAGAGATCATAAAGCCAAGTTCACAACACATTGGATGGGCCCATACAAAATAGTTCAAGTATTTGAAAATTGATCAGTCAAACTTACTACAATTGATAGAGAAGGAAACACCTTTATTGTCAATGGACATAGGTTGAAGATCTATCATAAGCCCATCAGCAAAGAAGATTTCATTCAAACTGTATCTCAGCAAAAGGAGGTTGAGATAACACAGCCATCAACTGTGATATCTCTACCTTAGTCATTTCAATTTCTTAAAAAATAAAAAACAAATAATAAATAATAATAAAAAAAATAATAATAATGGTTTAGATGTGAAAACCAGACTCTAGCACACTCTAAACTCGAATTCTTACTGGAAAACCAATCATTTGGCTGGTAAGAATTCATTGTTCTAATTACTTCCTGTTTGTTAAAATTTCAATAATGACTTGAGGACAAGTCAAAGAATTAGTGGGGGAGAAGAAACAGTGGTTTTTCCCTATCTCATCTCCTCATTCTCAATTTTTCAAGGAATTTGTTTTAGTAATTCAATGTTTCAATAAGAGTTGTTTTGTTCTAATCAGTAAAGGGACTTGTTCAAGCAACAAAATATGCAGTGGGACCTGTTTCAACATGATTATACAGAGGGACCTGTTCAAAGGCTATGTCAATACTACAAACAACAGAGGG
Source organism: Pinus albicaulis (assembly GCA_034641835.2). Classification (NCBI taxonomy): domain Eukaryota; kingdom Viridiplantae; phylum Streptophyta; class Pinopsida; order Pinales; family Pinaceae; genus Pinus; species Pinus albicaulis. The sequence continues at coordinate 92,570,138 of CM076578.1, read as the reverse complement.
ACATGTTCAAAGACTGCATCAAAGGTACACAAGGCTACTTCAGCAATTTTCAAAGGTTGCCTATCAGAATTCTAAACAAGGCTGCATCAACACCAAAGATGAATAGAAGCTTCACAAACATGACTTTTCAGATTTCAAGGGACCTGTTTATACTCATTTTCAAGGGACCTGTTTTAGAAGACAAGGATCGGTTACAAAGACAATCAGATCAGTCACACCTATACAAGAAAATTAGTTACACCTGCAAAAAGCAAAATCAAGATTTTATTAGCCAACAAGTGCAATGTATTGAAATATTTTTTTTTTTAGCATTTAAATTCCTAGATTATTTTAGTGTTAAATAAATAATTATGATTGCTTATTATCAATTTTATAACCTATATCAATCCATTCTAAGAATTCTAACCTATGAAACCATAATCTATCTTATTGCCTAATGGTTTTATAACCCTCATGCCCATATCCCTCTGCCTATTTCTATATGCTCATATCTATTACCACTCTACCTATTTCTATACGAACACTTCTATTTTCATAACACCCATTCCTATTCCTACCCATTCCTACCCATATTATCCATTTTAACCATTCCTACCCATACCCTCATACATTCATCATTGTTTCAAATAGACCTCTGCCAACAAAGTACCAACGGGTAGTGGCCTTATTAGACACCCAATGAGAAGATCTGCCAATGAAAAACATATGTTAAAATGCTTGCCTTCAGTTGATTTTATTCATTTTGACTACCAGAAGTACAAAAAACGATCTTTCGACCCAAATCTGCTTTTGAGTGTATCTGCCATGATTTCATTTCTTTTCCAACACGATTTATATACTTTGTTACCATGATTATGCTTCTGCAAATCTCTATCATTCCTCTGTATCTATGATTTGAACTCTCTGTGACACGTCTTCAGGCTCTGCAAATAAGACTACGGTCTTTCATAATAAACCTTATTCTCTGTGCCATCATCATAGCAATCTTATCTCATGGTAATAGGCAAAGTCAAGGTCGGGTGCTAAGTTTTCATTTTATGAAACTCTGAGTTCATAAAAGTCGGCTAACATTTGGGCTCTGAGTTTTAAAATAGAAAGGCCGAGATAACAGGTGTTGAAAAGGGGAGAAAATATAGGAGTCAGGGGTTATCCAGAATTTTGACTTCCGCCCAGAAATTGAAGATCAGAAATTTGCGACCAGCTCAGACATTTGAAGAAGTCACTTCAGAAACTTAAGGTCAGCTCAGTGGAACGAAACAAGAAAGGTAACAAGTTGAAAAACCCTAGTTAAATTTTTGTTTCACAGAGTATAATAAAAAAGGGTTAAAACGGAGATTTTAAAAAAAAAAATGACAAATAGAGCGGAGCCTGAGTAATTTGATAGCTTAAAATACCATGAATATTGTGTTAAAATTTTGAGGGAAAAACAATGGTTACCTTTTCTAGAGAAATTCAATGGAAACAATGAAGAAGTTATAAAACAGTTTGCATTCTCATTTAATGGAGAAAAAGCTTTGATAGGGAATTTCTCTTTCAGAATCTCAGAGGATACAATAGTTCAGTCATTAGAAATTAGTCCAGAAGGGGAAAAATATTTTAAAACCAAGCAGTTTAGTGAAAAATCGTGGACTCAATTTATGTCTAGATCAAGAGTTTCTTCTGTCAATTGGAAAAAGGGTGTTCCTAGGAGTTGGTTAATCCATCCATGGGATGAAATGGTATACATTCTCCAAAAATTTGTCACATGTGAAGGGAAATACAACATAGTATACTTGTATCACATCAAAATCTTGTTGCACTTAAAGGGTCAATGCACCATCAGTTTGCCTTACTTTCTTTTACAGAGTTTGACCAAGATGTCAAATACCATCCAGAAACAAAAGGGTAATGAAGATAAAAGCTTGTGCCATTTTGGCTTGATTAAAATTTTAATTGAATTTGAATTGCAAAAGAGAGGAATAACATGGGAAGGATTTTTAATTTCCAATCAAATCAAAACCAAAGAAGATGAAAAAGAGAAACAAGGAAGCACAAAATTTATGGTTGATGTTGATGAAATGAATGAGGAAACCCCTGAATTTAGATCAAGCATTGTTGCTGAGCCCAGTAGTAGTGTGAAAACAAGGAGAATGAGGCAAGAAGATGCCAAGAAAATTGCAAAAGACAAAATTTTCACTACTTACACAAGAAGATCAAGGAGGATAAAAAGAAACAAAATACAAGATGATCAACTAGAGAAAGATATAAATACACCAATGGAAATTGAAAGTAGTGCTAATTGACAGCCAGAACAAGATGCATAAATGGAAACTGAATGTAACAAGGAAGAAAGAAAAGAGCCAATACCTTCAAACAAGAAACAAAGAAAGCTAAAGAAACAAATCGAAGAGTTAAAAGAAGAACTTATGGAAGAAAATATGTTAGAAAGAGTCATAAAGAAATAAAATGAAGTGTTAAGAGCCCAGAGCAAGAATATTCAACAGAAAACTGAGAAATTGAAAATGAAAGTCAAAGAACTCAAAATTGATCAAATTGAAATATGCAAATGGGAAACAAAATGGTACACGCAGAAAAAGGCTCTCAAAGAAAAATACAAGAACATGAAGCATGAGTTTCAAGCCCAGAAGAATGTAGATTTATTGCTACAAGTAGCAGAAGCAGAAGCAGAACATAAAGGGAGCACATCAGGTTAGCATGAGGACATGCTAAATCATTGAGTTTGGGGGAATGTTGGTATTATTTTATGGCTATCTTTTTCTCCTAAATCCCCATCATTATCCACCATTTTCTTCATTAAACCTCCATAAATCCCTTATATTTTATTGAAATTGATTAATATAGCATTATGATTGTTATTTTTACATTAAAATTAATTTATGGAATTTTTGTGTTAAAAATTGAAATTTTTCAAGAAATTACAGGATGTGATAACTTCTTGTAAATGGTTTATGTTCTAACACGTGGAATAGTAGGTAGGTCAAAACGAAGGACATGGGCATGATCTGGAACGTACACAGATGGTGAAAAATATATCCAGCATCAGATTTGAAGTTCCTAAATATCTGGTCAACGCAAACCCAGCTAGTCTAGTAGAAAAATCTGAGTCATAAATGAATGAGCTTGATATTTTGCCTATGATTAGGGATTCCAAACTAATTCGATCTATTTTGGAGATCAATTAGGTTTAGAAGGAACAAAAATAGCCTATTTTGATTGTAATTTATGATAAATAAGTGAATGGAAGCATGTAATAGGCTAGTGATGCTAGTGATATTATTGAATGCAAAGAGAAAACTTGAGACTATGTACATGCTTCAGAACTCTGTTTTAATGTAACTCATTTCCAGATTTTAATCAGAGACAAAATCCTATCATTTATGGTGTTTTGAGTTAGCATTTTCATCATTTGAAGTTTCCCAAGTGTGCCTTCAAGCGTGGAAGGGCCCCCATGTGAAGTTGGTACAATTTTCTTTACATTCCCATTAGATTTAATATTCAGATCTGATTTAGTATTTTGTTTAATTTTCATGCTTTGAGTTCATCGGTTTTGATTAAGAGTTATTTTGATTTTATTCATCATTTTTATTTCATGGTTCATAGTTATAATTGAAGAATTCGATTACTAAATTAATGAACAATCCTTGTAAGAGGGTTTAATTGAGTATTGAATTCGAAATCATTTTTGTGATCTCTTTTTTAATGAATTCAATTTTTAGTATGCTTTAGTGTGTTACTTTGAAAGAGTTTTTGTGAACCATAACCTTGTAAAAGGATTGAAAACTCAGACAATTAGTAGCACTCTGTTTTTAGAACAATAGATCAGATTTAATTACATGAGTGTTTAAAGTGTGTGAGGAACCACATATCAATCTCTTGTAAAAAGAGTGCTAGAACCTACTACAATAAACATTCACTTAGGAAATCAGATCCTTTTAGGTCTATATACATTAGAAAAGTGCCTCTAAGATTACCTACCTTGGTTGACAATAAATTGAGCCTAATCTAGAATAGTAGATTGGTCTATACACCGTGGAAGCATGGATGGTTACACAAGGGAAATATTTTTAGGCGCAATAGATGCAGTATTCGCCTCTCGTTTGTCTGACTTCTTCTTCTTCTTCTTCTTCTTCATTGTCTTCTTCTTCTTCTTCATAGCCACCTGGTTACTGGAGTCCAAAATTTCACTAGGCGAAGCAGAAGAGGAAGACGAAGAAATAGGTGAAGAAGGGGAGAGGTCCACCTTAGAAGCAACATGATGTTGTTCTAGTGGAGGAGATGGTTGTATGGTGGATGGAACACTCGGGACCACCGAGGTAAAAAATAACCATACAGGCAATCCAAGAGTTAAACCAGGGAGGGACAACGTTGCCATGTAAGGAGCACCAACATTCCCAAAAGCAGGAAAAAGACCAAGATTCCCTTCGGAAGGGATTACTAGGTTAGTGAATTCTAGAAACATTGCCATTAGAAACAAATTTAAGACAACACCCTAAGGAAACTAACTTTAACCAGGAATATTCCGTGGGCAGTGAATTTTTAAGACATTGAAACAAAACTCTGTCGTTTCATATTTTAAGAGTCGAGAAACAAGAAAAAGGTGACTCTATCACTTTCAGGTTGGAAAAGAGCATGAAAGGACAAGTGCTCGATGATCTTTTCAAATTTATGGAGTCAGTAAAGATAAAAAATGACCGCTCAAGTAGCCCAGGTAAAAGGGTGTACCAGGTTCTCGTGAACTGCCATATACACCTTGGTTATGAAACAAAAGAGAAATCAACCAAGGACTTGACGTACGTGCAGGTAGTCTCCCCGAATGCTGTGTTCGGTGTATCAAGGTCACAAGGCATCATACTTGGCTTCATATGGATAAAAGGATTAGAACCTAGAGGGGTCTCACTTTATATACTCGACGGTATGAGGAGCACAAGTCCATACTAGCGCTGTCTTTAGCTAGATGGTGAGCTACAACTACTAGGTTTAAATACGCTGGAACACGTCTCTAACTTAGACCACTAAATTTTCCGTTAGGTTTGAATGTTGCCTTAGGTTAATTGAATAAATTTTTAAGTTGATCTTGTATTTATGTTTCAATTCCAAGGTCATACCGAATGTTGAATCTCATGAATCCCTAAATGAAAGCTACATGCCATAAAATACCATTTCGTTCAATGAAAAGCTATCTACGAGAGAGTTAAGAGCTTCCAAGTGATAGCAATAATATGAACATATGAAAACATCCACTACTGAATCTGATGCAAGCTAATGAAATTGAAAAGCTCTTCCCTAGGATTATATAATGCTAGAAATGCAAAAGATTTTCCAATTTTCACTATGCTAATCAAGAATGCAAAAGATTTTTCTTTTTGTATTTTCCAATATATCAGAGCAAGTGCACTAAATAATATGAAAAAATAAATCAAAACACCAATTTTAGAATGGTGAAGTGAGAGTTGAAGAAAAAAAATTTCACTCAACTCAAAACAAGCACAACAAGACTCAAACCAATGACGAAATCCCTCAAATCAAAGAAAAGATCTCAAAAGAGACCCAAACAAGCCATGTAATCTAGGCCTAGAGTGACAAGAGTAAAACTGAACGAAAGAAAAGACAATCACTCAAATGGATCCAAAAAGCTGAATGTAAAGAAGCAGAAGAAAAGTTGACTGGGAAACCAAGGACCTGAAACTCCCAAGGGAGGCTCAGTAGGCTGAAGCACTTAGAAGACCTAGGGCTGAAAGGAAAAAATGACAAAAAAGGGCAAACAACCAAAGGGTAAGGACTAATCTCAGTAAAAAAAAAACATTCAAATCAAGCTAATAAAATACCCAAAGACACCAAGAGAGACCAAAAACTCCAAAAACAGGGGAAACCCTAGCACCTACAGGAATTGGCGCGACTGTCTAGTTGTAATCTGCGCCAGACAGGGGATGGCACAAGTGATAAACTAGCAACAAGCGCCATCTGGCTCGACTGTCAAGCTGGAACCCTCGCTAATCAAGCCAACCTTGGAAAGATGGAAATTTTGGAAAAATAGAGGTCAAATTGATCCTCTGGGGCTGAATAGGGGTCTTAGACTCAGTACAGATAATCAAAAAAGCAAGCTAAGCAGGCAAAGAGCAGGAAGACGACCTAAAGGAAGAAAGAAAAACTCACACTGATCCCCAGTGGAGTCGCCAATTTTTTGATGAGGTAAATCCCCTCTGTGGACAGAGGTGATCCCACTAGCACTAGAGTGGGTCTAGCAACAAACAAGACACGCTACAGTATCGATTCCTAGTTACAAAAGACAAAGCTACGATGGATAGCCTACCTTGATTCCTATGTTGCTATTGTCGAAGGAGAATTGTTGCTTCCCATTCCTAAGGAGAAGTGTTGCTTCCCATTCCTAGATTGATAGATCACAATCCTTTCGCTCACCGCCTATGGACACCTGTACACATGCAGAGGAAAAGCAACGACATACAATGTACTAATGCAAACATGTAACTATCAATCATTCGGAAAAGATTGAATCAAGTTGCATTACACAAATAATCAATACAACGATGGAACCAATAACATAGTCGAGCATATATTAAAATATGAAAGAAATATTAAAACCGAGTTCCGATGTCACGTTCTTCCTTCGGTAGGGCTTCCATCGGAGCGTGTCTCACAAATCTTGTCAGGAATTTAGACAAGGCTTCCCTCTCTTATGGGGTTCTCCTTGGCTCTACTCTCAATAGTCACTCAGCTATAGTTTTTTTCCCAAATGTTTAACTCGCTTGCAAATAGAGAGGGCAGGCTTTTATAGAGGGAGAAGGAGAGGTTAGGATCCCTATAATCATGGGGGAGAGTCCTATCTCTTAGGAAGGTTCCATGAGAGGTGGAAAACCACTTCCTAAGCAGGGAGATTCAGAGCCAAAAAATCCAATCTCTTTTTGATGATTCATTCTGAAGTTGTTAGAATCAAACTTTTGCCTTTTATTTTTAAAAAACATTCCCAAATAGGCTTGGCGCAGGCAATACATAGGGACAGAGCGCCAGGTGGTGTGGGCTTAGTGTAAATTTCCCTGTTTGGCACGAGTGATGAACTGGCTACGTGCACCAATGCCCAAACATATGTTTTTAGTGATTTTTTGAGGAAATGTTCTTCAGGAGAATTCTTTCCCTTATGCAGAAGGATGCCATCAAGGTGTTTTCAGGACATTTTATTGTTCACAGGTCATGGGAATGGTCCTCCAATGTACGGGATGAGGGATTGTAGGGACGATGACAAAATGCTGTGTAGCATATGTCCCCTAAAGCATGAGGTCTGAGAGAGAGGGAGGGGTGAAATTCTTTATGAGAACGCGTTCAACTGAAAACACGGCCATCAGAAGACTTGCGAGTACAAATACAAATGATATCTCTAATACATGATATGTGGTATGGGCACAACCATCCATAAAAGAGTACAGAAACAATGAGATCCAAGGTATGGACATAGCCATCGAGCAAAATAAGTATCAATAAGTAGACTCAGGTATGATCACAGCCATCCAATCAAAAGAGTCATGTAATAAGTCATAATAATCCACAAAGAACCTTCAGGTATGGTCGCAGCCATCTAATCAAAAGAGTCCTGTAATAAGTCATAATAATCCACAAAGAACCTGCAGACCGGATTTCATCAAACAAAATCCAAGGTCTTGCGCTCCATCTCGACCCGAACAAAGTACAAGCTTGAGCATGCGAATATGTGAGATGAAGTCAAACATGCAAGAACTTCACCTGATTACCAGCCAATGATGAAAGTTGTTAACAGACGCGAGAGAAACCACCAATAATGACAATGGCTCTCAAGGTACAAGAGGTACAATCCATGGAATGGCGTCGAACACTGGCAGAATCATTCGATCGAAGGCCAATAATGAAAACCTTATGTCGAATGCGAAGAACCTGCCATTGAGGCATGCAGGCTCCAAGGTACCTGAAGGGAGTCTCTAGATAAACTTCCTGGATAATGAGCTGGAGTCGAAAGGAAGGGACCTTGATCGAAGGTGGGCCATAATGTTTCCCCCATCATCGACACGAGATAGAGGAATATAAATTTTTGTGAATCAAGACTAACAGAGAATCAGAGGGAGGTTGAAATTTGCAGAGGCAAACTTCTCTTAAACATATCGATGGCACGACACTGGATTTGGCAGTATTTGACATCAAGGGATCTGAGGTCATAACGATGTGGAAAATAGCAGATCGGTGGTCAAAAGGGATTACCCAAACCCATGGAAGCAAGCAAATAACGAGATGAGATGTCCCCAACCCAACACGAATGTAGACAAGTGCCATGTTCAAGAGCGACATACTACCAACACGACTATGATTTTGGTTCCATTTTCCCCCACCATTTCTGGCGAGTACCCCAATTATTTTTGAAAACAAACTTGAAGGGGATAGCATGTGCTTGCGATGTAAGATTTTCCTTCGAACAAATCCAACCTAGTACATTTTATGAACCCTAAGAAGGAGGAACTCGAGTAACGTCATTACGATGGAGTCCGATGTCATCAATTTTTAACGAGTCTGACAAAGGGATAAATCAGAATCTTTTTATATTTAGAGAGTTTGAAAAGAAGGCGAAAAAGAAAACTCCAACAGTCTCTTTTCGTAAATAGTCCCTCAGATCCGAAAAGGTAGAAAACTGTGTCTGAGAAAACCTCCTAGTCGCAATAGGCTAGGGTATTCCTTTTTCATAAATAATATATCCCATCTCGAAAAAGGGGTAAACGTATACTATGTAGATATCGCTTTGCAGCCAATTTAACTAGCTCAAAACGACAAGCGTCTCGGCAATCTTTTCAATTGTTGAGAGTCAGAAAAGAGCTGAAAGATGACTCCTCCTAGAGGAACGAGTGGTATTAAGGGTAGCTACTAGTTCTGGTAATGGTGGAACTGCTCAAAACAAGTAAAGGTCAAGAGGTTGGCTAACAAGACCACTCATCGCAGCGGTTCCTCAGGAATGGGTGAAACAACCAAGTGAAGGCATATGATCGGCCAAGTAGATAGTGACGATGGAGTGAGAAAACCAAGGCTCATCTGGCAAAAACAGGCTGATAAAATGGCAATCACAAGAGGTAAAATGGGAATGGTTTCATTTTTACACAAGCTTGAAATCAGGAAACTCTGCTTGAAGTTGGTTTCATTTTTACACAAGTTTGAAACAAAGATAAACTATGCTTGAAACCGGTTTCATTTTTACACAAGCTTGAAATAGAAACAAACTATGCTTTTAGTGGGTCAAGTATTGCTCAAAGATACAGGACTCAATTCGAAGTTGTTAGAATCAAACTTCCACCTTTTATTTTTTAAAAACATTCCCAAATAGGCTTGGCTTGGGCAATACACAGGGACAAAATGCCAGGTGGCACGGTCTTAGTGTAAATTTCCCTGTTTGGCGCGAGTGATGAACTGGCTGCACACGCCAATGCCCAAACATATGTTTTTAGTGATTTTCTAAGGAAATGTTCTTTAGGAGAATTCTTGCCCTTATGTAGAAGGATGCCATCAAGGTGTTTTCATGACATTTTACTGTTCATAGGTCACGGGACTAGTCCTCCAATGTACGGGATGAGGTATTGCAGGGACAGTGACAAAATGTTGTGTAACAAAAAGAGGCTTGATGAAACTCAAAATAGACATAAGAGGAATGCAGGACACTTTGCTGATGATGATCATAATCAGGACCTTAGACTGTTTATGGTTGATTCTAATCAGAATGATGAAGCAGATACATGGTATGTAGATTCAAGAGCTTCCACTCACATGAAAGGTAACAGACAGTGGTTTGAAAACTTCAAAGAAACCAGCAGTGGTGCAAAAATATACTTTGGTGATGACAAAGGGTATCAAATCAAAGGGTATGGTAATGTACCTGTCATATTGTCTAAAGGAAATATTAGGAATATCCAAAATGTAATGTATGTACCCAAAATAAAAGGGAATCTGATCTCTGTTTCTATGATAACAGATCAGAATCTTAAGGTATATTTTTTTAAGTCTTATTGTGTTATTAAAGTTTTTCTAGATTATATGAAGACAATTGTATAAGGGATTTGAGTGGGAGGTTTGTACAAGCTGAATTTGAAGAGTGCGCCACACGAAGCATTGACATCATCAGGTATGATTGCAGAAGATTTATGGCATCATAGATCTAGCCATATTAATTCAATGATCTGCTGCTACTTCAAAAAAGAGGTATGGTCAATGGTCTCCCTATTTTAAAGCATGTTGATGTTGATTGTGAAGCATGTGCTCTTGGTAATATGCACAGAGATGAGTTCCCTGTAAATGTATATAGAAAGAAGAGAGATATACTAGAGTTAGTCCACATTGATTTATGTGGTCCAATGCAGACAAGGTCATTGGGAGGTGCTTATTATTTCTTATTATTTGTTGACGACTTTACGAGATTCACATCGGTATATTTTCTCAGTAAAAAGAGTCATAATTTTGAATACTTTAAACAATTTAGAAGCATGATTGAGAAGCAGACATGTAAATTCATCATGATTCTCCACTCAGGCCAAGGGGGAGAATAGAAGAAGGCTGCTTTCATCAAACATTGTAAATACCATGGGATACTACAACAGTTTATAGTACCTCACACTCCTCAACAGAACGAGGTTATATAGAGGAAGAACAAAACCCTTGTGGAGTGTGCTCGCAACATGTTAAAAGGTAATAATCTGTCTAATGGTTTTTGGGTGGAAGCAATAAATACTGCAATATATTTGAAGAATAGGAGTCCAAAAAAAATTCTTGAGTTTAAACCTCCATTTGAATCTTTATTAGGTTTTAATCCCGCAGTTAAACATTTAAGATTTTTTGTCTCCAAAGCTTTTTCTCATGTTCCAAAGGAGGATAGGAAGAAATTGTATTCAAATGCCATTAAATGCACTTTTATTGGGTATTGTATTGAGTTTAAATCTTATAAATTGTTTGATCCCTCTACTCATAAAGTATTTGCATGTAGAGATGTAGTATTCCATGAGCATGATCATGGTGGAAATTATGATAACAACAATGAAGAATGGGACATTCCTTTGTTGATGGAAAAAAGGGAGTGATGAAACGGGGGACAACCATGAGCAGGAGCAGTAGAAAAAGGAAGAAGGAGATGGCACAGATGCAATAGCCAAGCCAATTCCGCAAAGGGGTGATTAGAACATGTTTGTAGCCACTCCACCACTCAGGAGATTAGGTAGGCAAACTCAATTTCCAGCAAGATATAGGGAAAATTCTTTTATAACTAGTATGTTAAATGTTGTTGAACCCTCTAGTTAAAAATAAGCCAATCAATATTATGAATGGAGGGTAGCCATGGAAGAGGAATATGAATCAATACTTAAAAACAAAACTTGGGATTTATTTGAATGACCTGAAGGAAAACAACCCATAGGTTGAAAATGGATCTACAAGCCTAAATTTAAATCAGATGTGAGTATAGATAAATATAAAGCTACGCTGGTTGCAAAGGGGTACTTGCAGAAAGAAGGTACATACTATGAGGAAACATTCGCCCCTGTAGCTAAACTAAACTAAATCAGAATGTTCATTTCCTTAGCTACCAAACATCATTGGATGATACACCAGTTAGATGTGAAATCTGAATTTTTAAATGGGGATTTGAAAGAATAAGTGAATTTAGAGAAACCTAAGGGGTTTGTTAAACAAGGGAAATAAAATTTAGTCTATAGATTGAAGAAAGCGTTGTATGGACTAAAACAGGCACCCATATCATGGTATGGTAAAATTGATTCATTTTTCATGCAACACAATTATAAAAGAAGCAAGAATTATCCTAATATGTATACCGTGCTTGATAAAGATGGGTGAATTGTTTTGATTTATTTATATGTATATGATCTTATCATACAAAAAAATTTTGATGAACACATTAAAGAAATAAAAGAGAATATGTCACATGTTTTTGAGATGAAATACCTTGGACAGATACACTACTTCTTGGTTCTTGACGTCTGGAGAGATTCAAGCCAGACTTTTCTATCACAGGGTAAGTGTTGAGACAATTTAATTACCTATCATTTAATTGTCAACCCGAGGTTTCGTAAAAATTGTGAAGCATGTGTGCGCTATATATTCTAGAAATTAAACTTTAATTTAGATTAATATAACTACAAAATCAAATTATGACAAACCAAAAACATAAGGAAAATGAAATCAATCTACATAAAGGAAAAACTTAATCTAAGAAAGGCAATTCAAATCCTATTCACAAAAATTGCTTGATATGAATGTGCACATAATATCTTGAAAATGAATCTTTTGATCTAGTAATTAAAATAAATATAACCTACTTGCATGAAATGAAAATTTGATCTATACACATACTTGCATGATTGAAATCAGACTCAATATAATGAAATCTATGAAAATGGGAAATATAATCTAGGAAAGCATTCAAAACACACTTACTAGAATTGAAATATTAATCTACTACACACACTTGCATGAATGGGAAAACTAATCTACTTGCATGATTTAAATCAAACTTAACAAGAAAGTAAATTTACGCTAATGAAAGAAAATCTAGTCTAGAAAAGCAAGAAATCTTTAATCTATTAAAATAAGAAATATAATCTACCAAATATGTATAAGTGGAAATCTAAACTGTCGCACATGCATAAATAGAAATCTAAAATACGATACACTTGCATAGAATTGGAAATATAATCTAGGCACACTTCATGAATTAAAAATATAAACCTCTTGCAAGAATTGAAATCTAAAAAATATTAACTACAATGAAAGCAAAGTGACCAATTCACAAGAGCACAGAAGAAAAATGAGCATATGAAAATTTAACTTATGAAAGCATGCAGATGAACATAAATGAAATAATAACAAAGCATGAAATGAAAACTAAATTAAAACTAAATAAATGAATGAAATTATGATACAAACTCACACTCATTTAGGTGGTCAATCCAATGATGCATGAGGATGGCAAGTGAAGAAGATGCATATGCAATCAAAGTGAAAGAACACTCATGAGTATGGTACCAAATCTAATTCTTTATTTAGAACAAGAGCATAACTCCAAAAATTAAACATGCCTTTGAGAGCATAAGGCTCTCCAATTTATACAAAAACATTAGAAGCTACCTAATTAATTAGGATCCACTATTCTCCCCTTATATCCCTAAACATCTCATAGAGTTACAACTCAAATAGGTAATGATGAGAGACATATCTTCTTTGACCATGATTTCTCTCCATGAGATATGGTTGATTCCTATCCAAAATCTTCTTCCAATCTTGAAGAGAATTTGAAATTGATCCTTGGAGGCCACATAAGAGTGTCTTGGAAGCTTCCAAATGACCTACACTTGTCATGAAACTCAAGCCACTTTTAGATATTAGTAAGTATATATCATTTTTCTAATTTTTAATCATTAATTCACTATAAACACTTGAAAAATATAACTTTAGGAAAATACAATTATGAGCCCATATGATGATAGAGATGTAGGGTCATGTAGTGACAAAGTGATGTAATGAAGGTGATAAAGGTGAAATGAGGTGTGAATGAAGTGAAAATATATGTCATTTTAAAGACATTTTGGAGACCCAACATAGCCCCCAACTAGAGTGATTGCATGTCCTCATGCAAATACTACATTAATTCATTTGATTTGACTGTAACGTATTTTGCTTTTGAATGAGCTTGGCTTATATCAATGCTCTTTAAACTTTGCATTCGATTATATTTGACAATTTCATTTCTTTTTGCAAAGTATTCCTTACCATATATTGAATTGCAACATGTTTGGTTGGTTCTTGTGTGGCAACCAAATTTTAATTGGTATTGGTTCTTGTATATCAATACCTTATTTATTTTTGTTGCAGCAAGGTTCCTTTAACATTTTAAGAATTCATATTTAAATCAGCCATATAATATTCTCATTATTTAGTCGTCATTTTGCAAATCATACAATTTTTTAACCATAATGCAATCATAATTTATTAGGACAAGTATGTTAGGATGAAATGAAGTGATATGAAAAGTGATTATAAATAGATGTTCCTTCCTCCCCCCAACTAAAGGTGTTTTTGGTTTTTAAATGAGAAAGGAAATATGGTAAAGTATTTTCCAAATATTATAATTTCAGTATTTAAGGAATTTTATGATTAAAAGATAGAAAAGAACATACCTTTACTTACTTAAGAAGTGGACAAATTGTGCATATGTAGAGAAGTGTAGATCCTGCTATTGAATCATGGAGTAGAATTTCATCTGCTTCTTCATTGCATAAATGGTGGATGAGGTCGTGAAAGTGGATTCTTTATTTTTTTGCTAAATCTGGTGTATTCACTGCAAAATGCTATAGTGATATAGTCTTCACCTACTACAAAACCCAATGGTACAATTCTAGTCATGCGAAAAATGTGTTGTTGTCGAGCATGAAGAGAAGTCATTGGATTACTAGCCATTAATGAATGTTGTTAACCAATTCGAGGAAAACTCGCCATAATGCTAACAAGTGCCAAGGTACCTAAGTACATCTTGCGAAGTGTGAAGAGCTGAGCTTATGTAGAGCCACTTTCAAGATCTAAAAATCAAGGGACATTAATGTATTCCCATTATTGTCAGCGAGAGAACTTGTCATTAATGCATACAAGCCTCCAGATACTAATAAGGACTCTAGCCTTGATCCTAGATAAGGTGTTGATGTTGATAGGCCAAGACTTGTTAGAAGGGAGGCATTAATGAATCCCCCATCATCTAACGCAAGTATGGAATAATGATTTTGGAAGGACCATGGATGAAAATTTGCATCAAGCAGGATTTATTTAATGGAAAGGAAAATGAGAAGAGGGTAAGCAAGTGAATGGAAAGAAAAATGACAAATCAGCATGTAAGAAAAATGAATGTATTTATTAATGGGTTAATGAAAATGAATGGAAATTATGGAAAATGTAAATGGAAAATGTGAAGGAAACATGCGATACTTGCAAGGAAAATTGTGGCAATGATGTTTAGCGAAAATGCTTGAATATCTTTGTGAGTTTGGAGAGGAAAAGTGATGGAATTTATAGATGATAGAAATGGATCTTATTGGTTCATGTTTCTTGAAATTGGTCGTAGAAAACCAATCATGCATAAATTGGCTTCCTTCAATTCTCTGATTGTCCACGAACCTGAAAACAAACATGGCACTAACATTGCAATAAAACCTAAGTGTTTTCAAAGAGAAGTGATCAATTTCTTTCAATACCTACGCAAATTGTTTTTTCATAATTAATGCTTAGTAAAATGTATTTATGGCATGTCTTCGTTTCAAATTATCATGGTTAGTCCAATTTCACAATTGCGATAATAAATCCAATTTCTAAAAAAATGACGATATGCACAATTTCCTCAATTTATGTTGAACCATATCATTTCATAAAGATAAAGAAATATTATTTTTTGAATTCTTAATGATTCTTGCAAAACAATATTCAATCAAAATTTTCCAATCGACCCTGTAGATAAAGTGCTCTTATGGTTCTTCTTCTTCCCTGTATCATGCTTGAAAACGTAATATTAGACAAAATTATTTCGATAATGCAAAAACTCAATGTTAACAAAATTCAGTTTACAATTAAATTTACTTAAGGTGAGCTATTGTGCCTTTATTAAATTAATTTTATCTAGTGTTTTCTCATTCTTTTCCTTTGTTTCTTACTTTGACGGGTGTGTTTAAATAAACCATCACAACAACTTTTTATCCATTTGCTCCAATCATGAATTTCACATCAATTTTTAAGACACATTTTTTTTAATGGCAATAACATACAATATAATTACAATCTAAAAATTAATGAAATATTTACAAAACAAAATTGAAATATTAAAACATCACTCCATGCCTCCTGTATATAAGGGAGATCAGATCTTCTCCTTCCATCATGGTCGCAACTGAATTAGTGCATTAAATTAGAAATTGTTTTTATCACACAATCTAGCAAATAAGGCTCTAAAGAACCTCAAAATATGGCAAATGGTTACGAATTTGAGGAAATTTCTCATTGTGAACCTAATTCACCCCATTATGAGAAAAACCCATGTTTTATTTGTTTAATATTAATTTTCATTTGATCACAAAATGCGTTTTAAAAATGATGTTTTTAGGTTGTTACACATTCTAGAAAATGCTCTAGTTAACAAAATTGATTGCTGGATCATGGGTTGTTCGTGGGCTCCTCTTGTTATCGGTGCAGGCCATAGCACTTTTAAAGAGATGATTGTAGGCATAAAGCCAAATCTCAGTATCGTTGGCCCTCTCGAATGCGATGCCATCGTCCGACACCAATTTTGATCTCCCATGTTTTATGCCCATAAAAATGCATCTCATAGATTGATACATAGATTTCTTCTCAGCTTGTTTAGAATTCGTGGATTGAAGGTTGATACAAAGCCTATTCTCAATTTTTTAATTTTCTTGGAAATGAAAACAAACATAAAAGAGAATTGATTTTATTTCAAATTTTACATTATCCTTATTCATAAACGTGATTTTTTTTATTGAAAATGTTTTTTTTTTGGCTCTTACTACACCACTAGAAATCCAAGTAAAATAAAAACAAATAAAAGAAATAAAAAATCTAAAAACTAAAAAATTTAAAATTTTAATCAAGAACTAAATTAAGAACCTAAATGCAATCAGATCTGATTTTATTTTTCTACTTTATCCTAGATGTTATTTGAAAGGAATTTTTTTTTTAAGTATATGAATGTTTCCAATGGAGCCATTTACAGATTAAAAATCATGAAATGCTCACATCCAAATTTGCAAAATGTACCTGATTTCGTGTGAGGACATGAGAAATCATTTTCATTTTTGGATCTGGTACAAAGATTAGTTGAAGGTTGAATGAATGTTGTGACATAGTTACTTGTTGAAATCACTCGTCAATATAGTTTTTGCACTCAAAAGAATATTTGATCTGCATTATATATCTTTCATCCATAAATGGTTTAGTATCGATTTTTTTTTTTTAATTTTACAAAATTGGTTGAAATGTATGTAGCTAAATGATTTATCTGTAATATCCCAAAATGGGGATGCAACAATATTTAAACACAATAATGAAAGATCAGTGATACATCAACACATAAAATGTAAGAAGATTCAAATATCCATCATATTAAGATCATAGCAGCAAATGTATACAAATCCTTGAGGAAATGATCACTCAAGTTGGGTAAAACAAGCCTCAAGAGAACATGTACATGAAAAATGAAGATCACTGCTACATAGAAAATGCCCAGGGTTATGACAACGCAGTTTTATTAGAGATAACTGCTGCTGAGAAGTGTAAATACAAAAATATACAAATATAAGGCCCACAAAATGTTGGGAGTTAAGATCTAAGCTCCCAAACATAATTTCAAGGCAATCCTGGAAGGATTTCCTGAAATATGCAAAATGGAAAAAATGTCGGAGTTGTAGTCTCAAGACTGAGTAGCAGCTGCAACTCAAGAACTGGATGGAGATGGCTAAAGATGATGCACAAGCTAAACATACCTCCTCCAATGGATCTTCCAAGTGAAAGGTTGATCCTAACACTAAAGATCTCACCCTCTAAACAATCACTGCAACCCTCACTGAAAATAACGCAGTCAAGGAGAGGGATTGTGCTGTAGATGATGGAAAATGGTTGGCCTAATGCCAAATATAGTGAAATCAGCTCAAAGTCTTCCTCATTGATCCTCCAAAGGAAAGAAGGCTTCATCCTCTGAAAAATAAGCTCTGGAAGTGGTGTTGAGAAACCTCTACTGCAACACCCTGCAACACAACTTTATACTACTGTAGAAATAACGTTGTAGCTGAAGGAGGATGCTTGGCCGCAAGCCTGGATGTGGAGAAATTCAGTACAAGCTCCCTCAAGATGCCTCTCAAGAAAGGAGAAGGAATTCATAAACATGAATCCGTTGTGCTAAACAGCACAGCAACTCTGCTAAACAACAAGAGAGTGCAAAATAGTCTTACAGACCATAAAATCAATAATCAATATCATGTCCTTCTATGGCTGCCTTGCCCTCCTTTTATACAAACGGAAGCCCTCTCACCATGGGTCCCACTCATTTGGGTTTCCTCCACCAAGGAATCTTCCTCCCACTATCTCTGTGCTGTCTCAAAAGATGATCTCCACCTCCTATCCCAACGTTGTTGACTTGGTCAAACTTGACCTTGTCCACATGCAAATGCCCCTTTTCACACATGAGGGTGTGAAATCCAGCTCTTATGACTATCCCTCTTCACACTATGAGGGATTTTATTCATATTTCTGAAATTTATGGGCCTCCTTACCCATTTATTCATCTCCTAAGTGAAATCAGCAAAAATCAATATTCCAATTAGCTGCATGCTAAATTTGGAATATTACAGTCCTCCCCTCTCAAATGTTGCTTGTCCTCAAGCAACTGCAAGGATAGAACTGAAGAGCCTCCTCTTCTCCCTCTGTAGCATCCTCATATGATAAAATCCTTCAAGTATCAAGATGTTGTCTCGTCAATATATCTCCAAGTTGCCCCTCCCAAGTATGTAAGCTAGCTTTTGGTGTGTATCCCAAATAGCTATCATCATGTAAAACATCCATGGAGGCAACAATGAGTTGTCTAAAGGCCTTATTGAGGCATGAGGTTTGATATACATTGGTATCTACCATCCCCATATGAATCTCCCATCCCCAAGCTATCATCCATAAAAAATGAGTTATCTTCCAACATGGCAACTCCTGAAAATCCTCCTCCACCTTGGGCTCCTGAAAAGTGGGTGGGTTGAAAATATGAACATGGTAGAAAAATTATCCTATCCCATGATTTCCTCCTTTCCACTTATGATAAGTGTAGAGTATCTTCTGATATTGGGCTGTAATAATGTTGCCCTCAAGTGGCAAGATGAAGACTAGACCTCCAAAGATCCCCTCTCCAACGTTGTGAATCAAGCTGGCCCAAACCATACCATATATGATGAATAGGATTGATCATTATATGGCATCCAATCAATCCTATAGCCCACCTCATAAAGGAACAAATGTTTTCCTGTAGTGGCCATATCATATCCCATGCTCCCATTAGAACATGCAATGCAAAAAGTGTGGGAATCCTCTTCCCCAAAGGACACATCCAACCAAGGTGTCTCCCCCAAATCATGCTCCCAATAAAATTAATAGCAATAGCAACATAGGGAACTACAATGATAATCATAATAGCTGCCATATGAAGCAAGGGAGAAGGAAAATGGTCCCTCAAATGCAACCAATGCAGTTTGACTCTCAACTGCAACAGAAAATGAAATGATGGGTGGCCTCGGCACCACTTTCTTGCTGCCCCAATCTCCTCACAAGTTTGGAGAAAGTGTATGGTGTATGGTGAAAAGTGAGCATGCTTTGCAAAAGGTACAATCTCCCCAAGTCCTCCTAGGGAGTGGCCATCACCAATACTTCTTATGGCCTCAAGTAGACCATGAAGTCTAGAAGGAAGAGTGCTCCTTCCTTGAGAAATATCTTACACATGTATGGTTAAGGGTTGCACATATACATTATACAAATCATTATGCAAAAAAATAGTACCCTTACCATATGTTTTACCCATGCAAATGGAGTGTCTCATAGATGAGTCTCCTCTCATCCTCAAAGCGAAAAGAGGTGATTGTGCTAACTCTTCCAAAGAGTTATATATCTCCTCCATATCCATTTGATTCATGCATCTCCTCAAATGTTGATATATCTCCTCCTCAAAGCCTTCCCAAATGTACCCCTACATGATGGTGTGGTATGCTCTCATGGAATAAGTGTGGCTGAAAAGGAAATATTCATGAGCTGCTTGTAGTAACTTCTCCTTGAGCTTGGAATAAGAAGATCCTACTACGATAGTAGATGACCCCATCTCTGGCTGAATATCCCTCCTCATGAAGCTGGTCATCCAATATCATACAAGTAGAAAGATCCTTGGAATAATCCACCAACAATTGGAATTTCCAATATGGGTCTATCCTCCATAGTGACAGAACTAATGATCTATCACAAAGAACATCTGTCATATGGTTTTCCTCCTCTTTGATATCTCCCATGTCAAAGATGCAAGTTGGAAGGTTGTTATCCTTCCCATGTTGCTCCTACCACAACGCGGAATCTAAAATGAGAGTGGGCAAACATAATGTTGAGAGAATGCCTCTCTCCTCCTTGAGCGTACCCAAGACTCTCAGTGCTATATCAAGTTCTCCCAAGGTCTCCACTCCTCTAGAATCAATGAGTGGTGCCTCAAAATGTGAAACATCTCTCATCATCTGCTGATCTGGTGGTCTCCTTGGTGAAATGTCTCCATGCAATGAGACATCAACATCAAAAGTAGACTGCATATATGAATGGACGAACTTGTCCCTACCTTCACTGTGCAATCCAGTCTCCCTCTTATGTGCATCAACCCTCTAAAATAGATGGGGGTGTGTGCTCCTCATCAAATTATGTTGGCCATCCTCCCTACCTCCTCCTTCCATCTGCATGGTTTCACAATCTATCAACAATGGCACATGCTGATCATGGGTTGTGCCTTGATCTCCAGATATGAGATCCTGGGGAATTCTTTGCAATGATACAACAACCCTTCTAGTTGGAGCATGTGCTCCATCTACCTCTGCATGAGGTGCTAGATCTACTATAGACATGACAACGTTGTTGCCCTCAACTATTTCTTCCTCTCCAATATAAATGGGAAACCTCCCAAGAATTGGATCCTCTTTTGAAAAACGGATCTCCATACCCTCTTGCTCAAGAATATAAGATAGAGGTCTTGCCTCTAGAAAGGTATGATGTAAGATATTAGCCTTTTCAGTGGTTTTCTAAAGTGGAGTTTAGTTTATGGTTTCCTCCATCACATGCACGTTTTTTTATTTTCTTAGGTTTGTTTAACTTCATGACCACATGGGTTGCATAAAGTTTTCCATCAAATATTTCCACTAATGTCTTAGTGAACCTTGCATAAGAAGAAGTATTTGCATTTTTCAAAGAAAAAGACTCAAAAATCCACCATTCATAGGCCTTACCTCCAAAATGCAATGTTGCAACTTTGATGGCCTCATCTTTAGAAATGTGTTGTCACTGCAAATAGGATTCCACCTCCTCCACCCAAGCTCTAGCTGAACATGTAGGTGAATCATAAAAATTAGATAGCAGGAATCTACCCCTATCATGCTGCATGTTTCTCTTCACCTTGATCTTTCAAAACTCTAGAAAAGTAATATGATCTCTAAACTTCTGAGTTTGATACTCATACTCTTGCAGAAAATCACTAAGAGTTTCCCTCCTAGTCATTCCTTCTTCTTCCCTCTCTCTCATGGAAAATATGGGCATATGATTGTGTTGTGCCTCATAATGTGGGGCTGCATGCTCACACCCATCATATGAAAATATAGAGTTTGATTTAGATTCAAACTCACTTGGAGATTCTACAAAAATCTCCCTTCTCATCTTCTTGAGATCTCCATGAATGCTCTACAAAGTTTGAGAAAGAAACTTTGGAAGTCTCTCCTCTTTTCTCCCTCCAAAGAATGGAGTCTTCTTTTTTTCTTTTCTTTTCATATTTTCTTCTTCTTGTCTTCTTGATAACATATTAGCTGAGATTCCATAGGCTAAGCCAAGATTGTGCTCCGATACCACTGTAATATCCCAAAAATGGGGATGCAGCAATATTTGAACACAATAATGAAAGAGCAATGATACATCAACACATAAAATGTAAGAAGATAAAAATAGCCATCATATTAAGATCATAGCAGCAAATGCATACAAATCCTTGAGGAAATAATCACTCAAACTAGGAAAAACAAGCCTCAAGAGAGCATGTACATGGAAAACGAAGATCACTGCTACACAGAAAATTCCCAAGGCTATGACAACACAGTTTTATAAGATATAACTGCTGTTGAGAAGTTTCAATACAAAAATATACAAATATAGGGCCCACATAATGTTGGGAGTGAAGATATAAGCTCCCAAACACAATTTCAAGACAAGCCTGGAAGGATTTCCTGAAATATGCAAAATGGAAAAAAATGTCGGAGTTGCAGTTTCAAGACTAAGTAGCAGCTGCAACTCAAGAACTGGATGGATATGGCTGAATATGATGCACAAGCTGAACATACCTCCTCCAATGGATCTTCCAAGTGAAAGGCTGATCCTAACACTAAAGATCTCACCCTCCAAATAATCACTGCAACCCTCACTGCAAATGCTCACTGAAAATAATGCAGTCAAGGAGAGGGACTGCATTGTACATGATGGAAAATGGTTGGCCTAATGCCAAATATAGTGAGATCATCTCAAATTCTTCCTCACTGATTCTCCAAAGGAAGTAAGGCTTCCTTCTCTGAAAAATAAGCTCCGGAAGTGGTGTTGAGAAACCTCAATTACAACACCTTGCAACACAACATTATAATGCTGCAAAAATAACGTTGCTACTGAAGGAGGATGCTTGGCCACAAGCCTGGATGTGGATAAATTCAGTACAAGCTCTCTCAAGAGGCCTCTCAAGAAAGGAGAAGGAATTCCTAAACAGGAATGCCTTGTGCTAAGCAGCACAACAACTCTGCTAAACAACAAGAGAATGCAAAATAGTCTTACAGAACATAAAATCAATAATCAATATCATGTCCTTCTATGGTTTCCTTGACCTCCTTTTATACAAATGGAAGCCCTCTCACCATGGGTCCCACTCATTAGGGTTTCCTCCACCAAGGAATCTTCCTCCCACTATGTCTACGTTGTCTCAAAAGATGATCTCCACCACCTATCCCAACGCTATTGACTTGGTCAAACTTGACCTTGTCCACATGAAAATGCCCCTTTTCACACATGAGTGTGTGAAATCCAGCTCTTATGACTATCCCTTTTCACACTATGAGGGATTTTATTCATATTTCTGAAATATATGGGCCTCCTTACCCATTTATTCATCTCCTAAGTGAAATCAACAAAAATCAATATTCCAATTAGCTGCATGCTAATTTTGGAATATTACAACATCTACATCTTTTAACTGTGCATCTAGGAAAATAAAATAAAAATAAAAACCGAAAATGAACTCTAAATTGAAGGCTAGTTTCTATGGACACTTCCCCGGCAACGACACAAAAATGTTGAGGCAATTTAATTACCTATAATTTAATTGTCAACCCAGGGGGTTTCATAAAACTTGTGAAGCGTGCATGCCCTATATATGATAGAAATTAACCTTTAGTTTATATTAAGCTAACTACGAAATCAAATAATGAAAAACTAAAAACATAAGGAAACTGAAATCAATCTACATAAAGGAAAAACTTAATCTACGGAAGGAAATTCAATTCTTATTCACAAAATTTGTCTGATATGAACATGCACACAATCTCTTGAAAATGAATCTTTTAATCTAGGAACGAAAATAAATCTAGTCTACTTGCATGAAATGAAAATTTGATCTATACACATACTTGCATGATTGAAATCATACTTAATCTAATGAAATATATGAAAATAGGAAATCTAATCTAGGAAAGCATTTAAAACACACTTACTAGAATTGAAATCTTAATCTACTACACACACTTGCATGAATGGGAAAACTAATCTACTTGCATGATTGAAACCAAACTTAACAAGAAAGTAAATTTATGCTAATGAAAGAAAATCTAGTCTAGAAAAACAAGAAATGTTTAAACTATGAAAAATAGGAAATCCAATCTACCATATATGTATAAGTGGAAATATAAACTATCACACATGCATAAGTATAAATCTAAACTAAAATACACTTGCATAGAATTGGAAATCTAATCTAGGCACACTTCATGAATTCAAAATCTAAGCTTATTGCTAGAATTGAAAAGCATGAATTGAAATCTAAACAATATTAACTACAATGAAAGAAAAGTGACCAATTCATCTAAACCTACAAGAGCACACATACAAAATGAGCATATGAAAACCTAACTTATGAAAGCATGTAAATGAACATAAAGGAAATAATAACAATGCATGAAATGAAAACTAAATTAAACATAAAGAAATGAATGAAATTATGATATAATATCACACTCATTTAGGTGGTCAATCGAATGATGCATGAGGATGGAAAGTGAAGAAGCCCCATATGCAATCAAAACCAAATCAAAGTGAAAGAACACTCATGAGTATGGTGCCAAATCCAATTCTTTATTCATAACATGAGCATAACTCCAAACTTTACACGTCTTTGAGAGGAGAAGGCTCTCCTATTTATACAAAAACATAAGAAGCTACATTAATGAGGATCCACTATTCTCACCCTAGATCCCTAAAAATAACATATAGTTAAAACTCAGATAGGTAATGATGAGACACATATCTTCTTTGACCATGATTTTTCTCCATGAGATATGGTTGATTCCTATCCCAAATCTTCTTCCAATCTTGAAGAGAATTCGAAATTGATCCTTGGAGGCCACATAAGAGTATCTTGGAAGCTTCCAAATGACCTACACTTGTCATGAAACTCAAGCCACTTTTAGATATTAGCAAGTATATTTCATTTTTCTAATTTTTAATCATTAATTCACTATAAACACTTGAAAAATATAACTTTAAGAAAATACAATTATGAGCCCATATGATGATAGATATGTAGGGTTATGTAGTGACAAAGTGATGGAATGTAGGTGATAAAGGTGAAATGAGGTGTGAATGACGTGAAAATATATGTCATTTAAAGACATTTTGGAGACCCAACAATAAGTATGTTAGCAGTTTATTGAAAAAGTTCAGGATGGATCAATGCAAAGCTGCAGCAGTGCCTTTACAACAGAATACCAAACTTCAGAATGATGATAGTTCTAAGGAGCCAGATGCAACATTGTGTAGAAAGCTAGTTGGTATTCTAATTTACTTAAGTACAACTAGGTCGGATCTGGCCTTCGTAGTCAGTGTATTGAGCCAATTCATTTCAAAGCCTCTTGAGAGTGATTGGGTTACAGCAAAAGGTGTCTTAAGGTATGTTCAAGGAACCTTAGACTTTGAGATTATATATACTGATTCATTTGATGTTATATTAACAAGTTTTTCAGACTCCGATTGGGCCGAAAATCTAGATGACAGACGATCCATAACAGGTTCTTCATTCAGCACTGGGTTCGGGGTCATTGCAAGGAGCAACAAGAAGCATAGCATTGTATCTTTGTCTTTAACAAAAGCTGAGTATCAAGCAATGTGTGCAGCAACATGTGAGGCAGTTTGGTTGAGTATAGTTCTCCAGGATACCAGAGAAGAACAGAAAGATGCAAGAATTATCAAATGTGACAACCAGAGCTCCATCAAACTTGAAAATAATCCAGTGTTTCATAAAAACACAAATATAATTATGGAGAAGGTTCAATCAAAGGGAATTCATATTGAATATTGTAATACTTGTGATAATGTTGCTAACATTTTTACTAAGTCTCTTGGAAGAATTAAATATAAGTCATTTAGGGAGATGTTAGGGATATTAGTGAACCCTTTCTCCATTAAGGGGGAGTGTTGAAGATAATGGAAAATGTAATTTAGGAGAGAGTCGGTTCACCAGAACCTTAGATTAGGAATTAGTTCCTATTCCTTAGGTAAGCTGTTATAACTTCCTTATTTGTGTGAAGACTATATATTCACGCTTTGTAATGTGTTTTAGGTAGAGCGTTCTATAGTGGCAGTCTCCAGGTGGAGTCTCTCATCTGAGAGCTTCCTAGTTTCATTAATAAAGTCAATTATTGTATATTTCATCATGGCTTTCATTAGGCATTTGAATTATATTGCTGTAGCGAAAATGCAAAAAACAAAAAATTCATTTCTCTACAGATTGATTTATTATTGAAATAAATCAAACAAAAATAATAATATTAATAATAAGTTTAGTAATCAAATTAAGTAAATATATATTAAATATAAATTTGTTAAACAAATCATATGTGTGCAATATAATGGTGTTATTCTATGTTTTGATATTTTTGGTGGAAAATTATTGATACAATTTTTGGTAACATTATGTTTTTTGGTTACTTAAAATATGTTTTTGAATGTATAAATAAATTCAACACTTAAAAAATCTTGAAAACACTTAAATTAAATCGTGTAAACAATATAACTAAAATTTATAACTCCATCTTGAAAACACTTAAATTAAGTTGTGTAAACACTATAACTCAAATCTATAACTCCATCGCATCTTTACTTTTAAAAATCTAAACTTCTAAAAATATAAAATATATAGATATAAATAAATTATCACATTTTTAATAAAAATTAAGATAAAAAAATAAAATATCCAATGAAATTTACATAAAATAAGCTAATACGCATTATATTATTAATACTTTATAAAATTAAATTACATTACATAAAAATAATTATATTTGAATTTGAACAAATCTTATCAACATTAAACTCTGTGGTGGCAAATCGAAGTCTTTTGCTTGGAACTACTGCGTTGTGAACATATTGATCTTTGCGGTGGGAAAATTTTTTGCGGCCTATATAAACACTGAAGTCTCTTAGCATTTCAGAGGTGTGTATTTTAACTCTATGGCATATTTAAACACTGAACTCTCCAGTGGTGGATCCAAGTCTTCTACTTGGAACTAATTTGTGGTGCGTATCACATTGATCTCTGCAGTGGGAAATTTTTCTGCAACCTATATAAAAACTGAAGTCTCTTTTCATTTCGAAGGTGTGTATCTTAACTCTGTGGCATACTTAAACACTGAACTCTGCTGTGGCCGATCGAAAACTTCTGCTTGGAACTAATCAAGATAAGACCCTGTGACTCTAGTGGTTTGATTTTCATCTGCGGTCTCGAAGTGATTTTCATCTGCACTCTCAATATCGATCGCTCTCAAGACTTCGCTCTCGCTCTCAATACTCGGTGATATCTATATAAACAAATGATTATAACATCAAAATAATGATCTCACTTATACTCGTTGATCTCTATATACGGTTGAATTTGGCGATAACGTTACGGTGATTTATATAAACACATCAAATATCTTATGAAAAAAAAATCAAAGGATTTCATAAATAAATACATATGCTCGTTGATTACCGATATAGATACATATAAACAGATGCATCGCTAACACATATAAACAGATGCTTATACTCGTTGATCTAATATGGTTGAATTTGGTGATAACATTATGGTGATCTCTATATAGACACATCGCATATCTTATGAAAAAAATATCAATGGGTTTCGGTGGATCTGAGGCTTTTCAGGATTTTATTTCGCATATAAACAAATCTCTTAACGGTTTACATCGATGATAATACTCGTTGATATCTATATAAACAGATCATTCTCAAGACTTCGCTCTCAATACCGATTTCTTTCAAGACTTCGCTCTCGCCCTCGATATTCGATGATCTCTATATAAACAGATGCTTATAACATCAAAACAATGATCTATTTGGTATTAACATAGGGATTACAAAGTATCGAATTCTCGTGCATGATATATTAAATTATCTAAAGGGGTCGATCGCAATACATAGAAGAAGAAAAATATCTATCTCTTAAGGATACATTCTCTAAGGTGTGATGCCAACCTTACATTGGTTTTGTCTTAAACGTACACATGTTCCCATTTTCTCTCTTCTTGTTGATTTTTGTTTTATTACATTATAAGTACTTCCCCTCATATTTCTAAGCCCCGCTCTAGCAAAGGCAAACCAAGTAAAATTACCTTAGAGAATCTCTATGAGTAAATTGAATTTTTAGAAAGACGAAGAGAAGAAATAGAAAACCATTTTAAATTAGAACTAATTACAATGATTAACAATAACCACAAATAATTAGAAAAAAATAATCGCACTCGAAATTAAACTCCAAGAAATTAAACGTAAAATTCAAGAAATAGAACATAGTAAACAAGCAATACTTGAAGAAAATGACACCTTGAAAAGCCAGATTAAAAATCTAAAAGAAAAACTACGTAATAACTCAGATCTAAATAACACATAAAATAACTTAGATATTAAACCCATCAAAGAGGAAATTAATAAACTAATTACGAGCCTTAAATCTTATAATTGCGAGTATAGAAGAACAAAAAATTGAAAACACATTAGAAATAGTTAAAGAACAATTAAACACAAAATCTCAAATTGAAACTACTTATCACACGGAAGCAATAAGGATCGGAAATATAATTTAGCATAAACACAGACTCATCTGTATCAAGGTTAGTTGTAATGAATATAAATTGGATATGCTTAGAAAATCCCCAAGCCTAAAAGGAATAGGAATCTTTATAAATGAAGATGTCATTCCAAAAGGCCAAGCTGAACTTAGGAAATAAGTCCAAAAGGTTACGGAATCAAAAAAGGAAGGGAAATGGGCAATCATTAGGAATAGGAAAGTTATTATTAGAGATAAAGTCTCAAGCATGAGTGATAAATAGGGACTTGCATCACTCCAGAATACCATCACTTTCTATGGTGTAAAGGTCTTATGTTAAGGTCGATCCCTAGTGATATTGACCTTATTCTCTTAGTTGAAACTTGGGAGCATGATGAATCTAGGATCCCTCACCTTGACGGTTTCACTCTTTTGTCTGTTTGGAATAAGAAATTATCTCGGAGGGGTTTTGGTGGTGTAGTCTGATATATAAGGAACGTTGTTTTCTCTCACATCTGACTTCATAAAATAGATCCCTTCAATCAATACATTTGGATCGAAATCTCTGAATCTACCACCAATAGGATCTTTCTTACAATTTGCTATTTTTCTCCTATCAACTCTACATCCTTTAAGAAGAACAACCTAGATAAGAATTTTCCTTTCAATACTTTAGAAAAATACATATTCAACCCGAGGAATGTAGCTAATATCCATTTTTTGGGAGACTTTAATGTTGGAACTACTACTAACCAAGCCATTACGTTAAGTAACAACTCTAACCCCGACTCCTTGTGTCTTGATGAAGATAGTAACTTATCTAATAACTTCAAGAGAAAATATAAATACATTATCGATAACTAATTTGGCACCGGTCTCCTCAATATTTGTAGTTCCCAGGACCTAATCATTTGTTATGGTATTAACAAGTGTCAACTCTCTAGTCAGATGACCTGTTTCCATGGGTTGGGTAGCAGTGTCATGAATTATGTGATTTTTGACACCTCGTCCTCAACCATATTACAAAATTTGAGCTACTTATTAGATTCGAGCCTAACTCTGACCACAAACCTCTGTCTCTATCCCTCAATATTACTATGCATACCACCCACATGCAGGAGACCAATGAAAGAAAAACACACACATTACATGAAATTTCAACCTAAAAGTGGCCTCTTGAGGAAAAATCATAAAATAAGAGTTCAAATAATAAAATAAAAGTTATGAATTATGGAGGTAAATGAATTAAAATACTTTTTTAATTATATTTTTGGCTTATCTCCTTATAGTTTTACTAAAATTTCAAGTGTAGATGCTCGTTGGATGTAGAATTAAACTCCGCATCCAACGAGTACATATTATGCATACTTTTGAGAATACCCACATGGGTAAAAATGCAGATGCATTAAAAAAATGTGTTCAACATGTTTTTAATGTATCTAATTTTTTTTTTATCAATGTGGGTCTTCCAAAAATTATGCATAATGGGTACTCATTGGATGTGAAATTTCATTCTGCATCCAACGAGTGTCTACACTTGAAATTTGAGTAAACCTATAAGGAGATAAGCCAAACAAACACTTAAAAAAATAGTTTTTCTTCTTTTACCTCTAGAATATTTACATGTACCTGTTTATAAATTTAAAGGATTTTGATTGGTTTACATATTATGACACGAAACTTACATGAAAATTTCATGGGCACTTTTATGTTAAAATTTCCTCCAATGTTTGCTTCGATAGAAGCAAAGCCGACCTCTTCTTAAGGGATTTAGAGAGGGATTTGGGCTCCATGACTTATAATAACAACATTGATCAAATATATTACCATTTCACTACTATCCTTTCCAGTACCATTAGCAAGTTCTCTTATGAGACTTCATTTAATCAAACTAATAGAAATTCCAATTCATGGTATGACAAAGTTTGTAAAATTTCCACGAAAGCGATTAGAGACGCTCTCAATGAAATCATTAAGCTCTGGAATATCAATATATAAAAAAATCTCATGAAGAGGAAGAAAATTTCATATATTAATAAAATACAATTATCTTCTCCACATCTCTAAAGTCACACCCAAGATATGCATTATATCCCCTTAGACAATTGGGACAACTATCTTAAGAAGTTGTATGATTTTTTGGACACTATGGGCACCACCTTAATCACTCCAGTTAAGGAGGATGTATTCTCTCTGGCTGACGTTGAGTTTTCCATTAATAATCTTGCTAATTGGAAATCTAAATAAGTTTAAGGATATCAAGTTGAGATCCTTAAAATGGGAATATTTATTCTACTCCTCATCTCCACAATATTCTCATTTTGGCTATAACACATGGATTCCCTCAACTTTGGACGCAAAGTCTTCTTATGCCTATCTTTAAAAATGGGGACAAAATCGTTCCATCTAACTACAAGACCATTATGATTAGCCACATCCTGGCCAAGCTTTATGGCCTCATTTTAGAAAATAAGCTTAGCCCTTGACTTGAAATCTAGGGCAAAAGAGCTAAAGGAAAAGTTGGTTTTAGGAGACATCACTCGACTATTGACCATCTTTTCACTCTTAGAATCATTGTGGAGGAATGTCACAATAGTAAAGTCAATCTTTTCTATTGTTTTGTGGACTTTAGAAAAGCTTTCGACACTGTTCCTCAAGATAAAATTTGGGAGAGACTTAAACAAATCATGGTCCCTCCTGAGATGAGAATTTTTGTGATTCGTCTCTATGAGACTGTCACTTCCAAGCTTTATACCATCTAGGGGGGCTTCCCTGCAGGAGAAATACCATAGCACGTGGGTTGAGATTGGGGGATATATAATGAGGAAAAAATGACATAATATATTGGGGGATATATGGGGTAAAGGGTTTTTATATTGGCAGGTATAAAAAATGGAGCTCAAAGTTAATGAAAAAATATAAAGGGGTGTAAAAAATGTTAATAAAAAATGGATACCTATAATATATAGTGAAAATAGGATCATTTTAAATTGGGAAGGTGTATTGGGTTTATATTGGAAGGGGGTTCAATAATGTGATTTTTAGAGGTATTTTCCAATATGTACTCAAATTAAGTGTATTGTTTAATATGATATGATCACACGTGATATGTTAGAGATTCATTGAGTGAATTCCCCGTGAGACCAACGAGGGGTAATCTAAATACATTAAATGCAATATTTGATTTAAGCAAAGGTGTCCCCTATCCCCTACCATTTTTGGCATAGACATTTATATTCTAGAGGAGTGTCTAGAAACTTCGAGATGCAAGGGCACCGAGCTTGCTCGTGTTCTCATTACTCTTATCCTTTATGCCGGTGATATCGTTCTTATTGAAAAAAATCCATGAAGACCTTGAAAAGAAATTTCATATTCTTGATGTCTACTGCTTCAAGATGGGTATGAAAATTAATACCGACAATACAAAAGTCATGATCATTAAATCTAAAAATATCACCCATGGTAGTTTCATGTATAATAACCAGTTCTTAGAGCAGGTTTCTTCTTATAAATATTTGGGCATGGACTTCCCTCATGAAATCAACTGGAATTATAGCATCGAGAAAAGTATTATGGAGGGTGGAAAGCCTATTGTGAGCTTTAAAAAAATATAAGTTAGTCGATCTATACATTTGGAGTAAAAAGAGGTTCCTCTTTGAGACTCTCGTCACCCCTGTTGTCTTATACAGATGTGAATTTTGGGGTTGCAGTATATCCAAAGAGTCATGGAGGAAGATTGAGATGTGTTGGGTTAAGGGATTATGACCCAGGTTTGGAGTAATCGTGCAGCCAACAAAACTCTCCAACCATTGGCCCTTTTGGTAGTGATATGCTTGCGCAAACCAAAGTCTCACCTGAAGTAATATGGGGAGGTGTTGGAACCAGGCTTCTGCACCTTAAGGGAGCGTTTTGATGTGGATCCTGTTATCACCCTAGTAATTTCTTAAGTTGTGGGATTTTAGTTTTTAGTCAAAGAACACTAGCGGTAACCACAAACCTACTTCAAATCCTAGGATCTAGCCTTCCTAGAATTCAAAGAGGGCTCTCTCTTTAAGATTTATCTTTGTTTTGATTTATGTTTTTAGCCTAGTTATGACAGAACAATTGGTTTTTTTTTTAACTTTTTGGTGGAAAAAAAATCACTTAGAAGTAAACTAGAGAGAAATCTACTTGTCCATTGGGCTATGGAGTATAAATCTAGATAGCAGTACTAGAAGGCAAGGCCAAAGGGGTAAAAATGTATTCAGGGCAAGGTAGATAACCCTTAGAGATTTGGGGAAAGGTTTTTGATGAAATGGTATGATCGGGATAAAGGGCAATGAAGGATCCTTTGATCCGGAAGATGGAAGAAGGAGGAAGGGGTCATACGGGAGTAGGAGCAATGAAGAATTCCTAAAACTGAAAATCAGCAGAAAACATTTAAATGGTAACTTAGTTAAAAAAAGGGAGCAAAAGGCTAGTCCTTTAGTAATATTCCTAGTTACACATTAAGATAGATCGAACACATAATGAATTGCATGAAACTCAGAAAAGAAACAATGACAAGAAGAGATGTACTTCACTCTTCAAATTATCGCAAGAATCCTGAATTATGATGCCACTTTAGCTTTGTCCAGTCTGCTAGTTTGAATTCAACACATTAGAGCCTCCAATGTATTAGCAAAATTCTATAGTAATCTTAGCAATTTTATTCCACACTTAACACTTCTAATACAGAAGTATTTATACAAAATGTTGTTTACAAATATCCTAGAGAAATGTAGGAATATCTTCAGGAAATATAAAATATCTTTACAAAATAAGAGGGACAGCTGCTTAACAAATCAGCAAGTTGTCCTCTTATCCAAAATATATAGAACTACTTTATCTAATCAAGTAGCTTTGGATATGATTTCATGTCCTTCTTTGTTGGCTGTTTAGAAAATATCTTTTTTTGAGTTGCCTTGGCTAACACACTTTCCTCTGATACTCTTTAACGCTGCTTCTTTAAACACTGATACACTTTCACTGATATTTCACTCTTTTACTGCTGTAAAAATATTTCTTTTGGCAGTAAAAAATCAGCAGACTGTCTCATTATTTCACTGTTTCTGTTTGACTATTTTTAGTGTATTTTTCTTCATTGTTTTACCTCTTCTTTTCACATTAAATCTGTAAATGCTTGCCATTGTTTTTCATTGGGAATTTTTACATTATTTAGCTTTCTAAAATTTTCATCTGCCTCCGTGTATTTAGCAAAATTGGGCTTAAACACAGAAGGATGTTTGATATCATGTTGAAGAAAGAACAAATCTTTAAAGTGTTGGAGGAGGACTTTACCTGTAGGAGCGCCTTGTGGCAATGGTTTACTTACTTGCTCCTTTGAAAGTTCTCTGATTTTGTTATCATAATACTTTTGGGGCATTAATTTCTCATCAAAGACATGAATATCTGGAAAACCCTTCTTTCTCAAGTTTGT
Organism: Pinus albicaulis; assembly: GCA_034641835.2. NCBI lineage: Eukaryota > Viridiplantae > Streptophyta > Pinopsida > Pinales > Pinaceae > Pinus > Pinus albicaulis. The sequence goes on along the minus strand of CM076578.1, from coordinate 92,536,488 downwards.
ATACTTCACCATAAACCTTGTTATGGCAATATTCATTGCTTCACACTACTCTTCTAGGTAGTTCATCAAATTTTTCTTTGTTACTACCTTTTTAATCTGAAAAATGGTCTCTATTCTATCCAATATTTGTAACTCTTCCAACTCTGCTCTGTTCTTTCTATTTAGAAAAGTGATGAGTTTTAAAGCCTGAGCTGGCTTATCAGTTAACTCATCCTTGGTTTTCTAAATCTTAGTTTGGGCTGCTAACAGTAAGTCTCTCTGCTCATAGATGACCTGAATTGAAGGCCATTGAGAATGTATGGCTTCAATAATATTTTTCCATAAATGATTCTTGACAAATGCAATTTGCTCAGTGAATGTTAGCTCTTTCTGCAATCCCTTAATTTGCTCTCCAAGTCTAATTGTTTTCTGCTCATGGGTTTTAGCATTTATTTGAGCTAACTTATTTGTGGATTCAAGATTTTCAATCATTTTCTTTAGGCTATTGATTTCATTATTTTTCAAGGAAATTTCCTCCATAGCCTTTACTATCTGACTTGCTCCAACTATTTGCTGTCCCTGTGTTGTTGAGGAATCTATGGCTGATGCAGTAGCTGAATGCACTGGCACTGCAGTTGCCAATGGCTCACTAGGTGCTAATTTTTCTCCCAAAGTAGAAACCACAGCTGAGGTAATTACTGGTATAACTGTAGGAATAATTGGAGCATCAGTTTCCTTTACAGTCTCTTTCTCCTTAACAAGTTCATCCATTTGAGTCTACATTTCTTTAATTTGAGCAGTTAGTTTGAGGATGAACTGCATCATCTCTTCTTTTTCTGTTTGATCCTGAAGTATTTATTTAGTTTGTGGGTGCTCACTTTGAGGAAGCTTAAGTTGTTTCCTCAAAGCTGCAATATCTTCATTGTTTTTCTTAATCAACAATTCAGCTGCCTGCACATTTGAGGGATCATATCCCACCTATAAAATCAAATCCTCTAAGGCTTTAGTCCTTAGGTATTTAGCATACAAAGAGCCGTTGTCTTACTTCATTTGATCCTGCATGTTAATAATGGTATTCTGCAACTTAGTAACACTCATAGCATTTGTTACCACAGTTGAATATAACATTTCAGAGCTATGTCTGTGGAATTATATTTGGTCTAGTTCATGCACTTTTTCAGTGTCTACTTCAAACTCAACCTTTTTATAGTCTACCACTGTCTTAGGTGTTGAAGTAGTTGGTTGCAGAAAAGACATAAACATTTTGTTTGTGGAATAGTCAAAGGCTGTCAGCAGCATATTCTGATTCCCTAGTTTTTGTTTAAGAAACTGAGAGTAAATCTCAGACTTGATTTCTTCATTCTTTTGCTTGATTTTCTTGTACTTTTCTTTGATATCTAAGTCTTTTTCCTCCATTGTGTGTGAGGAAGAAGCTTCCATATTTTGAGGTTTTTCAATCATCTGAGTATATTTTCATTTATCTGCTGTTTATTCCTTTTCAATCTCTGCTAAAGTCTCATTAACTATCATTGTGGCTTCATCATTGTTTACCTCAGGCTCATTTGTATCCTCAACATCAATTACCTTTTATTTCCCTATGGAATTGAATTTGAGCCTTTTATTGTAAATCAACTTGAATTTTGTATCTGTGGTGGTATCAGCTATATAAGTTCCCTCATCTCTGCCTCTTTTAGCTAAAGTTTCTAGTGGCTTTACAACTTCCAGGGCCTGTGTTGTAACCACTTGTCCTGCTTCCTCCGCATTGATGACTGTATCTATCAAGGTGTTTTCCACCCATTTTGTCTGATTTGCAAACTTATCAATTTCTGGCTTAGGTTCATGTATAAATGGTGTAAGTTTACATTTAAACCTTAAATCACTCAAGATCCCTTGAGGATCATAGTTCCATGGAAAGCTCTCCTGAAATTTGAACCCTGCTAGTATCTTGGTGATTTCCTTTTCTGCTTCTCTGTTATTTATGATGAAAGGCTCAACTTGATTTTTAAGCTTGAATTGGGTCTTTTTCCTAGCAGCTAAGAAGTTGGTTGAGTCAGAATTTAGAATTTTCCTTAAGTATTCCAATGCAAAAACTCTCATGCACATGTATTTTGGCAACTTATAAGGTAATAAGTTTGAGCCAAAAATTCTTTCTCTGTGTGTTTTTCATGAAGAAACTAGTCTCCCATCTTATTTTGTTCTGATAACTGCAATATTATTTTCATGTCTTCATTTACTCTAGGCTGCTCTGCTTTATATAATATATTCATCATTGGCTGGAGGAATAGGTCTGAAAAATATGTATAACTGAACTCATTGTCTTCTTTCCTAAGCAAAGAAGCCCAAAAGATAATGGACAGAGGTTGGCCCTCTAAGTCCATTTTTTGCAATGAAATTGGAAAATTGTCAGCTTGGAAGAACATAAACAAATGAAACAAGTATGATGAGTACCTAAACACCCCTTCAGTGGGTAGTTTGTTTAATTGGTGATTAATGCTATCAGCTATAAAACTGGCATAATTTAAAATGAGTGCAGGGGGTTGACCTGGAGATAAAGTGGATAGAAAGCCAAGAATGGATTCATCAGTGGATCCATCTGTGAAATATCCCAGTATAAAAGATAACATGGAAATAATATGTCTTTTCCCTTTAGGAAATTTGGTAGTTGAATAGGGAGAGTTCAACTTAGGGATGTCAACATGGGAAGGCATAAAGTCCTGAAATATCATAAACTTTTTTGGGAAATGCAGGCTTAAGTAAAACTGGGTTAAATATTCAATAGAAAGGGGGACTAAATCAGGAACAAATGGTAATCGCAGCATTTGATTAATGGATTCTGCTGTGATTGTAAAAAGGACGTCTCTGTCTACATTAACAATAGCCCTTTGGTCTGGTTCATAATGCTTTTGGCACAATCTGACAAGGTCCTGGCTAGGTTGGGTCAATGGCACTACATATTTTGGTAGATGAGTCTCCCAAATAGGCATTTCATCTTTATCACGGTATTTATCATAGCCCCAATTGTGTATTTCCAATAGATTAAATTCTACCATAGGGTCATCAATCTTGTAATCCATATCAATTAATGGAAGGGTTTCTATAGTAGGTACTGGTGTCTGAAGTGGATTTACAGACTCAATGGTTTTAACAGTAATTGCAGGAGCAAATTTGATGGCTTTTGATGCTTCAGATTTGGGAGGCTTGGATCCACTAGGTTTAATAGGCTTAAAACCCCCAGCTTTGGTTGTCATCTGTTTCTTAGTCATTTTTGAATAACTAATGCAAGCTTAAAATGTTTGCAAGAGTTGTTTTCTTTAGACAGAGGATAAATTTAGCAATTTATAGGCAAAAGATAGTCTTGGTGGGTTCTTATTTCTTAATTAGGTATCTGGGATATGCAAATTGGTTTAAGACAGAAAACAAGGGTTTTATGAATAATTTGGACTATAAAAAAACTTTTTCAGGATATATTTGGGCTTCAACCTCCTCCCTGTTCTTTGAAATTGATTTTAAGTGAACACAACTGAGAAAATTGGCTTCAGGAGAGGCTTTTTTGATCACAACAATTCATGGGAAAATTTGCGAGGGTTTGGCCTGTTTTGGGCGTTTTTGGGCAATTTCTCTTATATGAATTCTCTTAATTTGACGGCTTGGCTTACTTATCAATGGTTTGACTTTGAATTTGCAGGTCTGTATGTCGAAAAACACCTTTCAACGTAGGTATTTGACTGTTGGAAGGGTTTTCAGACGTTTGAGGTCGAATTCGAGCTCTGGTCCAACTTGCTGGAGTAGAGAAAATGTCTCTTTTGGTCTTCAAACAAGGAAATCTGTGGTCGATTTGGGTTTTGATTTAAAATTTATCAGCAAGGGCTTCAATATAGTCGATCGACTTTCTTTTACAGTCGGAATGCACAAATAACATTAATAAATAACATAACAAAGGTTTTAACTTTGACATGAATCTTTAAAAATGTATTAAATGCGGGTCAAGTCTGCAGGCGGGAGCGGTTTTGATTTTAAAAATGTAAAACAATCAACAATTTTCGCGTAGATCTCAGGTGGTAAGTGGTTTAGATTGAAATGAATGTGATCGAATAGTTTTGAGCCACGTCGAAGTAGGCAGAAATGGGAAAACCACCCATTTCACGTCCATTTGGGTTGCCGACAGGTGATCAAATTATGAGCGCGAAAATGATCTTGCACCGTCAGATCATCAGGAAGGGAGCGAACGGTGAGGATTTGGTTGGAATTTGCAGTCGAATGGATGTGGGATCGGGGTTTAAATGATATGCGCTGGGCAATTGATAATGTAATAAAACCTTTGAATTATATGCGTTATAATCAAAGTTTTGGATATATAAGCACAATGGTTATGTATAAGCTGGACTCGTATACAAGGGATAATATATGATTCAAAGGGGTTAAAGGTATATATATATATAAAAGGAATTGATATATATATATATATATATATATATATATATATATATATATATATATATAGCAGGTTTATTGGAAGGTGAGGGATGCGTGTGAGGCGGGGCTATATTAATGTTAATGTTATATAAAATGTGGAGTTTTACATAAATGGGAAAATGGAAAAAGTTAAGTTTCTACGGGGAAGTATATTACAGAGGCATGGGTTAAACCTTTATAATAAACTTAGGAAAAAAATGGGATGAATGGGGTAATGTTTATGCGATTAGACATACATAAGATATGTATAAAAAAACCAATTCTGCATTTTTGTTTTATTATATAGTTTTAGACTTTTGGAGGGGTCTATAACCATAGGAAGTGGGGTATTTGATTAAGGTTAGTTTTAGACCAAAGGGGGTATAATTTGGGATTTTAATTCACCATGTGCATATTAACTTTGGTCTAAAAACTATATAATAGTGGGTTTCATGGGGTTATTTATCATAAAGGGAATTATATAGGTAGGATAAGGTAATTTTAGGGATTTAATAGTATAAGTTAGAAATTAATATGACAAGGGGAAAGGAATGCACAAAAATACACTTATATGACTAAGTAAAGTGAAAATTTGTAAAGCAAAGCTTAGTATTTCATAAATTCACCACTTTTACTCAGGATAGAGTGCTTTTTGAGGGTTTGTATGCTTTATGAATGAAGGAAGTTAATTCAATGGGATTTTAGGTTTCTTTAAGTAAAAAATGAGTTTTTACTTATGAAAATGAGTTAAATGTGTGAATGATGGATGAATAATGGTAAAGGGGATTTTATCATAAGAATTCGACATTTTCCACTATCCAGTCATCAAGCCTTGGGTCCGGTCCCAACAGAAGTCAGAGAAATGCTCTGAGCCTCTTTGACTGGAAGTATAGAATATTGAAAACTTAGTGGGGAAGGGAAATTAGTGATTTTCTGTCTGGTAATGAATATTACATGATTTTTCTCACTTCTTTCGACCTACCCAACATTACTCTAACATTTTTTCATCTCTTCAGCAGGTGCATTTAGGCTTGCTGCCTTGAAACATTTTATTCTTTTGAAAGCATAAAAACTATCTAATTCTACCTTATTTCATCCAAGGGCTCAGATTAAACTGATGAGCTCGTCATTATTCTCTACCTATCTACTGATTTGTCAGAATTAAACTGTCTGACAAAACTTTATTCACTATCTAAACATGGAAATTGAAAACATGACAAGTCAAGTTTAAACAGTTTAACTCATCATGGATTATGGCATTTATTGACACTCTACCATAATCATTTACAAAAAGTAAAAAGTAGTGGCATTTGAACTTGCACACTTTCATGATTTATTTTCATCTTTTTTCTTTTGGGGTCTATGTATTTTTTAAGTCCTTTGATCTTTCTTTTAGGACTTTTTACCCTCTTTTTGATTTTTTTGATTTTTTTATTTTTTCAAAATATGGGAAAACAACTTGCAGAAAGCAAGGTATGTACATATTTTACAAGACTATCATAATTCAATTCCAAATTATGAATCCTATACTTATAGGACCCTAACAACGGCTTCACATGGGGATGACATTTCCTTGTGGAATGTCAAGAACTCTAAGACTAGTAGCCTTCAATTTTGACCTTGATGATCCAGTAATTATCTTTTGTTTTATGCAAACACTCATATTTATGACATTTTACTCTTCAAATCTTAGGGCCTTCTCTCTGAGCTTCAACTTTGGAAAGAAAATATCCAATCCAATCTAAACTTCAATGAATTTTTACAATGATGTAA